>PVHT021183629.1:22406325-22430174 GCA_004024745.2 Catagonus wagneri
AAAAAAAAAACATCTGGTTTTGAAAGTTCACCTCTAAAATTCTAGGACTGTGTTTAAAACTGGAAGATAGTCAAAAGACCAAAATCTAACCTCTCAATAAGGGAGGCTAAGCATTCTCAAAATAAATGTTCTTAAACAGAAACATGCTTGATTTCGCTCTAACGGTGTGACCCACAGGAAGGGAAGTCTTTGTCACCTGTCCTTTATTTGCAGTAATTTGCATGCTAATGATGGAACAGTTGCAGACCAGTTGGTTGGATAATGAATTTGGTCTACCCGTGTTGTATCAGAGCAACCAGTGTGGACGCCAACAGAATGTCGAATATCACCTGGAAAGCGAGAGTAATCATTAACCCCATTAATTCACTTGGCATTTTTAAGCAAAAATTACCTCCGTAAATATGTAACATGAGAAAAGACCAAATGCACATAGCTAGTATTACCTGCTAAAATGTCCAGAGAATCTTGTTATGCTGGAAAAAAAAAATGCTGTCATCTGTGAGGTAATTTCCAAAATGGATTAATACCAAACAGGGAAGTGGTTATCTATTAAAATCTGAACAATTCCATACATGGAGTATTTTGTCACTAATAAAGCCAGGTCAAAAATGCCCGAGCCTGTGAAATAGTGGTGTTAAAGTGATGTGACACTCAGAAGATGCTGCACAAAAGAGAAGAGATGTTATAATTCCTACTGGAGATGGAGTTACTGAAATTGTTCTTGGACACTTGGAGGAAATGAAGATTTACACTGCAGAGAGCGCTGGCACTGGGTAGAATACTGTTTTTCATACTCATTTCCCTCTTGTTCTCCAAAAGGAACCAAGATCGTTTGTTACTGTGAGTCAGAACTGTAGCTGTGAATTTAAAACCGTGCCAAGAGGATTTAAAAGATGGAGGGGTTAGGGCTCCCTACCACTGAAAACGTGTGAGCTATTAGAAGCAACATTTAGGAGTTCCTGTCATGGTGCAGTGTAAATGAATCCGACTAGGAACCATGAGGTTGTGGGTTTGATCCCTGGCCTCGCTCAGTGGGTTAAGGATCTGGTGTTGCTGTGAGCTGTGGTGTAGGTGGCAGATACGGCTCGGATCTGATGTTGCTGTGGCAGTGGTGTAGGCTGGCAGCTACAGCTTGATTAAACCCCCAGCTGGGAACCTCCATATACCACTGGTGTGGCCCTAAAAAGCAAAAAAAAAAAAAAAAGCAACATTTAGTTCTGTGTATTCTGTCGAGGAGGTCACAGAGGAGCAGCCTGGTGGGTTATGTGATCACCTATGTCTGATAAGATGCTCAACCACTCACCCCACAAATATTAGATTACTTCGTATGGGTCAGCATATGTGCTAACTAGGTACCAAAGGGGGGAAAAATGAGGGCAGTAGCTCACAGCTAATGAAACAAACAAAAATATAAAAAACCAATCCCAATTCAGTGAGATATGTGCTAAAATAAAGGAAAAGGAGGGACATGGAGCCCCTTCATGGAAGAAGTCATGCAGTCCCTGCCTGGAAGGGAGAACACAACCAGGGAACGGTGGCCAGTGAGTGAGAAGTCACTGGGGAGGGGCAGTTTGGGCAAAGGGAGCACCACGGTGCATGTGGAGGAAATGACAATAGCTGGACTTCACTGGAGCATGGTTGGTGACGGGGGGCGGGCGGGGAGTGGGTGTCAGAGGTCAAAATGGATAGGCAGGCAGAGCAGATACACGAAGATCTTTTCCCAGGCTCAGCCCTGGGGTTCCCGTTGTGGCTCAGCAGGTTAAGAACCTAGCTAGTATCTATGAGGATGCGGGTTCGATCTCTGGCCTTGCTCAGTGAGTTAAGGATCTAGCGTTGTCGCAAGCTGCAGCCTAAGTTGCAGATGTTGCTGTGGCTCTGATTTAACCCCTAGCCTGGGCACATCCATATACTGCACATGCAGCCGTAAAAAGACAACAACAACAACAAAAAACCAAAAAAACCCAAGTCTCAGCCCTTGCACTAAATGATAAACGCTTCTTTGCGTGCTTGCTAAATCAGTTTCTGCATTTCTCTTTGCCAATTTTTCTCCTGCTTTAGATGCCCCCCACTTTGTAGCAGCTGTCCATGGAAACACCCTCCTAGACTTTCCATCCTTCTCTTGGAACAGCATCCCTGTGTTTTTTTGAGTGCTGCTTCTTTGTGACTCCAGCCACAGGGTTTCCTCTGGAGCTGCGTTCTGCTCACAGGATCAGATCCCCCATCCCGAGATGGGGCAGTCACGGTCACCTGCTTCCCGGACGTGGCTGGGCTAGAGGTAGACATCTAAGCCAGGGCCAGGCCCAGCCCCTGCCCCTCTGTGTCCATGGGAGCCAAAGACAGCTTTGTCCCTACCCATCAGGAGCTCTGTTCTGCACCACATGGAGGAAGGCAATGTGTAGTGAGAAAGAATGACCCACGAGAGGAGGAGAAGAGAAAAATATGCTCAGTGAATCTGGTGACGTTTCGATGCTTGGATCCAGTTTTCCTGAGGTCTAACTATCCCTGCCCTTCTGTGTTTCATTCACTCTTTTCTTTGGATAACCTGGGTTTACATAGCATCTCACCAGAAAGCTCTCTCCTTTGAGCCAGTTTGACCTGAGTAGTTGCTGTGGTTTTGAATTCCCCCTTTTTTCTCTTTTCTAATTTGCCCCATCTCATCCGTGGCTATTGACCCTTGCCTCTCTGATAACAGCGATAACATCAACAAATACATTATACCAACCACATGGCAGAGAATGTTCTAAGCTTTCTGCAAATGATAACTCATTTAATTCTCACAAAATTCCTCTGAGCTTAGTACTATTATTATTTTTTTATTTCATCGATGAGGAAACTGAGGCACAGAGAGTTTAAACCCACACAGAAAGTAAGTAGAACTGCTGAGATCCGAACACGGGCTGTCTGACTACTGAGGCCGTGCTTTGAGAGCAGCCTAGAGTCTACACTGCTAGGCCGCCATTGCTCTGCTTGAAGACAAGGCAAATCCAGATGCCACCAGCAACTGAGAAAGTCAGAAGAGGGGCAGGGGCCAGCATGTGCTGCCTCGGTACCTGAAGAAGCTCAGGCCTTAGGACACTGGTTCTTTTGCATAGAGCAACTCCCGAGAGACAGATATCTCCAGGGATGAAGATTATGCCTGTCCCGTACAAGCACTATGGGAAACAGTATGGAGGGACCTCAGAAAACTAAATATAGAACTATCATATGACACAGTAGTTCCACTCTTGGGCATATACCTGGACAAAACTTACCTTGAAAAAGACACATGCACCCGTATGTTCACTGCAGCACTGTTCACAATCGCCAAGACAAGGAAACAAGCTAAATGTCATTGACAGATGAATGGATCAAGAAGATGTGGTACATGTATACGATGGAATACTACTCAGCCGTAAAAAAGAACAAAATAATGCCATTTGCAGCAACATGGATGCAACTAGATAGAGATTCTCACACTATGTGAAGTAAGTCAGAAAGAGAAAGACAAATACCATATGATATCACTTATACATGGAACTGAAAATATGACCCAAATGCACCTATCTACAGAAGAGAAATAGACTCACGGACTTGGAGAACAGACTTGTGGTAGCCAGGGGTGGGGGGGAGAGTGGGAGTCTGGGGTTAGTAGATGCAAACTATTGCATTTGGGGTGCATAAGCAATGAGATCGTGCTGTATAGCACAAGGAACTATATCTAGTCACTTATGATGGAACATGATGGACAATAATGTGAAAAATACTGTAGATGAATGTAGAACTGGGTCACCTTGCTGTACAGCAGAAATTGACAGAGCACTGTAAATCAAGTATAATAAAATTTTTTTTTAAAAGATTACACCTGTCCCATTATCGTCCAAACCCTCTCAGTCATAGCCGCTTGCTTTTCCCTCGGGATCAGATGACTTTGACCAATGCTAGGAGGAAGAGATGCGTTCAGATATGTGGAGCAGAATCTTACGGTCCCACACCATGGCCAAAAATGAGCAACAAACCCCAACCCAATGTATCTTAACATTTATCATGCGTTGTTGCCCTATCAAAATGTAGGAAAAGCTGAGCTAAAGGCTACACTTCCTTTGTGACTTTTGTCAGTTCCTTCCTGGGTTCCCGGTAGCATTTTTTGATACCATGCATGCATTCCTGATCTCTTGCTTCCTCAAAGTTAAAAGAAGATAACAGCTCCTGGGATCGTTACATGTTATAAATGGAAGTCCCATCTCTCACAGCAAAGAGATACGGGCAGAGGCTAGGTGACTGCTCTCCTCCCATCCCCCAGGGCACACTGGTACTGCGGCTGGCAACACGAAACATTTCTGGGAGTACTGTACCCAGAATCACGTGCTATGGGCCCTGTGGGTCTAAGTTAACCTTTTTTTTTTTTTTTAATGCAAGTCTCAGCTTCAAGTGCAATAGCCTCCTTTGGAATTTAAAAGCATTCTAGGTTGTTTAGAGGTTGAGTGGAATTCCTGAGCCTGTTAACTGGTCACAGCCTACTAGCTTTCCTAATTAGCACGAGGCCGCTGTATTGTGCAAGCCTACCCGGTATTCAGTAATGACTAACCGCTCTGTTTCAGGCTGTTTCCACGTTCGATGTTTCTGGGTAGTTACCTATTTAACGCTGAGAGACAAAAGAGAGGATGAGGGCCCAAGTCACTCATTCCTCTACCCCTTTGCAACACTCTCCCCATCTCACCCCCACCAGCAAATCCCAGCACTGTGGGTGACCCAGTTCCAAGCCTTGTATGGCTGTTGAGCTGTGTGACCTTAAGAAAGTCACTTTCTGGAGTTCCCACTGTGGCTCAGCAGTAACAAACCCGACCAGTATCCTTGAGGATATGGGTTCGACCCCTAGCCTTGCTCAGGGGGTTAAGGATCCGGCTGTGAGCTGAGGCTCGGATCTGAGGTTGCTGTGGCTGTGGTAGGGGCTGGTCCCCTAGCCTGGGAACTTCCATATGCCACGGGTTTGGCCCTAAAAAGACAAAAAAGAAAAAAAGAATTCACTTTCCCAGTCTAAGCTTCAGTATCCTTATCTGCCAACTCTGGGGGCCAAACTGGCTGATGTCAAAGCTGAAGTGATTGGGGGAGAAGATGAAACGCCTCCTCCTCTGTTGAAACTCAGATGCATTTAGGGAGTTCCCATCATGGCGCAGCAGAAAAGAATCTGACTAGGAACCATGAGGATGTGGGTTCAATTCCTGGCCTCGTTCAGTAAGTTAAGGATCGGGCATTGCTGTGAGCTGTGGTGTAGGTCGCCAATGCGACTCGGATCTGGCGTTGCTGTGGCTGTGGTGAAGGCCGGCAGCTGTAGCTCCGATTAAACCCCTAGCCTGGGAACCTCCATACGCTGCAAGTGCGGCCGTAAAAAGCAAAAAAATAAACAAAAAAACAAACAAATAAATAAATAAATGTATTTATTACCTATTGAAAACAACAGCACAACAGACTCCAAGCAGACTCCAGCAAGGGTCCAGCCTCCTGTAGCTGTCCACATTCTGCCTCTTATCGCCGTGGACAAATGCAAGGAGGATGAAGGTATTTGCAGAGTAACATTTTAGAAAAACAGGCAGAAGGCAACACCGCAGTTAAAGATGGGTGTTCATGCGTGTATAATGGTCATGTTCACCATGATTTTGTCTTTTAAGGAGGTTATTAAAAATGTATTTGTTTGGAGACAGTACCCTAATGAGCCACATGTGGTGGCTGCCCATGAATGCTAAGGAGAAGAACTTGCTTACTTCTAAGGGCTATGGAAAGTTGGAGAAGGGAAAGAGCTTGGTGGGAGCGGGGGTGCGGGGACGCTGGGTGCTGTGTGGGGACGCGCCATCAGAGACAAAACTGCCAGTGGGAGGTGGGCCCAAAAGGGGATCGTTCTGGGTATCAGAAGCGTTTAAGGAGTTATTGTCGTGGCTCAGTGGTTAATGAATCTGACTAGTAACCATGAGGATGCAAGTTCGATCCCTGGCCTTGGTCGGTGGGTTAAGGATCCGGTGTTGCCGTGAGCTGTGGTGTAGGTCACAGACGTGGCTCGGATCCCACATTGTTGTGGCTGCAGTGTAGGCAGGCAGCTGTAGCTCCAATTCAGCCCCTAGCCTGGGAACCTCCATATGCTGAGGGTGTGGCCATTAAAAAAAAAAAAAGCATTTAAGATGGGTTTCTTATGCACCTACAGCATATGGAAGTTCAGGGCCACAGGATCGAACCCACACCTCAGCAACGACCCAAACCACTGCAGAGACAAAGCGGGATCCTTAACCTGACGGGCCACAGTAAGAACTCCACCTGAGATGGATTTTTACGTTGCCTGAGTGAGGTGAGACTCCTCTTCCACTTACCCTGACAAATCTTCCTTCAAGTATACTGTGTATTTACGAAGTGCACATGGGTATCTGAGTATGTGGCCTTTTGGGGTGTGTGGAGGTGAGGCTGGGCCCTCACGTGGCTGATGCTGGGGATATCAGGAGCAGCCACTTGAAGCAAGAATGGAGTGGTCCCGGCCTAAGACCCGAGGTGCCCTCTCTCCACCACTAATTATCTGTCTGAGTCTGACTCATCTCGATGCCGGATCCACCTATGCCTCGTCTTCCCTTGAAGTGTCTTTCCTTCCCTCCTCTCCACAGCCTGCTCATTTCTTCAAAGCCTACTTGGCGTTTTTCCAATCACTCTACCTTCATTCACTCACGGTGACACAGCGCTGGCTGTGCCCTTCTTGATGCAAATCCCTTTATTGCTCCTCTCATGGCCACCCCAGACTAGAGAACCACAGATGCCCCGTGGTTCTCTTCCCATGGTCTGCTCAGTACCTAGCTTTGTGCCTGGTACACAGCAGACATTCAGCTTCGTGGAATCGATAAACAAACGAATATCATTAAGCGCCTATTAGTCAAATCAATAGTGACAAATACTCCTAGGAAGACAATGCTTATTTGAAAATACATCCCAAGTATTTTTTCTTTATGTGCTTCTCCAACCCCAAAGGCTTCTTCGGAAGGATTTAAGACAATCTGATGTTTTTGGTAAAGATGTCTGCGTTTAGGGCCATCTTGCCCTCTGTGGCTCTCACCGGAATGTGTTCATTCTTCATGGACCCTTCACAGGGCGCCACTATAGTGTCGTTTTCTTCCTAAGAGCCAAGATCTGCCCACAGGCATCCTAGGGTCTGGCAGAGAAACAATCCCTCCAAGCTAACTTCACCAGGATATGCAGACAAAAGCCATTTAAAGAATCTTTTCAAGGTGGCTGTATAAATAAGCCTCTTGCAACAACTTCGGGTAATAACCAATGACGGTCACCTTGCAAGAAGGAAAGCAGAGCTGACAGCCCTTCTCAAAGCCAAGTCATTCTCAATTTCCTGGGGGCCGGCGGCCTCTGCCTGCGGGTTTACTTGGTGTACTTGGAAGCTGTCCGAGGCGGTGGCCTTGGAGGTGCCCGTGGCCTTAGGAGTTCCTGGACGCGGGGGCCACGGCTCTGGCCCAGGGAGCCCAGCAGCGCGGCCCTGGCATGCTAAGTGGGCAGCACTGGGCCGCCTTTGTTCCTCGCCGGCTCCAGGGACCTGCTTCCCTCTGCATCTTAATGGACTGCGCCCCCCCACCCCCCACCCCCCACCCCCGCCGTTCCCCGCCCTGGCCCTGGCCCTGGCCCTTGTGGCCTGGGGACAGCGCCCTCCGTTATGCATCCCGGACACCTGGGGTGGGGGACCCAGCCATCAGGGAAGAGGCGCGCCCCAAGTCCCAGCTCGGGCAGGCCGAGCACCTGCGCGGGCTCAAGCGGGCGGCCCTGGACCCGGGGGTCCCGCCACCCGCGACCCCAAGTCTCGCGGTGCTGCGGCCTGGGCCGGGGAGCCGCGAACCGGCGCCCCCCGCCGCGTGACAAAGGCAGGAGCGGGCGGGGGAGGAGGAGGAGGAGGCCGGGGAGGGGGCGGAGGCGATAAAGGCGGGGGCGGCGGGAGAGCGCGGAGGCAGCGCCCGCCCGCGCCGTCCTTTGTGTGGCGGCGGCGGTGGCGGCGGTGGCGGTGGCGGCGCCTGGGCCTGCGCCGGCCGCGCCTGCCCCGGGGGGCGCCCGGCTCCGCGCCGCCTCCCCGCCCCGCCCGGCGCGCGCCCAGCCTTCCGAGCAAGATGGCAACCCCGGCGGCGGTCAACCCTCCGGGTGAGTAGCGGCCGCGGGCCCCGCCGCCCCGCGCAGCCCGCAGGCCCCGCCTGGGGCCGGAGCGGGCCGGAGGGGCTGGTCGCGCCAAGCGTCCCTTGGAGCGCGGAGCCCGGGCGCTCACCGCCCCGCCGGGTCGGGTGGGGGAAGCGGCTGTCATTCGGCGCGGCAGCATCAGCACCAGCGGCGGCATCTTCATCCCAGTCTCTGCCCCATCTCGGTCTCCGGGCGCTGGCCGCGCATCCCTGGAAACCAGAAGGGCCGGTCCAGGATTCCCATAAGTTCCGAAAATAACTCTCTTTGCCTTCCCCATCGGACACATTTTTCTCTTCCGGTCCCGGCCCCTGTAGCATCAGGGCGGGTAGGAGGGTGCCGCGCTGACGGAGGGAAAAGTTTGGAGCCAGGATTCAACAGGGTGAATTCTCCCCATTCTCCTCTGACCGCCCCGCCCCGCAAGCGCAGGTCCTTTGAGCCTTTTTCGACTAGCTACTGTGTATCCTCATCTTTAACACACACACACACACACACACACACATATCCTCATCTTTAAAACACACACACACACACACACACACACACACACACCCCTACCGCTGTAGAAACGTGGAGTGCAGAAGCCCAGACCAATTCTACATCCTCTGCTGTCCGTGACAACTGTGCCCATTGGAATTATTTCAGAAATGGGAAGACGTAATGATCAAGTGGGAATATTGAATTGTTTTGGAAATGTAGCTGGGAAATTCTGTTTTATTTGGGGAAAAGGCCCTACCTTTTGAGTAGGACAACCTGAAGGGTGTCCAAGAATGGAGAGACACATGGGCTGATACCAAGTGGCATGGTGCTAGGTGCCCCCCGGAGGATGCAGGGAGGTCAGGCAGAGGCCAGCCCTCAGGGAGTTCCCGGTACAGGGAGGTGTGGGGAGGGATTTGAATACCTACAATGCCTAGCAAAGAAAAAAAAAAAATGTATCACCAGAGTAAAAAGTGAAGGATCCTTTCCATCTAAAGTGGTAAGAGAAGGCGTTTAGAGATCTGGACTTTTGAAAAATGGAAGAATGGACTTTTGAATACACAGAGCCAGGCACCGAAGGGACTTGCAGGAAGAAGGATGGCACGGTGATGGGGGACTTCCTCTGAGCATGTGCAGGTGCCCGCCAGTGGTGAGGGCACTGAAGGTCTAACAGAGAGCAGCGAAATTTCACAAAGAGCAGTCTGGCGGTGGCCAGGCTTTAGAGGGCTTTGAAGGGCAAGCTAAAGAGTGTGAACTCTCTCCCTCCGCAGTAAGAGAGCGTTCTCCATGGTGTCAAACAGGGATGTCACATGATCACAGTACTTCTGGAAGATTAGCTATGTGAGGTGACCTAGAACGGGGGAGCAAGACTGGAGCCAGGGCAGCCGGGTTGAAAGGAGGCAGGTGCTGGGGAGGTGAGACCTAGCAGTACCGTCCTGGAATAGAGAGAGGAAGGACAGCACCACTGGGCTGGTGGAGGAGCTCAGACTCTGCTTAGATTTGGAGTAAGCGTAAAGGAAGAGGCCATGGACACACAGGAGTGAGATGCCCGTGAAGACACAGAGGTGAAGAGCCTGAGTTCTGAGCAGGGAGGTTCTGTTAGTCCAAGTAGGGAGTGTTGGAACAACAGGTGAGTTCTCTGTCCAAGATGCTAAGTGGGAACGTGGCTGGTTTGAAAGCAGTTGTGCCAGCTTGCCTGCACCTGAAGCCTCCCGCTGCAACCTGTTCAGCTGCTTAAAAGTCAAGAGCAAATTGATCGATTTAAATGTTAGGATGTTTGCAGAAAAGAAAATCGTGGACAAAGAGAACAGACTTGTGGTTGCCAAGAGGGAGGCGGAGGGACTGGGAATGTGGTTCATAGATGCGAACTATAGCCTGTAGAATGGATAAGCAATGGGATCCTGCTGTATAGCACTGGGAACTATGTCCGATCACTTGTGATGGAGCAGGATAATGTGAGAAAAAAGAATGTATACATGTATGTGTGACTGGGTCATCTTGCTGTGCAGCAGAAAATTGACAGAACACTGTAAATCAGCTATAATGGAAAAAATAAAAATTGTTATAAAAAATAAATGTTAAGATGTTAGAAAAAGTAAAGGAAGTTAGATGAAGGTATTTTAGTTTGATATAGGTCTATATTGGGAAGTGGGGTAAAATCAGAGGCAGTGTCCACACACACACACACACACACACACACACACACACACACGCACACCATTACATCACTGTTTAAGGCATTTTGTCCATTGCATTGTTCTGTGAACTGAATGGTAGGAACACAGGGCAGCTGCCCGGCTTGGTGGCGCTGAGCACTTGGAATGTACAACACTTGAACTGTGCAGGTGCAAGGGGTTGTTTTTATTATTTGTAAACACCTTGGCCTGCTTAGTAGACAGTGATGCCATTTCTTTTCTGCTTTGGCTTAGATGCCAGAGATCTTGAGCATGGTGAGACCTTCTCATGGGAAAACGCCTTGGGGTGGTCGCCTTTCCTCTTTGTCCACCGCCTTGCCTTTAATCGGTCCGTCCTCTGTGATAACACTCAGATGCGCGGGGCACGTGGCTCTCACACCATGTCAGTCGCTAACTTTGGCAAAAGGATCTGGTTTCAAGGAGTACAGCTAAAAGTTCGAGCCCAGAGAGATTTCAGATTTGACCAGCAGTTTGCAATCGGGAGAGGCAGGGCACCCCAGCGTGGTACCCAGAGTCTGCCTCTCACAGGTAGGAGTCAGGTGATGCTGTTTTTGAATGCTTCTTCCTCTTCCTCCCTCACTCCTCTCCCCACATGTCGTTGCTTGGCAGGGAATAAGAGTTTAGTAAACACGGGCAAACGGACTGGGAGGCACCGAGATTTATTTCTGCTGCTAGTCTGTGTCCAGGGAACAGAGGCGACAGGCCATCACGTCCCTACTCCACCGGCTTCCCCCTTTGCTCTCTTTTTTTCCCCCCCAGCTGTCCACTGCACACCAGCAGGCTCATGTGCAGTGACACTTGTCTCTGCTGTACGGTGGGGGCACTCCAGGGTCCAGGTGGTGACAGGTGAAGGTGGAATCTTCACACTCTCATGTTATTCAGGTGATCTGAGCCCGGTTCAAACCTCTACCCTGCCCCTTCTGGGTCCCCTGTTTGGCTTTTAGGATTCTACTGGCTACTCGGGAAAAGGAGAAGTCTTTGGAGAAGGAAGGATTCAGATCTCAGGTGATCTCCTCGTGGCATCTGCCACCGTGGTCCTGGGTCTGGTTCCCACCTTCTGAGGCCTCTGACCCCTTCCTACTTCCAGGCCATTTGCTGTCCTCACCTTGGTTGCCACCACTGCCACGGTGTAGATTTTCACTGTTCTTTCTGGATAGGAACAACTTCTGTCCTCTAGAGAAAGGGGTCCTAGAATCTTCTGTTCCGTGTGTATGTGTTATTTGTTTCACTTCCTTTCAGTGATATTTGAGCATTTCTGATTTGTATGGAATAGCGAAGTTTGAATTGGTTTCATGCATGAAAGGGTATCTGCAAATGAAATGGCACAGTTTAGAAGGGGACTGTTTTCCTAGCTCCGTTGTTTCCACTTTAATTTTTAAGCCATGAGGGAATCAGATATAAATTCAGACCAGTGATCACTAGAAATTATGCGTTATCTGGACACCCTCGGAAATGAGTATTTGCAGAGTACTAACAAGGCTTCCATATTTTTGAAAGTTCGAAGGTATGTTTTAAGAGATTTAGAATTTCTACTTTTTTTCTGAAATCAATTATTAGATTTTTTTTTTCCCTCCAGGTTTCTGGGCTTCAGCATTTTAATTTAGAACTGATTGTGTAGTACAAAAGATTCTGGGCTCAAATCGTCTTAGATGGAGGGATACTTGGGATCAGTTCAACAAACACACTGAACATTTTTGGACGTACCGAACACCTCGCAGGGCACAGGGCAGTGTGAAGATACGTTCAGAGGAAGGGAGCTCGGAGTCTAACAAGGGAGGCATCAACAGACTACGTTCATAAGAAAAGGTAGAAGGAAATGAACTTGTCTAGGTCTGTTCCTATCGTGATGGGAACGCAAAGGAAACCTTGTGGCTTCTGAAACTGAGCTTTGCAAAAAGAGAGATTTTTGGTTTAAAAGCATCAGGAACGGGGAGTTCCCACCATGGCTCAGTGGTAACAGACCCAACTAATGTCTTTGAGGAGGCGGATTCGATCCCTGGCCTTGCTCAGTGGGTTAAGAATCCAGCATTGCTGTGAGCTGTGGTGTAGGTCGCAGACGCAGCTCAGGTCCCGAGTTGCTGTGGCTGTGGTGTAGGTGAGGGGCTAGAGCTTCGATTTGACTCTTAGCCTGGGAACTTTCAGATGCTAGGAGAGAGAAAAAAAAAAAAGGAGAGGGAGAATTAGGAAGTGTCTTAGAGATGGGGGTAGGTGAGTGGGCGGATTATTGAATAGTGTGGGGAACTGCAAGTGGTTGTGTCCTCAGTGCTCTCGGGGTGGGTTTAGAGCTTTGGAGGTTGGGAAGAGCCAAGCTGGTTTGAGGACCCGGAGAGGATCGGTGTGGCTGGAGAACGGTGGGTGAGCAGGGCTGACAGTGGGGCGGGAGGCCAGGGAAGGGGAGGCCGCATGGATTGGGGCAGGCGCTCCCGTTTGATCCTAAGAGCAGCAGAGCGCTCCGGAAGGGTCTTGAGCACTGGAGGGTTGTGATCCGACCTGCACTGGCTGCCGTCTGGAGAACGGTTGGAACGGAGGCGAGGGGAGAAGCAAGAGTCCCGTTAGACGTTGCTGACGTGGGCCAGGGTGGCAGTGGAAATGGAGTTGAGATGTACTGGGGCCAGGACGCCATGCTGAGCAGCTCCAGGGGTTCCAGTTACATCCTTGGCCATCCTCGCATCTGGGCTGGCACGTCCTGCACAGCCGCATGCGGCAGCTCTTTTTTGGGGGTAGGGCCCCAGCTCTCTGGTACCAGGTTGGGAGAAGGTGCTGGGGGCTGGGGAGAAGAGTCGGGGTGAGTCTCAGCTTTCTGTCCTCACACCCGGGTGGGCGGAGGGGATGGGAAGCTGGAGAGGCCCTTCCCTCCATTCCCCACCCTGCAGGAGGCGCCGACATGGTCCTGGAAAGCAGCGTTGAGTGCTGCAGGCTCCGGGCTTGGGAGCCAGGCCCTTTGCAGATAAGCAGAGCCTGTGTGGCTTTCAAGATCATTTTCAGACAAATCCACAAAGAAGGAGTTCCCGTCGGGGCGCAGTGGAAACAAATCTGACTAGGAACCATGAGGTTGCAGGTTGGATCCCTGGCCTTACTTGGTGGGTTAAGGATCAGGCGTTGCCGTAAGCTGTGGTGTAGGTCACAGACGCGGCTCAGAGCTGATGTTGCTGTGGCTGTGGTGTAGATCAGCAGCTACAGCTCGGATCTGACCCCTAGCCTGGGAACCTCCATATGCCCCAGGTGTGGCCCTAAAAATAAAAAAGAAAGAAAAAGTAGGTAGTTCTTGCTTTTGTCGTTGTACAGAAACAGGGGGCATCTTTCACTGCTCAGGTTGTGTTGTGAGAGCACCTAAGCACGGTTTGGGGGTCTTCTCCGGGCCCCTCCTGAGGAGTTAGCTTCTTTCTTCTCCATCATCACTTTTGCCCCTGACTGTAACAAGAAAGATGCATGTGGATTATTAAAGAATTTGGAAAACGTGTAAAAGTGCTAAGCCAGTTCTACTACCCGCTAGGTAACATTTTTTGCATATGTGGTTATACATTTTTTCCTAAATATTATATATAGTTATACAAAGTAGCATCATTCTGAACATATTTTATTATCACCCCCCGACCCACACCAACCCACCCTGGTAGTGTATCTTCCTGGGGATACTGAAGTATTCAGTTTTCCTAGGTATGTCATTATTTATTAACTTGGTCTCTTGTACATAGGCATGTAATATTTGGTGTGCTTTTCCATTTGTCAGAATTAGAGACAACACTGTAGTGTATAGCCCTGTATGTAAATATATAATTACCTGATCTTTTTTTTCTTTGAGTAACTTCCTGGAAGTGGAATTAGATAGTCGAGTGCGTTGATATGTTTTTATTTTAGATTGCTTTCCACAGAGGTTAAGCCAGAGGCTCAGAGAGGCCGAGACCTGCCTGGGTTCCCTTGTGTGTAAGTGGAAAAGCGTGAGCCCAGTGATCCCTGGTCCGGGCAGCGCCCTACAGTCCCCGCCGCGCTCCTGCCTGCCTGCCCGCTGGGTTCTGTCTGCACCCTGCCCTTACCTGTGGCCGTCTTCTGCACGGCCTTCCCAAGCACACGTGCCGTGCCATTACCTGTCCTGGAGTTCTTTGCTCATTGTCTGTTGTCCGCACATCCTCCACGGATTGAGCTACACCCCACCACCCAGACCACCTGTCAGACTGGCCCCCGGGCTGTGGTCGTTAGTCTTGCTTCAGATGCAGATTCCGGAGGTGTTAATAGCTGAGGGTAAATGCGTTTGCTTTTGACTCTGGTGCCCGCTGCAGCTGCAGGTGGCGCTGGACACCTCTGTACCCAAGCTCAGGGCGAAAGGAAAGCATTGGGTGTCGGGGGGCCTGGGAGGGTTCTGGGGTGCTGTGTCCAGGGTGGAGAGCACAGGGCAGTTGGCTCAAGCCAAAACCAAGCTCCCTGGGCGGATGCAGGGCTTTCCGGGAGCCAGGTCAGCGGAGGACCTTGGTGATAGCTGAGTGAGGAACCAGCGGGGAGGAGGGAGTCTTGCATAGGCCAGGCACTCGTTGGGACCCTGCAGGGACCCACTCTTGGCCATGAGAGGCTCTCTGCCTGTTGAGGAAGGCAGCTTCCTGCCTGGGCTTGCCTGGCCTGCCAAATGCCCTAACAGCAGTTCAGGCCTCTGAAATTGATAAATGACTGGGGAGAGGCCAGGAAAGCTACACAATTGCTCCATGTAGACAGCAATAGATGAGCTGGCTACCAGACTTTGAGGCAACAGGAAGCCCCATTTATTTTATTCATAGCTATCCCCAAATACTGTTCTCACATCTTGGGGAGACCCTGCCTGAGCCAAGGGGCTCAGCGTCTAAGAGCCCTGGCATAGGGGTTCAGAGATGTGTCCACTCGGGGCTTATCAACTGGGGGACATTCCTGGTTGTCACAACACCGGGGTGGGTGGGAAGGGACGATGGGGGTGGCATCTTGGAAGCAGAAGCCAGGGATGCTGCTAAATATCCTGCAGAGCACAGGGCAGCCTCCACAACCAAGAATGGTCCAGACCCAAATGTCACCGGATGGAGGAACCCCAATTTGCAGGGCCTCGCGGCAGTGGCAACCGCGAAAGGAGCCCGGGAGCTCTGGGAGGCGGGGGGGTTGTGGCTTGGCAGAAATGAAGGGCCCGACCCCGTGACCACCACTTCAGGATGAGAAACCATAGTGGCTTTAAAAACAAGATGGTACTTCTCCGATAATTATGATATCCATCGTGGAAGTCAATTTAAATGCGAGATAACAGAACTATGTGGATTTTTTTTATTATTATTATTTTTAGAACAGCACTGATGTTTCTGTCACATCAGCAAGTCTGAAATGAGGCATAGTCTGGAGTCATTTGCCATAATTTGATATGCTTGATGGATTCCAAGCCCCCCAAAGAATGAGATGAATGAGTGTGATCAAGGATCACAGCTGTGTTCTCTCTCCCTTTGAAAGCATCTCACACCAGAAAACTTCTAATTTGGTTCAGCCAGCCTTCCCCAGGCACACCCTGCCCTCCTGCACAAAGGGTGCTGCGCCCGGGGTCGGGGGATAGAAAGAGGCTCCGCGTCCCTCCTACAGGCAGTGATGGGACAATTGTATGCCAGTGACTGGCAGCTGGCTAGAGGGCCAGCTCCCCCCAGGTCCCCCCTGGAGGGCAGAAGCAGAGTGCTCTGGGAGTGGTTTAGGGCCGCACAGCTCATTTTAGGACCAAAGTGTGGCTGAGGGCCACCCAGCTCGTTTTAGCCTTTCCCTGAGGTCGGTCTCACAGACCACAGGTCTGGATCTCCCTCTGCCCACCTGGCATCTCCGTCCACGTGTCCCCCCCCACATTCTGCAAAACCAGAACCTCCTTCGCGCCCCCTCTCCTGGGTCCCCTGCAGCGGTGAATGGCACCACTCTCCATTCACTGGCCCAAGCCCGACATTAATTATTTTAATTGCTCATCCACCTAATTAAACAAATATTAATTGAATGCCAACTGTGTGCTCACAGCGGTGTGCAAAGCCAGGCGTGGTCCCGGCCCCCGTGTAGCTCACTGTGGGGCAAGTGGCCCGTTTGTTAAACAGTCACGCGGGTGAGGGTGTCACTGAAGTAAGAATTAGGAAAGAAGGGCATCTTTGTGTCCAGGTGCAAGCGGAAGCCATTCACGTGTTGTGAGCAGGGCGTGATGTGCCGGGAGGTGGGTTTTGAAAAGATCTCTGGCTGTCGAATCAAGCCAGCCAGGAAAGGGCAGCTATCCCATAGTAGAGGGAGAGGACCGTGGAGGCCTGCCCCAGGCGGCAGTGGACACAGGGAAAAGCAGGTGGATCCCTGTGGAATTGAGGAGGTAAAGGCAGTGGAACCGGATGATGGGTTGGATACAGTTAACAGAGGGTGGGAGTGGCAGGTCGCTGATTGGGTCAGGGAGTGAACGGTGCCATTTTCCAAGATGGGTGACACTGATGAGGCCTGGGTATTTGGGGCCACATTGGTGGACGTGACAGGGAGATAGCAAGCTTGGTCTTGGACGTGTTGACTTAAAGGCGTTGTGAATTCAAGGCGTCCAAGTGGGATGGGGCTTTGCCAGAAACACCAAGTTTCCTCGTTTCCCTTGGAGCTGGAACTTTCTTTTTTCACTGCAGTATCTTCAGTGCCTCGAATGAGGCCTGGCACATACTTGGTGTTTAATAAATATTATTGAACGGATGGATGGATGAGTGGGTCTCCAGGTCCCCCAAATTGCAGACCAGTGAAAAGAAGCATGACCACCACAAGGTTCCTGTTTTGTTTTTAGCAACTTTTTATGCTGAAGTAAATTCAGGTTTCCAGGAAAGCTGTGAGAGGGGCAGGAAAGAATTCCTGTCTGCCTATCACCCGTATTCCCGGCGTATTAACATTTACCGTCTTTGCTTTATCAATGGCTTCGGTTTCTCTCTCTCTCTCCCCTAACAATTTGAGAATACAGGGTAGACACGATGCCCCTTTTAATTCTAAGTTCTTCCATGTGTGTCTCCTAAGAGTAAGGCCATCTTAGAACTAAAACTGATGACAAGCATCAGGAAGTTGTCACCAACAGTACCTTCTAAGCTGCAGACCTTCTTTGTATGTTCCCCGTTGTTCTTCAGAGCCAGGACTGTTTTTTTCTGACTCTAGGTTTAATCCAGGATGATAAGTTATGATGTCTCTTTTTTCTTCCCCTTTCATGGCCTCACCATTTTTGTGGAATAAGGGCAAGTCAGCTTGAAATCTCCCTCAATTTGGTTTTGTTTGACGCTGTCTCACGATTACACTGGGACTGAACTTTTATTAAAGTTTTTATCAAAACACCGCAAAAGTGATGTGTGATCGCAGGGCGGCTTTTAGCAGGCGTTACCTACAGGGGAGTCTCTTAGCTGATGAGGCCGGAGTCCCGTGCAGCCAAGGCTATAGGGACAGGTGGTTAGTATCCCAGAGGCCATTTCCCATGTGTTTGGCAAACCTCTTCTTTGGGTTCTGTACCCCCTATATAGGCAGCATCAGACGCTCCTTCTCAAGTACAGGTCCCAGGGGTGGTTGTGGTTGTGCTGTTATTGTTGTTGTTGTTCAAAGACTGCAAGGCTGCCGCTTTCCTGACTAAATATCAACTTCGTTGGACAAATAAAATAATTGTAATCGAACTCTGTAAGGATTGTCATATCTCTAATAAAGTCAACAGGGAGTTGAAGTGTTTAATTGCCAACTTTCCTGCCATACAAATTGGACAGCTTTTCAGGTGAGTTGCTCGTGTGGAATGCCCAAAACGCGCTGTAACTGGCAGTCGGATCTGCATTCAAACAGCGGTCAGTGTGTGGTTCGGCCTGTTTGGTTGCTGGTGCCTATCCAGGTTAAGCTGTGTATTTGCCTTCATTTTAGGAAGTGGATTTGCTACTCCTTCTGCGTTCGTTCCCCTTAAAAACAAGTTTGCATTTTACGGTGACTTCGTAAAGAAAGACCTAGTGACTTTAAAATCAGATTTTGGGGGGGGGGGTGCATAGTTTGCCTGCAGAAACTTGCTGAGTTTTTCCAAAGTCTGAGAACCCCGCTTCCCACCCCTTCCTCTCCCCTCTTTCCCTCCCCCTCCCTCTCCCCCCTCTTGCTTTCTCCCTCTGTCTCCTCCTCCTCCACCTTCCCCTCCTTTCTCCCATTTGTCCCCCGGCCCCCCATTGTCTTTTCCTCCTTCCCCACCTTCTTTCATCAAGACCCACAGGAACCAGACAGGGCAGAAATGTTCAGTTCGCCCCAAGAGGTCAGGGTGGTTCGTCTTGCTAGGCAGGTATCTGGAAGCCCAGCCTCCTCTGCTGTGTGCGTGGCAACAGCGTCATCTCCTAGGAGACAATACAGGCCCAGGCCTCAGTTTTCCCATCTGTAAAATGCAGCAACTCCTTCACTGGGCACTGACTGTGCAGTAGGACCCATTCTGTGGACTCAGGATTCAGAGGCGAGCAGGACACTGCCCCCGGGGTCGAGGCAGGTCGTCAGAGACCATGGCTCATGGGCTGGCGGGTTGCCCTCTCATTGTCACTGCTTCCTTACGTGTACGGTGGGGTGCCTCGCTTGGTTGTGGTGAGGGTTAGATGGTTATATTTAACGGTGATTGGGACCGGACTGTAGTTGCTTTTACCAGGGCCATGGAACACCGCACAGGGTCTAGAAGTGCAGGGCATCTGTCCAGCTGGGTAGGGAAAACTTGGGGAGCAAAGTACCAAGTGTGCTTCTGGAAGGGAGGGAGACTCTTGTGCAACAGGCAGCCTGGCGTTGCGCGACGGTCCCCTCCTCACGCTGCTGCACTCCAGGCCTTTCCTCCTGTCGTGCTGTGACTCTCGTTCTCACCACCCCTGCTAGACTTTCTGCCCTGGTCCGGCCCCCGAGTGCACGTCAGTACACAGTGCCTCGTTCCCACTCCCCTCCTGCAGTTGAGGGCAAGGGAAGGGTCCCGTTGTCTTAGGCAGATTCTCCCTCCTGGCCCTCTGTGCTCAGGAGAGACAGCAGGTGGGCTGATCGCCCAGTGGGGTCCCCTGTAGGTTGCCCAGGGCTGCTGTGGTCTGGGACACTGTGCCTGGACTCCTGGAAGCTGCCTCTGCTCGTGGCAACTCCTTCCACCTCGTTGGACCCACTGGGCCTCCCAAGACAATTTAATTTTGTACAACACTTGGTGGACAGACTAGGAGTTAGAAATGTGACTTTTTAATTCAAGTTTATTCGTTCGTCTTCATTCATCCATTCAACAAGTATTCATTAACTGCCTGTCCTTTACTAATCATGGTGCTTAAATGCTGGGAATATACTGGTTAGAAAGAATGGCATAGTCTGTTGTGCCTTTAAGCATTTGCAGTTTTCTGGGGGGCAGCTCCTGCCCGGGGTCCTCCAGGCTGAATGTTCAAGAGCTGACAAACCCTTTCCCAGAGCGCTGGATGGAGCAGCCCTCTCACCACTAGGTGGCGCAGTCACACAGGCAGCTCAGTCACTCAAACGTGACCTGAAAAAAGTGATTAAAAGGTTTGAAAATAAAAGGGTTGGCCATGGTCTTTTTAGGTCAGTGGGCAGACAAAAAGAAAGCCACAATTTAAAATCAGTAAAAAGGAAATGACTGTCAAAACATCTAATGGCACAAATAAATTATTACCCTGTGATTTATTGGTTTTGAACCCTAATGCGCCAAACAACATTGTATAACTTGTAAGGATTTCTTATGATAACCTGAGTAGAATGCCACCTTATTGCTGTGTTTTTACCCATCCAGTTAAATCTGCCTCATCCGTTCCCGCTGGGCCGTTGGACTATCGAGTCTCATTTATCCCGGGGAAGAGGCACCCTATGGTTATTTATGACACCTTGAGCCTTGCACAGCCCAGGAAAATTGGAAACAGGCCTCTGGTCTTTAGTCAGTTGTAATTCCCAGTGAGGTGCTCATTATCCACATCCTCGGGGCCTGATTGAAAGCAGCCTGCCGGCTAGCTGTCATTTAGTCCACGCGGGCTGTCGGGAAATTATAGCATTGAAAAATACACAAAATTAGGAAATTGATGGATGAATTCAGTGGCTACTAAACACAGATGAATAGGGAATTAATGAATTAGAAAGTAGAAAGAAAGAAATGACCGAGTCTTCAGCATAGAGACAGTTAGCACGTAGGAAGAAATGGCCACCAGGCCCAGAGGCTGGCCTTCCTGCTACCCCATACGTGCATTAATTAGAATCCCAGACAGAGAGAGTAGGGAGAAGAGGACAATATTCAAAGAGAAGAGGCTGATAGTCTTCCAGAACTAACCAAAGATGCTGAGCTTGAGATTCAGAAGCTATAACAGGTACCAGGCAAGATAAGTTAAAAAAAAAAAAATCCAAATCTAAACAAGATGTGTTGAAAACCGAGCATACCGAGGACGCAGAGATGCTATGATCAGTAACAAAGAAAGGCAGGTGGCCTCCCAGCAGTGGCAGTTGTCCTTGATCCTGGCACAGTAAGGGGAGGGTTTTCACCTGCCTATACCTCATAGTCGGCCCTCCAGAGCGCCGTTCCTCCGACCCATGGGTTTAACCAACCAACTGTGTAGTTCCACAGTATTTACTGTTGAAAAATATCTGAGTATCAGTGGACCCAGGCAGTTCGAACCTGCATTGTTCGAGGGTCAGCTGTAGACGGACAAGTGAGTCTCAATGGCAATAATTGAAGCCAGAAGAGAACAGGATAATATTTTCAACAAGTCGGTTGAAAATAATTGCAAGCCTAGAATTCTAAACTTTACAAAATTCATCTTTTAAGAATGAGGGGAAGATGAACAACATTTCAAGAAAAATTAGCGCGTTAGAGACTTCATCAAAGAAGCGTCTAGGAGTTCCCGTCGTGGTGCAGCGGTTAACAAATCCGACTAGGAACTATGAGGTTGCGGGTTCGACCCCTGGCCTCGCTCGTGGGTTAAGGATCCGGCGTTGCTGAGAGCTGTGGTGGAGGTCGCAGATGCGGCTCGGATCTGGTGTGGCTGTGGCTGTGGCGTAGGCCTGTGGCTGTAGCTCCGATTCGACCCCTAGCCTCGGAACTCTGGCTGCTCTGAGCCTCTTAGCTTCGGCGTCCTTACCTGTAGGATGGGGTGTTAGAATGGGGACGATCGCGGTCCCTCCCTTCTGGAGCCGCGGAGGTGAGCTGGGAAGTGAGTCGCTGCGTATGATGTGGTTAGCCGTGTGCCAGACAAAGTCTGTGCCCAGTAGACATTAGCTGTTCCCATCACTGGAGTCATCCTGGATCTTAGGACCATTTCCACGTGGAGCGGAGAAATGATTCTTAAATGATCTGAGTGAGGGCAGCCTTGAGCAGTAAGTGGGGAAGCATAGCGCAGTGCCTAACACCAGGAACGCAAACCTGTCCAGGTCACGACTCGCATACTCAGTTAAGTCATGTGTCCTTTTTTGTGTCTGTTAAGGTAAACGCAGAGCGTCTTTTCCTTATTTAAGCTCTTAAGAGATTTCCTAATGTTGAATTATCTGCATCTTCCTAGAATAAAAGACACGTGGTAGCACCGCATGGTTCTTCTAATATTATTGTAAGATATGCTGGATGTGATTTGCTAAGATTTCACTTAGGGCTTTTTCATCCATATTCATGAGTAAGATTTTTCTGTAAACAGAATTTGTAGTATGGTCAGTGAAGCATTGTGCTTGTCAAATAATTCATCATATATACAAATAACAAATATTCATTGTGTGTGAGAGAGATGAAGAAGAAGAAGGAAGGGGAGGGGAAAAGAAGGAGGAAGGCGGGAGAGGGAGGAAGGGGAGGAGACACACAGAAAATAAAATCACAACATATTTGTCAGGATTCTTTCATTCTCCAAAGACAGACGGCCCAGTTCTCAGAGTAGCTTAAAGAAACCATACAGGAATTGTGCATAAAATTAGGATAGCCGGGTGGGCGTTTGGCTTCAGGTAAAGATCCACAGGTGCCAGCTTTGCACCTGCGGCACTGTGTATCTTTCCTTCGGTCCTTTGGTCCATCAGCCCTTCCCCCGGTCCGGGCTTTCATCTCAGGCAGGCTCCCTCCCCCGAGTGGTGGTCCAGTTACATCTCTCGTCAGTGGAACCCCAGCAGAAGTCAGGTGATATCCCTGAGCCAGCGTCTGTCGCCAGGGGATGCAGCGCTCTGACTGAGCAGCCCTGGGCACGGTCCCACTTACCTGAGCCACATGGACTGTGTGTGGGAGAGGGGACGGGTCTCAAGTGACGTTCTCGGCACCGTCACCGAAGAAGGGGACGACGGGACAGCCAGTACAGCAGATGACTCTCCTTGGATGGTCAGGTGCTTGTGTGTGTCCCGGGTTTTGGTTATGTCATTTGGCTTGCACACCACTCCCACGAAGTTTGACTTTATATCACCTTGCTCCCATTTTTATTGACGCGATAGATGGTCCGAAGCTTTCCCACTCGGGCAGGACGACTGAGGGCTAAAGTCGGTCTGAGTTGAGGAGTCTTCTCTTTTGGGGACGCAGCTTCTCCAGGACCGCCTGTGCCACTTCCCCCAAAGCACCCCCACGGGGCAGCCAGGGCGATGTCTTTGTCAGTGTCCCACTCGGCTTTACTCTGGCATTCTCTTCCCTATCGATCGGGCAACCTCTACCTGTGGGTGGGCGCCAGAGTGACTGCACCCTTATAGCATCACTATTCCTAGAACATTTCCTTTTCAGTCACCTGAGTCATAATTTTTCTTTGGTTTATTGACAGAACAGCTTTTACTGTTTTCCTCCCCAACAACCCTTAAAAAAAAAAAAAGGCCAACAGAGAATGGATTTCTAATTTGTCTCGCAAACTCGGGCTTCCAGACACAACTGAAACCCTGAATCCTTGCTTCAAAGGTGTAAAAGTGGAGCCGTCTCTTATCTTTGGTTGCTTCCAAGACTCTGACATGAATTTTGTAAAATTCCTCATGAAAAATAAATCCTATTTTGTAGCGCAAAGTGCTGAAGTTGAAGGATCCCGGAAGATATATGGCAAATGAGTTGTTTAAATTGAAAACACATCATGAAGCTGTTTTTGCAAAGTAACTTGGGATGCTAGGCCATATCCAACCTCTCTTTTCCAGGTCCTGGCACGTTGGCTTTTTGGCTTTAGAGTATGGAAAGTCTGCTCCGAGTAGCCTTGCTTCTGTCAAGAGGAACATAAATGAGACGATCAAGATGAGGGCAAGCAGGGGACTCCAGCGTCTTTAAATAGCTCTGGTCAAGAATGCCCTTCCCAGGAACCTGGAATGCCGTGTGTCTTTGACTTCTTAACTGTATATAGCAGATATCCAGTTTTTGCCG
The DNA here is from genome assembly GCA_004024745.2 of Catagonus wagneri. NCBI lineage: Eukaryota > Metazoa > Chordata > Mammalia > Artiodactyla > Tayassuidae > Catagonus > Catagonus wagneri. The sequence goes on from PVHT021183629.1 coordinate 22,429,957, forward strand.
CCGGGGCTCTCTAAATAGCTATTTTAAAATTTAAAGTCCAAATGGGCGTGTTTCTGTTCCACGCTCTTTGATGATGGCTGTTTCACTAGCATTTCTACAGGATGGTCTCTGAGGATCGTGATCCGTGCTCGAAGCCTAGTGCAGGTTCCCGAGTCTGCCCACCAGGCTCGACTGAATTAAGTACTCCTTAGAACTGGAGATTTAAAAAAGGAAAGTGT
>PVHT021183629.1:22431174-22445898 GCA_004024745.2 Catagonus wagneri
TAAAAAAGGAAAGTGTAGCATCTGTTCGGTGTATGGGTTAAAGAGAAACGATGGAAATGTGATTGATTGCCCAGCTCCTTCTGTGGCCAGGGACGAAGATTCTTGAGGTCTATGCTTCTTCTTAAGCTAAATATGGTTTTTATTTATTTACTTATTTATTTAGTCTTTTTAGGGCCGCACTTGTGGCATATGGAGGCTCCCAGGCTAGGGGTCTAATCAGAGCTGTATCCGCCGGCCTACGCCACAGCCACAGCAATGCGGGATCCGAGCCACATCTGTGACCTACACTACACACAGTTCACGGCAACGCCAGATCCTTAACCCACTGAGCGAGGCCAGGGATTGGATTTGTGTCTTCACGATGCTAGTCAGATTCGTTCCCACTGAGCCGTGATGGGAACTCCTAAACATGTTTTTTCTGCAGCTCCTCGGCCGTACCTTGGTCATGCTGGTCCTCGCATTTTCTACTCTGAGTGGAGCTGGACAGATAGAGTTGGGCTTTAGGATGTCGCCACAGTAGGCTGCGTAGAACAGCAATCCCAGGAGCCCTGGGTGCCACCCGAATTCAGTTCCTCTTGACCTTCTTTCCATGGCAGCAAACCCGGCTCCTTAAAGGGCCCTTTCTTACAAGGCTGCTGCGTAGGCGGGGGCGGGGCCTAGCGAAGGGAGGACCTGCTCACCCGATGCGTGATGGGGGCCTAGAAAACCTTAGCGGAAGGAAAGCCGGGGCGGGGCGGGGCGGGGGGGGGAGGTTTGAGCCTCAAGATGGAAAACGAGTGAGTTTCTGCTGGGAGAGAATGTAAGTTACCTTACCAGACGGTTTTGGAAGGAAAAACTGAGCTCAGGGTTAGAGTACAGAGGTTGAGCTTAACTGGTAAACCTCTGGGCCATACATTCATGCTGAGTGGTTGACGGTCATGAGTTACACCTCTTAGCAAGATGAGGCCATTTATCTCAGCCCCGTCCTCATAGCAGGGGTCCCCGTGATAAAGCCGTGGCCTGGCCAGGGGTCTGCTTGCTCGATTCTGGGTGACTCCTTCCTTTACAAGGCATTTGGACAGCCCTGTCCCAGCTTTTGGAAAGTTCTCTGCTACGGCTCAGTTCTCCTATAACTCCTCCTTACTCCTGAATCTGTCATCCAGGGATGACAGTCACATCTACCGCTTCCCTTCCTCCTGCCTGTCCCACCCCAGCCCTGCCCTCGATGACCCCACTGGCTCTCCAGCCTTCAGTGTGAGATCAGCCCCCTCACCAGCTACCCTCGCAATGCTGAGGGCCAGTCTCTTTTGTCCAGGGTTTAGCACAGGGACTTAAACACCACCGCTATGTGCATAACAAAAAGCTGTATTGTCGAATGACCAAGGGGAATATTCACTGTCAGCTGGAGGCCCCAGATTCGCGTGTTTCCTCCAGCCCTGCAGGCGGCAGTGCAGTGGAGTCCGTGTCCCCATAGGCTCCACATTTCGGGGGAAACTGCTGAGCAGCATGGCACATGCGCGTTGCCACTTTGACCTCTTACTGTTTCTTGGACCTTAACTCATGGGGCACAAGTGCATGGGATGCGTCATTACAGGCGGGGGTCGGAGCAGCTCACCCGGCTCCACGGGCGAGCAGAGGGGGCACTGGGCTGCCCTTCTGCGTCCCGGCCGCGGCTCGTCGGTTCACCTTACACCGGAGATGCGCGGGGTTGTCTCCGCCGCTCAAGACCACTGCCCGCTGAAGGGCCCTGTGCTGACAAATGGGGAAGCGACACGGGAGGAGGGGCCAGGGAGGAACTGGTGGAGCTGAGACCCGTAAGCTTTGTGTCCCACCCCGACACGTGCCTTCGCCAGGCAGATTCCTTAGTTTACTAGGAGCGAGTTCTGTTCTCTTCTGGAAGGAGATGAAGAGACTTCTGAGGAAGCAGAGAACCACTGCTGGTTCAGAGAAAACATTGTCCCTTTAATATACAACCCCCAGCTTTCCTTCTCCGTCATCTGCTCGTAGCCACAGCTGGCCTCTGCGTCTAGAAATAGACACAAATAATGTTGTGATGTGTAATGAAGTGAACCCTCAGTATTTATTTGGCACATACTTCATTGCCAGGAAGTGGTTTGGAAAAGATGGAGGGTTTACTTGTCCCCGGAAGGTTCTTTCTTCTCAGAATGGCTTTCCTGTATTCCAGACCTCCGTGTAGGATAAAAGCAGAGGAAATGAACTTGACTGATGCAGCTTTTCAGAGCAAGGGAATGCGGTGGCCCAATAACGGCTCAGCCTCTGCCCAACCGAGAAAGCCAGGCCCTTCGTCTGTGCCGCCGGGGTCACGACCGCTTCTCTGTTCTAGGATGCCGCAGACGCCCTCCTGCAGCCCCTGCCTGGCATCCTCTTTTCCCCCGCTCTGCCCCCCTTGGGGTCACTTCCACAGGACAGCACTGTCACCGAAAAGTGACAACAGGGCAGCAGGTGAGAGACCAGCAGCCGTCACCAGGCTCTTTCCATCCACTGGGAAGGCTGCGCGTGCTGCTCGGGTCTCTGCCCCAGGATGAGAGTCGTAACTTCTGGTGCCACTAGGGCTTCCTGGGCCTTGCGAGGCGATACCAGAGCTGTGACTGGGCTTTCTCGGGTCACCTTCCAAGATGAGTCAACAGCCCGCGTGACGCCCTGTGTGGTCCCGGCTCTGAGACCTGTCCCGACTGAGATCTGTGTGGTCTCCCCGCTTCCCAGGCCCAGCCAGCCTCTCCTCCCCCCTGTTCCCCGGCCGTGCCGGCCAGTTTCCTTCCACACTCCGGATCTCAGGTAGGCCCGCAAGAAAATGGAAAGGTCGGTTGTGCGTCATTTGTATGACCGAGCCAGTCAAACCCATAGCAGAGCTCCTAAGTCAGAATCTTTCTCGTTAGGAAGCTCTTTGGCTGTGTTCCCTCTCGAGGTACCCCAGAGCCAGGAAGACAAGCCCAAAGGAGACAGGGCCCAGAGGGACCCTAGAGGCTGTCGTCCAGCCTTAAACATGACATGTACATAGCGTCAGTTCTGCTCCCTGGCTTCTTCCTACCCGCCTCCTGTTGCCTCTGAAGGACTGTGATCTGCCTTATCCTCCAAGGATATTGGCTGTGACCTTGGGGTTTTCCTCTGCTCTCGTGCTCTCTCTTCATTTAGTGGCACAGAGAAATAATCAGAATCGGGGATGTGGGACTGAAGGCCCATAATCTCGCCTCCGCCAGAAACTGGAAAGCAGTCAGGCAGCCCGTCCAGGCCCCGGGTTGGGAGGAGGGGGCGCAGGAAAGCCTGAGCATCCCTGTCTGGTCGGCTCACCTGCGAGCTCAGTCTGCCCCGCCCGTGTGGGCCCTGCCCTGGTGGCGCTGTACGAGCATGAACCTCACCTCCGGCCCTAGACCGAGTCCTAGGGGAGTTTCCCACCAGCCAGCACTCTGCCCTTCTTCATACATACCCATCACTGGGATCCAGTGTCACGATCCCCCCACCCCCACCCCGCATGGGGCAGCAGGCAGGGGAACCAGCACAGGGGAATTTTTCTGAAGGAAAACCGCCTGTCTGTCGCCACCATCCCATCCCCCCAAATAAAGGCAGCAGCAGAACGAGAACCTGAACCTCGCGTGGTCCCTGCGAAGTCAGCCGCGCAGGCCCTGTGATTAGCCGGCCCTCGGTCTGCTCTGCACGGTCTCCCCCGGAGGCCCAGGCTCTCTCCAGGGCGGGTGGGTTTCAGGGACAACAGACTTGTGACGGGGGCTGGACAGAGCGTTTGTGTTGCTTCCTCCCATGTCCTGGCCACAAGAGGACCAGATCCAGCCCCCGCCCCCCATCTCCAGGGCAGCCTTCCTGTGGGGCTCCTCCCACCAGCTGCTTCCCTCTCAGAGCCCCTTGCCCCCTACTTTCCCAGTAGCCCTGAGGCTTCGTTCAGGATCCTGGGAGTGGCGTGGCGGGGGCCCTGGCTGCTCTGAGCTTGCCCTGCTCTCCGAGGCCAGCTGCTCTGAGCATCCTCCCAGAAACCCCGTTAGGGGCAGAGCCCCTCTCTGGGGGTCTGGGTGGGGACACGTGGAAGCAGCTTGGCTGACCTGTCTTGCAGGCCAGGCCCACATCCTGCCTGTCACTGTACTTTCTCTTGTCCCCTCGCTCATGCGTTTCCCCCCCCCGTAGGCCTCGTGGCTGGGACCCTCCCATTTCTAATTGCAGGGCCCCCAGCTCTGCAGCCTGCCCGGGTGTTTTCTCAGCCTCCCGAGTACTCGTTCCCACTCATCCAGCTGCTTCTGCAGGTCTCTGCCACCTTCTTCATCTGCCCGCACTGCTGTCGCAGCTCCTCCGGGCCCGCCAGCCCTCTCGTCCTGGTGCCGAGCGCAGGCTTTGTGTCCCCATCCTTCTTGAATGATCACCTGGAGACTGAAGCGTTCTCTGCCTGTGCTTGGGTGGCCTGCTGGGCGGAGGCCGAGCAGTAGAAACGGCTCTCCGAAGTGACCAGCCACCCCTTGACCTCTGCCTGGGCCTCTCCTTATCCTCTGCTTCGGGGACAAGGCCGGGTGTGGCAGCCCCGGTCCCTCTCTCAGGCGGTCTGAGGGAACTGACCACCACAGACCTTGCGAGAGTCTGACTTGCTCGAGAACTGGTGCTGCTCGCTCCTGGGAGCTCAGCATCCCCGAGCTGCTGGGGTTCTCAGCAGGTAAAAAGGCAGCATCTTTCCCGTGTAACCGCTGCTCCCGTAGGGTGCGGACCGTAAGGAGGTACACACGCGCAGCTCTGCACCTCTGTCTCTGGGGCCCGGGGGAGGTGCCTTGCCCTCTGGTCCACTAAATTGAGATAGAAGATTGCTCGGCTCCTCCCAGGCCCTTCTTGGGCAGAATACTTGGGCTTCTCTGCTTAGACCAGAGCTTGAAAATAATGGCTGATAGACCCCATCTGGCCTGCCTCCTATTTTTTCTGTGGCCCTCAAACTAAGAATGATTTTTTTTTTGGCCTTTTTTAGGGCTGCCCCTGTGCCACATGGAGGTTCCCAGCCTAGTGGTCCAACTGGAGCTGCAGCCGCTGGCCTACATCACAGCCACAGCGACGCCAGGTCAGAGCCGCATCTGCGACCTACACCACAGCGCATGGCAACGCCAGATCCTTAACCCACTGAGTGAGGCCAGGGATTGAACCTGCATCCTCATGGTTCCTAGTCGAGTTCATTACCACTGAGCCACGACGGAAACTCCCTAGAATGATTTTTACATTTTTAAGTGGTTGGGTGAAAATACCCACAGAAGAGTAGTATTTCAAGACGTGAAAATTATATGAAATTCAAATGTCAGTTGATAAATTGGCACACGGCCAAACCCACTCATTTACATACTATCTATGGCTGTTTTGGGACCATAACTACAGAGACCAGGTGTTGCCACAGAAACCGTGGCCTACAAAATCGAAAATAGCAACTTCCTGACCCATCACAGAAAAAGTGTGCCAGCCTCTGACCTGGACGGTCCAGACCGGGGGCGACTTTCTGTGTGGGCCAAGAGCCTCTGAGACACAAAAGTGACGTTACCATGAGCTCTGGGAGCTGGGGTCTTCACCTGGAGCTGGAGAGCAGGGTCCGCTGGTGACCAAGGGCTGCTCCCAGGCTTTCCATGGACCCGAGAAACTCCAGCAGCTGCCTCTAGGGGCTCACTCACTCCTTCCTTCAAATATCAGGGTCCCAGGCAGAAATTGGACCACGGGAAACAAATCCCATTTGGTTTTTAGTACCAAAGAGCGCAGAAGCGATGCTACCGTCACTTTGAAAACAGATTTTAATGCCTTGCATGTAAACATTGTTACCCCTTTGCATATTTTGTATTTGTAGAGTCACTCACTGTTTAAAACCGAACACAAAATACATTCTTGAATGACGGATGAATTACATTCATCAAGGAATATATTCAACAAGCAAACAGCTTTGTGTCATAAAACTTTTCCAAGAGAATTTTATATTTCTGGAAGGATGCATGATTTCCTTAATTAGTTTTTTTGTGGGGCGTGTTCACATGTTTTTCTTCTCTTTTGAGAAAAGGCGTTTTGTAGAAAGAATTGCATCTAAGCAATGAGAAGGGTTTGTATCTTTTTTGTTCCGGTTTGACAAGCTTTCCTGCACGAGAAGTGCTGGCCCTTCCCCAGTTGACAGTGTGACACTGGACATCCACGGACCCGAGGGTGTGTGACAACATTCTCTCCTGTGTTTCCCTGTGGAAAGCTGACCTCACTGGCGTGAACCTCAAGTGGAATCAAGTGGTCACATGGGACCACGCCTGAAAACGTGGAGCTGGAGGCAGAGTCCTCAGGGATAAAACCAAGGCAGAGGGACCTCGGAGAGCGTTTGGGTGATGGTGTGCACGTGTGTTCATCTGTGCTTTTGCGTCAGGGAGAAGCAGAGTGTTGGCAGGAATCAGAGATGACAGAGGGCTGAGAAGTGGGCCTAGAAAGCAAGGGACAGAGGGAGGGGTCAGGAGGCGACTGACAAAGGGTTCGAGAGCGGGCCGGGCAGTGGTGAGGCAGGAGGATGGAGGGAGGCGGGGGTGGGGGTGGAAGAGAGGGGGAAGGTGGGGTTGGGAAGAATGTTCTGGAGCAGGGCAGTGGGGGTAAGGAGGGGAAAACCAGGCGCTTAGGTTAGAAAGATCAAAAGTGTCACCCTCGGAGTTCCCATCGTGGCTCAGTGGAAATGAATCCATGAGGGTGCAGATTTGATCCCTGGCCTCACTCACTGGGTTAAGGATCCGGCGTTGCCGTGAGCTGTGGTGTAGGTTGCAGACGCTGCTCGGATCCCGAATTGCTGTGACTGTGGCGAAGGCCGGTGGCTACAGCTCCAATTCGACCCCTAGTCTGGGAACCTCCATATGCCACTGGGTGCGGCCCTAAAAAGCCAAAAAAAAAAGTGTTACCCTCATGGAGGTTTTTCACGGGTACAAGGTGGGAACGTCCAAGGTCACCTTCTCCTTTATTTCTTCCGAGCCCTGCTCCTGTAAGGCCGCACCTGGACTCTACCTCCAGGTGAGCGGCCGGGACCCCTGGGGTTTGCGCTTGCGGTCATGCTCGCCTCACCTGGATGACCTTTACACTCACTGGAGCGCACTTTCCAGGGAGCCACCTGTCCCTCGGTGTCTACACCAGGTGACCAGCTCCGGTCCCCCTGGCCCTCTGAGACCTCCCTCCTTTCGCCTCCCAGCCATTTGTCTCAGACGCCCCAGCCCGCCTCCCCCGCCACCAGCTCTCCCCTCCGGGCTTCCCTCCCTCTCTGGGCTGGAAAGGCCAGCTGTCCAGAAACCTTGCTCCTTTATTTTTTTGATTTTCACTGTTCAGGAGCCCTCAGGCTCCAGGCTTCAGGGCATAGGAGCCCCCCGACCGGAGCCCCTCTTGGTCCTCTTGCTTCGGAGGCAGCAGAACCCAGTGCTGCCGAGCAGAGGCCGTTCAGTCCTTTGAACGGCGTCCCTTCACAGTGGGATCCCAGTGCTCTCTCCCTCCTCTTCTCGTGGCTTCCACTTCCCTCCCAGTGCACACAGCAGCATCTCGTGTGCACCTTTCTGACCACATCCCTCCCAAGCGGTCGTGGGTCGGCTTCCTCCCCCGCCTCCCTCCACGTGGAGCAGGCAGTCGGAAGGAATCTCTGTCCGAGGCCGTTACTGGGTTGGACGTGGGTGGAGGGTGGACTCCACAGATGGTTTCAAAACTACCCATTGGTCACTTGGCACCGATTTTGCACCTGAATAATTGAGACCCTCGTATGTGACCCCTTTGGGCCGCCCTCAGAGTAAAATTAATTCATCCGCCCATTCATTGATTCGTGTGAAAAGTGTGTGTCGCATGGGCAGGGCACCCGGCTGCAGTGCTCTGTAGGTGTGTGCGGCCACAAGCCCCTGCTCTCCATCGCTGTACCGGAAACCTCCACCCACTTCACCCAGGTCGCCCCTCCTTCTTCCTTCCCTCTCCTTGCCCAGCTCTCATCATTGCAGAGCTCCCCCTTCCATCTTCACCCACGGACATGGGTGTGGGGCTTCATCCAGCCTGGGCGAGCCAGCCGTCGGTCAAGTCCCGACATCTCACCAGACAGGCACCCTGTATCTTGCTGGCTTTCAGGACAGAGGTGGTGTCTTCGTCTGTTCAAGCGACTATAACGAGAACACGGCGGGCTGTCGGCTTATACAGCCAGTGTTGATTCTCACAGTTGTGGAGGCCAGGACGTCCGAGATCAGGGCACTGGCTGGTTTGGTGTCTGGTGAGAGCCCCCTTCCTGGTTTGCAGGTGCAGCCGGGACGCCCTCTTGCTGTGTCCTCGCGTGGCCAGTAGCAGAGGGACAGGGAGAGAACAAACTCCTGTCTCTACTGAAAAGACCCTCCCATCGTGGGGGCTCCATCCTTGTGACCTATTCACATCCCAAAGGCCCCACCTCCAAACACCGTTCCTTTAGGGTTTCGGATTTCCACATGTGAATTTGAGGAGGACACAGATAAGCAGTCTGCCCCAGGCAGGTAAAGCACTCTTGCTCAGAAGAGCAGTTGGGATCTGAGCGTTCACCAAGGCTTCCAAGAACCCTGTTCTAAGGGCCCCAGTTCATCTCTAACACGACAATGAGGAAAACGTGGCTGTCACTGCAGGATGAGTAGACTCTGCTCCCCACCCGCAGGGAACAGAGAGCCATCCTCCGCGAACAGCAGGCTGTAACCACGTGGTCTCGCCTCCACCACTTCTCCCCGGGGGTCCCTGTCCCAGTGCCACCTCCTTAGCGCTAGAGTGAAATGTACCAGGAGTCTTGGTTGCTGAGTGGTTCAGAGAGTCTGCGTTAGACAGCGGTGTTCCCAGGTGAGCCACATCCACCCGATTTTTAACCACCCAGTGTCCTGGCAGGGTTGTGTTTGCTTCACGGGATACGGGTCCCGGTGTCAAAGATGGTCACTTGCCCCCCTCACTGCGGCCAGGCTGCGAGGAGGCCGTGCTATCTGCACACAGCTGCTCACTCTGGTCTAACCCTCGTCCCACTGCCCCGTCACAGGTGTCCTTGTCTGGATGGTAACTGATAAAGCCACCGTATGGCTGAGATTCCAGCCTGACTCGCTCTGTCTGTTGCTTATTGGTTCAGCAGTGTTTGCCCCAAACGCCCTAGTGAACGCCGCCAGCGCCTCTGGGCCCTTCCCACTAATTGCTGCTCCTGGTTTGGGTGTGCTGACACCTGTAGCTCTCTGAACTTACCTACGTGTCCCTTTTCACAGAGCCGCTTGTCCTCGGTTGGCCGCTCCTCCTTCCCTCGCCTTAGCGGCTCCGTCTTTCCTTCTCTCTATTCAGAGCCCAGTGCTGTGCCTGGTGCCTAGTGTGTGCCAGATAAGTGTGGGGTCATGTCTGAGAGGAGGGCATGGCCGTGAGGAGTTCAGGACCAGGTCGGATTTCTGAATAGTACTGAGTAGATTAACTGGGGGGGGGGGGGTCCCCTCCCTGCAGGGACCTGGGCCTGCCTTCTCCCCTCCCACCACCTTCCCCTGCCCCCAGGGTAGGCTTGCTTAGCTCTGGGTGACTGCATGACCATGTCTGAGCCCTTTGTTCTGAGCTCCCAAGCGGCCTGCTCAGGGGGTCCAGCATCTTGTGTCTGGTCCTTTCCTTTCAATTCCACCACTTGCATTGTATTCCTGATCATAAGAGTATTCTAAGTTTTAATAGCTTAAATATAAAGAAAATGGTGGAGTTCCCACTGTGGTACAGCAGGTTAAGGATCTAGCATTGTCTCTGTGGTGGCGAGGGTTCAATCCCCAGCCCGGCACAGTGGTTGCCACTGCTGTGGTGTAGGTCTCAGCTGTGACTTGGGTTCTGTGCCTGGCTGGGTAAGTTCCCTATGCTGTGGGAGTGGTTCAAAAAAAAAAAAAGTAAAATAAAAAAAAAAGAAAGTGATAGTGGGAAATAAAAGTCACAGGTCACCTTACCATTCAGATATTAGCTTTGTCCCTTTGTGTCTTTACCTCAAGACACACACAGAGTCTGCCTCTACTGTATGTACGTATGTGCATTGAATTAAATCAGCCGGCCCTAATGCTGGATGTCTGGGCATCACTGTTTGGCTGTGATTGAGGCTGGAGCTGAATGTCACCACCGCTGAATAAAAATTGGACCTTTTAACAAAAGTAGGTCTTATTACTATTTTATTATTTATTACTAGTGGTACAAGTTTGACATCTAGCTCAGAAAGAATCGTACCTGGGCGCTGTCCGCTGCTGATGCGCTCCTGTGTTCCTTGTGCTGCAGCCGGTGGTATTAAATTGATGTTGATTTGCACTTGAGTTTGGTGGGAGAGTGAGAGTTACTGGGGGGACCTCATCTTCCCCTAGCATTTTCTTCTCATCTTTTTTTCTCTTGGTTTTTCTTAATTGCATTTACACTGTTGATAATTTATTGTAAATCATCTTGATGTACTTGATTTTGAAGGTTTTCTCCTTTGTGCATTTTTGAAGTAGCAAAGTTGACGAAGTTGGCTATTGATTCGTCCTTGTACAGATATGAAAATCTCCAAATAAGAATTTTTCTTGAAAGATGCATGGCCTAAACAAGTACACTTTAAAAATGTAAAATCATGGTAATTGTTTATTGCTGCAAAGGCCAGTACCTATACCAGATAACTCCCCAAAAACATTAATTGCAACATACTCTGATAATCCCTTTTATTTTGCTTTGTATCATAATTTATGGCTCTATGGACATCTTGGCTCAAAAACAATATAACGGTCTTTCTAAAGGCAGCAAGCTCATGCGTTGACCCCTAATATTTGCATTATTTCCCCATTTCCCCTTTCGAGCATTGGAAAATTCTTAATAATTGGTTTTGTACATGAAACTCATAGCTTTCACCATATGGCAATGAATTATCACACATTATACTCCTGCAGTAATGTATTTCCTAACCATCTGAATGGGAGAATTGAAACATTTCTCTTACGTACAAGGAGATTGTCAACTTGAGCTCTTCTAGGGTGCCTCTCTCTATCTGAAAGTGAATATTCACCCGGAAACAGTGGGTTCACGTGCCCCGCCTCGTCTGTGGTATTGATGCTGATTTGCTCTAGATGCAGAGACGAGGGTGACCTGTTTGATCATAGGGTCTTCGATTACCCACCTGTTCACGGATGCCAGACACGATCCTGGAATAGATATTCCACTGCTTGTCCTTTCAAAGGTCAAGGCATTCATTCGGAAGCCAAGACGAATGGCAGGGCAAATATTGTGGCTGAAGCTGCATTTTGATGGATCCCTGCCAGATCCGTTGGCCCCGCTCTATTAACGCATCCTTAGCATTTTCCGGTAACGTTATTCTTTGGGGTTGTGATATTTCGTGGCTGAGTGATCTTTGTCTGTGTGGGTACTCCATGATTGATTAGTGCTTTGCTTGATGTCAGACAGTTTTCGTTCATTTGGTTTCTGTTCAACTTCAGATTGTATGTGGACAGTTAACACGCATCTGAGTGATCCCTTTTGTTCCTTACCCTCCGTATCCTTGGCCAGTGCGCCGAGGCCGCGGCACTGGTCAAGGGCCGGCCTCCTCTGTTTTCCACAGGGAGGTCTCTCGCACGTATTTGAGGACAGTTTCTTCTCTACTCCTGCCCTGAGGACTGTCCTTCAAGCAGACAAAGTTTGTCTTGTTGGCAGGTGCTCCTCAGTGTGGCGTTTGAGCTCTTCCCGTCCATGCCCTTTCTTGTACATCTGAGTCTGGAGAGTCAGAGCCTCGAGCCCCTTTCAGGCTCTCCCATCACCAGCCCATTACCCTGCATTTTCTTTTTTAGCTTTTTTTTTTTTTTAGGGGCTGCACCCACGGCATATGGAGGTTCCCAGGCTAGGGTTGCAATCAGAGCTGCAGCTGCCGGCCTACACCACAGCCACGGCAAACAGGATCCGAGCCATGTCTGTGACCTACACCACAGCTCCCGGCAATGCCAGATCCTTAACTGACTGAGCGAGGCCAGGGATCGAACCTGCATTCTCATGAATGCTAGTCGGATACCCTGCCCTTTCTCCTTGAGGTCTGTCCTGCTGTAATGGGCTTCTGATGCTGAAGATTCAGGTCTTGGAGGGCCACAGCCTGGGCCTCTAGGACCCTCTTGGGGGCAGCCTGTCCGCTGATAGAGGGCTAGCCTTCACCCTAGGCGTTCTGGCCTGCCTTCTGCCCGACTGATGAGACCCACTTTCCGCTGATGGGCTCTGGCTATTGTATTTGACTCAAGCCTGAGACAAGCTGTGGGTGGAGGCCCCGCTGCGGTTAGATATGTGGGCCCTTGTTTGTCATCTCACAGAGGGGCCGGGCTGCGTGTGGAGGTCACTCTTACCGTCTTCCTCCAGAATCATGACTCCGCAGTAACCTCCCTGCCTTTCTTCCTCTGGAATTTTCGCTTGCCCGTCTTCTTCCTGGATCTTCCTTTTCATAAAGTTCTGCACAGGGCTGCGGGGACGTCAGCCAGCAGAGTGGGCTTGGACACTAGTGGGAGTGTGGGTGCTACCACCCTGCACCTGGGTCCTGGTGCAGTGCTTTCTGGAGGTCACAGCGCTGCCCCCTCGGGCCAGGGAGCAGGGCTCTGCCCGCACCAGCACTGTTAGCCGGGGTGGGAGGGCGTCTCTCCAGGCTGCCTTGGTTCTGGCGCTGGATCCCTGACGCCAAAGCTGCCAGCCGGCTGGGAGTGGCTCAGACCCACAGCCAGGGGGGCTCCACGTCCAGGCGGGAGACACCAGAGGGCGGAGGCAGGACCTGGCCTTTTCCTCCTTCCCTGGCCCCTCTGGTCATCTCTTCCCACGTCTCCCACCGTCTGCCTGCCACAGAGACCCCTGCCCAGCCCGCCTTTGGATGAGGGCTGCCGACCAGAGCGTGCACAGCTGGTTAAAGTCTAGCAAGGACCCGGAGTGAGAATCCCCGGGCTCTCGGTCTCAGGAGTTTTCTCTGCATCGTGCTGCGAAAATCCCACCCTGAGAAGGGCCTCTGGGAGTCGTGTGCCTGGGGCCTTCCTCCCGGAAGTGGCAGGGACCCTCCCTCATTTGCGTATCAGGAGGAGGCGTCCTTTCTGATCTCTGCCTGAACTGTTTTGATAACAACCTAGGGGTTTCAGATATATGTTGTGGCTGCCCAGGAAATCCAAGGCGCCGAGTTTTCAGAACCTAAGCAGTTAACGTCAGAAATTTTGCTGCAAATAAATTGATCAGTATGCAAGACAGTTGTCACGGCTGAATCATGGTCCACAGTTAAGGTAAACAGATCTGTGATGACATTTTCTGAGCGGAATACAAATGCAGCTCATCTCCTCGCAGAGGTTTCTGACATTTCTTCTGCACGGATAACAGAAGCTCCCAAGAAGGTGCTGGTCACAAGGAAGAAAGAGCTTTGTTTAATCCCTCTGAAAAGGTACGGCTGTGGTGTTTGATGCGCCTTCTGTGAAAAGAATTATTCTGAGAGAGATGAATAGTGAGGAGGGCGTTTGTCTTTGCTTAGCTGCCTCCCTCACTCCCTCCCAACCATGGAGAGACCCTTTTGGGTTGTTTTTTTTTCTTTCTTTCTTTCCTTATTGGGATGGTTATTAAAATACTATGTTGTATCGTGAAAGTTTGCGTGTCATTAAATTTTTTTTTTCTGGTGTGAAGATCAAGAGATATTGTTCTTATTTACATTTCCCATGAAACCTTGCCGGGGGTGGGGCGGGGGGGGGACGACAAAATGACGATTTTCCATTGCTTCGTGTCTTCTCTGTAATGCTGTCAAGTTTCACGTTTTTTCCCAGGTTTTTGCCGCCTGTCCTGTATTTTAGGCGTTCTACCCAATATGTCTGCATGTGAAATGGGAAGTAGTCTTGAGCTGGATGCTGTGTCACGAGCAAGATTGTTTTCTGTATTATGGTGAAGCTTTCAGAATCCCCGGCTTGTACCAATGTTGCAGCGAGCAGAAAAGCTGCAACTTTGTGTTAGCGCAGGTGGTCATTCTGTCCCTGCGTCTAACAGGAAATAGCATTTCCCTGGGGCGGGGGGTGGATATTAGCATTTGGGCTGGGACTGCTGTAGGGGAGATATTTCTGTCTGTTTGTGCATTTGCCATTGGTGATGACCAGGGGTCTTGAGCAAGGGTGTGTGCAAGAGAGCTGTGTGTGAGGTGGGGAACAATTCTGTGTCCCGTCTGGAGCTGCAGCTGGGGGTAAAAGGCCAGAAAGCTTCAGTGACTGGATGTGAACAAGAGGGCATGGCCCTCAGAGCGGCTGCTCAGAAGTTATGGAACAATCAAGGGATACATTTAGGAGAAGGGCGTCTTTTCTATTACACTTCATTCCTCCCTGAAGCATTCCTGCTGTCTGTTGCCAGGATAGCACAGGTGTGGCCTCCTCCAGGAAGCCTTCTCAGATCTCCCCCATCATGCCCACAACCCAGAGTCCGGTCTCTTGCACAGCGCACAGCTCTCGGTATGAAATTACCTGGCTACGTGTCTCCATCACGCTCAGGGCAGAACCTGTCAGAGGCAGGGTTGGGGTCCTTTCACCTCTGTGCAGCTGGCTCAAAAATTAGAGTGTGGCAAATGCTGCTTATAATCGAAACAGGCCCCATTTTCTTACGGCACCTTCTGCAGAAGGAAGGGAGGTGCTGCTTAACCCCCTTTTTTGGTCGGAGAAGAGATGGAGAGACTGAGTCGTGTAGCGATAAAGCCAGAACTAGAACCAGATGCCCGCTTAGCGCGTGACCACTGAATAGATGGACAGAGGCAGGCGTCAGGGCGCACGCTCTTCTTCTTCG
>PVHT021183629.1:22445998-22461543 GCA_004024745.2 Catagonus wagneri
AAAAAAAAAAAAAAAAGGGAATGAATCATCAGGGACCAGGCCTAGACTAGGAGGGAAGGTCTGGGCCCAGGACAGGCTTCCTTGGCAAAGTGATGCTTGAGCTGAATCTTAAAGGAGTTAACTTGGTGGGGAGAGGGAGGAAAGCTTTCTGGCCACAGGACACAGCATATGCAAAGGCCCTGGGGCCAGAGGGAACTTGGTGTGTCTCTGAAGCTGATCGTGCGCTGTGGCCAGAGTCAAAGAGGTGGACACGAAGGGGAACCACACAGGAGCTCACCGCCTTTGTGCCGAGGACAAAGGGAAGCCGCCAGACGGTAGAAGCAAAGGCTGGACCGGTCAGCTCAGGCTCCCCTGTGAGTAATGGCAGGGGGGCGCTGCAGGACCCAGCGGATGGGGAGACCCTCAGGAGGTGACTTGCTGACTGAATTGGGGAATCATCAGCCAAGAAATGGCATAGGTGCCGGTGAGTGAGTTCGCCTGGAGCGAGAATGAACGGAGAAGAGGGAGCTGTGGAAGTGCCCTGAGGTCAGGGAGAGGAGCCCAGAGGGAGGGACCTGTGTGGGGGAGGGAAGGCGTGTCGCCCCTGGCGACCCAGGACGGGAGCCGCATCCACACAGAAAGTCAGGGCAGAGAGGGGACCGTTTGCCTTCACAAGACGAGACCCCTGTGATGACGGCCGCTCCCCAGCGGGCTGATAGGGACAAAGGCCTGGTTCCCCGGTCCTGAAGGACGAGTGGGAGGTGAGGGGTCCTGAGGTGTGGCACGAGGGGAGCAGTGACTTTGCCACACGCGGCAGTTGTCACTTCCTCATCTGCTCTTAGGATGGACGCGCGTGTGGCTCTGTGGTGTTCTGGTCAGTAGGACGCATTCAGGCTGCCCTGCGGCACTAGCCTCTCATTTTTAAGTGCGGTCGGCCTCAGCTGCGTGGGAATTCAAGGCGAGGCCATGACCTTCACGCTCCTCTGAGTTGAGTTCCTTGCCAGCGTCTGCTCGGGCTGCCCAGCGGGAAGCAGAGAGGGCGTGGGTGATTCGTCCTGGATGTCCAGGCTCCCTTGCTGGCCCTGGCCAACCCTCTGAGGGCTGCATGGGGATGTGGGTCCCCCGGCTGCGATGGCGGCAGGTGCACCTGCTCAGACGAAGCTCTCCCGGGTGACAGCAGGGTGTAGTGAGGAGGGAGCTAGGTCCGCGTCAGTCCAGGGTGGGGCTGTACAGGTGTGAAGCCCTGCAGGGACGTGGGTGCCGGTGGGGTTCGGGTGGAGGGTGGAGGCTCGCTCGGGGCCCATCTGCTGACCCTCCTGCGATATAAAGCGGACCAGCCAGTTTAAAGGCAGAACTCTGCGGAGGGAGGCAGCGTGAGGTCAGCAGGGCCGAGAACCACGGCTCA
This sequence comes from Catagonus wagneri, assembly GCA_004024745.2. Lineage (NCBI taxonomy): Eukaryota > Metazoa > Chordata > Mammalia > Artiodactyla > Tayassuidae > Catagonus > Catagonus wagneri. Next base: position 22,447,383 of record PVHT021183629.1, read on the forward strand.
GGCAGCCTGGGGTTGGAGCAACCCCTTTGCCTCCCTGTGCGGCAGCATCACCCTGGGGAACGTTTTATGAGTGGGAGATGCTGAGGAGTCACTCACAGGAGTTCGCATCATGGCTCAGCAGAAACGAATCTGACTAGGAACCATTAGAACGCAGGTTCGATCCCTGGCTTTGCCCAGTGGGTTGAGAATCTGGCGTTGCCATGAGCTGTGCTGTAGGTCGCAGTTGCGGCTGGGATCCTGTGTTGCTGTGGCTGTGGTGTAGGCCGGCAGCTGTAGCTCCGATTTGACCCCTAACCTGAGAACCTCCATATGCCACAGGTGCAGCCCTAAAAAGAAAAAAAAAAGGGAAAAAAAGTGGGCATCAAATAATTCCTTGCAATGAAAAAAAATGGTCATCAGTTTTCTGTGTGTTTGTGTGTGTGCTGAACCTAGCAAACACTTAGAAGTACTTGCTATGGGTCAGGCATCATTCTCAGCGCTTCGTAGATGTCAGCTTTTTGAATCCTCATGGCCACTTCATGAGGTACTTATTATTTATTACTATGCTTATTTTATAGATAGAAGACTGAGGTTATTTGCTCAAAGGTTGTGTAAAAACACACACACACACACACACGCATCTGCTTTTAAAAAACATTCTTGGGGAAAACTTAAAGTGGAGAGGGGAAATAACTTTTGCAAGACACCTTTTTTTGGGTCAGGGGTCAAATCGGAGCTGTAGCTGCAGCCGAGGCCACAGCTCTCGGCAACACCAGATCCTTAACCCGCTGAGCGAGGCCAGGGATCGAACCCACATCCTCACAGAGACAAGGGCAGGGCCTTAATACACTGAGCCACAACAGGAACTCCTGAAAGTCATCTTAAATAAGTGATTTTCCTTAATCCCCACAGTAACTGCAAATGGTCTGGGTACATTCCTTGTTTTATAGCTGAGGTGTATGGAGCTTGGGGGTGGCAAACAGTTCACCTCTGACCCCAGATTAGGAACCTTCCCTCCATGTCGCACAACTTCCACCCGGGCCTGTGATTTGGAGTTGCCCCCCAGTCTCACCCAGGGACGGGGTCTGCCTGGGGACCACGGGGCCGAGGGCCCTGCAGTGGGTGGCTGAATGGTGAGATCCTGACCCCCGGTTTCATAGCCCTGTGGTCGGGCCATGGCACTGACCTCTCTCTGCCCAAGTTCCCTGTCTGTAAAATGGGCTGGCTTTATACCCACCTCGTAGACTGGATGTAAAGCACATGGGACGAGCTAGGAACGTGGTTAGCACCCAGTACAAATCTTATTAGTTTTCTTTTCTTTTCTCTTCCTTTTTTTGGCTTTTTAGGGCTATACCTGCAGCATATAGAGGTTCCCAGGCTAGGGGTCGAATCAGAGCTTCAGCTTTTGGTATACACCACAGTCATAGCAACGTGGGATCCAAGCCACATCTGCAACCTACACCACAGCTCACGGCAATGCCAGATCCTTACCTAATGAGCGAGGCCAGGGATCAAACCCACACCCTCATGGATACTAGTCAGGTTCATTACCGCTGAGCCATAATGGGAACTCCAAATCTTATTACTTTTATACAAAATATTTTAAATATTTTATGCGGAATGTTTATCATCATTATTAAGACAACCCATTCCATTGTTGGACACTCTTGTTATTTAAAAACGTGTCCCCTTCCTTTATCTCTGTCTCTGTCATTCATGCCTTCTAGCTCTCCAGACATATATGCTTTGTATTGTGTCTTACAGTGAAACCCTTTAAAAATAAATATTTCTCTATTTGTGGTCATTAAATTAGCACATCATTAGATTAATATTCAATGAACACATGCTCATAGAAACAAAACCTAGTATATTCTACAACCAAAAGAACTTTTAAGAGAAAATAAAACCACCTATAATTCCCGCAACAGAAATAGCCAAGTTTAACACATTGGTGTACTTGTATCTGCCTTCTGTCTTTTTCTGTGCATGTAGCGAGAACACACACACACGTGCACATGCATACACACACACACACACACACACACACACACACAGCCCTGGATCCTCTTGTCACCTACTGCCAGGTCATCGTCCACAAAGGCTGTGTTCGTGTACACCTCCAGGGGTAGGGTGTGATCGCAGCCACATTGTCACCAGTAGGTAACTGAGTTGATTTCCTCTCTGCCCAGAGCTGTGGTCAGGATTCCACTTTTCTTCCTTTTGGAGTGAAATTCAGAGAGCCTGGAGCAAATCAACAAGGTGCTCGCAGGGCGATGTTCCATCCTGATGGACAGCCTCTGTGCTCCATTTAACGCCCAACTCTGCTTTGGGGACCCTCAGCTCTGACCCACTGATTGACCTTCCTCTGGCCACCTTTTCTGGATGGATGTCCCAGGAGCTTTGCTAATTTATATTCGAGTCATATGGAAGAGTTGCTAGATTTGGGGAGCAGGTCGTCACTTTTTCAAGGGAGGCTGACAGCTGATCACACAGTAGATATGGATGCAGATTACAGAGAAGAGAGACAGGTTGTTTCTATCTTTATTTGAGTGTGTTAAGAGGGGCTCCTCAAAGATATTACAGAAGGCGGTCACTTCGTAGGTCAGTGGTTAACGAATCCAGCTAGGATCCGTGAGGACGCAGGTTCAGTCCCTGGCCTCTCTCAGTGGGTTCGAGATCTGGCATTGCTGTGAGCTGTGGTGTAGGTCAGCTCGGATCCTGTGTTGCTGTGGCTGTGGTATAGGCCGGCAGCTGCAGCTCTGATTCAATCCCTAGCCTGGAGACCTCCATGTGTCGAGGGTGCGGCACTAAAAAACAAACTAACAAAGAAAAGGATATTAGAGGAAAGCTTAACCTTTAAAATGAATTTTAGTTTCACTGATTGCATCTTTCACTTGGCTTATTTGGTATCTAAAACACTGTCTCAGTTCCCAAAATGGCATATGGTAAAATGAGACATCCGCTCCTTAAATAGACAAAGGCACAGGGATAGGAGCAGGTTCCCTTGATGTCATAAATCATATTTAGCTTAACCCAGCAGGTCATTACATTTAAATTCAAGGACCAAGCAAGTTTGCTTATCACCACCGTAACCATGATAATTTTAATCGTTTTTGCCTGAGCGAGCCTCCCAGGCACCGGGTTAGGCTCTTCGCTTCTCTTCTCGCTAATCGTAAAAAAATGATCCTTTAAAGTCAATTATTGCTGGGGAGTGTTTGAGTTGCGGTTTGAAACCAGGTGTGTTTCACCGCGAAGCCCTGTGGCTTTTCTGTGACCTAATTATGGGTCATTAGTACTGAATATTCTGGAAGGTCTGGTCGGTGACACAAGACATGAAGAGACAGAAGTTTCTATGGTACAGTGCTTATCATGTTCACCTGACGCAAGACATAGAGAGAAATTAAACATTTAACTCTTTGAAGTGAGAAAATAGTAGCATTATTTGCAGCCCATAGAATCTGTAAAGTTAGAAAATTCAAGAGAACTAGTGGCAAATTATTAGAACGAATTTCTTTTTAAATGGTGAGATGATAGAACACGTGGTAATAGTCCTAGAAACTCTTTAACCGGGTGTGCAAATTTTGGAAGGATAATAGATACACAGAAGAGCAAGGGAGTGGAAGGCAGCTCCTACCTGAGCAGCTGGTCAAATCAGTTGACATCAGTTATGACAGAGCTGTCTGAACACAGTCGTCTTAGCAGCTCATAAGTGAGAGAATAATCTGGGAAATGCAATGCTCACAACACGCAATGCAGTATCACGCCACATAACAATGCAGAGTATCTAGAAATAAGGAGAATGGGAAACTGGGGGGGGGCCTACATGACAATGAAAAACTTTACTGAGCTAAAAAGGAAGTCTTGAGTGGATTCTAGGCATATGTCAGTTGTTGATCGAAAATTCTGATTATTGCAGAAATGTCGTTTTTCCCCCAAATTAATTTGTAGGTTCAGAGTAATACGATTAATTCCCAGGGAAGGTTAAATTTATATTGTATTCAAATTATTCTAAAATTTAAATGGAAGAATAAGCCCGAAGAAGAACAAAGATGAATCCGAAAGGTAAGAGTAGCGTGAGAAAGTTTCGTCACTAAATCTGTTAGGATGGTGCAGTACTCGGGCAAGTACAGATAATTGGGCAGGTGACAAAAAGGATAGATATTCTGGAAACAGACCCGTTTTCTATGTACAAATAAAATATAGGGGAGTTCTCTTGTGGCTCAGTGGGTTAAGGATGCAGTCTTGTCACTGTTGTGACTCGGGTCCAGAGTCCATCCCTGGCCTGGGAACTTCCATATTCGGTGAGTGCAGCCAAAAAAAAGAAAAAAGAAGAAAAGGAAAAGTAAAGAAAAAAAATAGGACAGAGGGAGCATCAAAAAATTTAAGGGGAAAAGGACGAATTCCCCAGTTAGTGAGGTTGAGACAGTTGATCTTTTCCTCTGCTGTGAACTGAATTGTATCTCCCCAAACCCCCGATGTGACTTATTCGAAGACAGAGCTTGTAGGAGGTGATTAAGGTTAGACGAGGTTGTAAGAGTAAGGCCCTAGGACTGGTGTGGCCTCACAGGAAGAGAAAACGTGACAGCACAGAGGGAAGATGGATGTCTGTAAGCCAAGAAGAGGATTCTCACCAGCAGCGAAACTGACTGGCACCTTGACCTTGGGCTTCCCAGGCCCCAGACTGTGAGAAAGTGCAGTTCTCTTGTTTAGACCCCCCAGCCTATGGTATTTTGTTATGGCAACTCAAGCTGACCTATCCGTCTTCTTAAAGTCTGCATCTTAAAGCCGTCTCCAGGATTAAAAAATCTTTCAACCTAAAAAGCAAGCCACAGAGCGGGAAAATATTGTATTTGCAGAAAATACGACAAAGCTCTAATTTCTTTATTATAAAAAGAGATCATGCAAGGGAGTTCCCGTTGTGGCTCAGTGGTTAATGATCCTGAATAGTATCCATGAGGACGCAGGTTCGTTCCCTGGCCTCGCTCAGGGGGTTAAGGATCTGACGTTGCCGTTGAGCTGTTGTGTAGGTCGCAGATTCGGCTTGGATCTGGTGTTGCTGTGGCTGTGGTGTAGGCTGGTGGCTACAACTTGGATTAGAGCTTGGATTAGACCCCTAGCCTGGGAACTTCCATATGCTGCAGGTGCTGCCCTAAAAAGCCCCCCTCCCAAAAAAAAAGAGATCATGCAAATCAATAAGAAAGAACTTCTGAATCTCAGTAGAGAAATGGGTACAATTTACACAAATGCAGATGCCAAGAGAAGAACTAGAACTGGAATGTATCAGGCTTTCTTAGAAATGCTTCTTGAATGGGGGTAGTTTAGGACATGGCAGATGGTGAGCCGCCGTCTTTCTGTATTTGTGTAGGATGCGTTCTGTAGGGGCGATCCCTGGCCTCGCTCAGTGGGTTAAGGATTCGGCATTACCTTGAGCTGTGGTGTAGGTCGCAGACGCAACTCGGATCTCAAGTGGTTGTGCCTGTGGTGTAGGCCGGCACCTGTAGCTCTGATTCGACCCCTAGCCTGGGAACCTCCACATGCCATGGGTGTGGCCCTAAAAAGACAAAATAAAATAAAATAATAAAATACCTAAGCTAGTGTTGCATGGACTATTAGCTGTGCAGATAACACATTTTAACAAGTTTTCACAATGAAAGACCATTATGATATGCAGGGTTAACTAAACAAACTCTGTATTAGGACTTCTCAGTGTGTTTTTAGTGGACATTGGCATCTCCGAGAAGGAGGTTAAGTGTGTGGCTTTCCCCAAACCTGTGTGACCATGAAACCCCTTTCCTCAGAGAATCCTTAGGGCTTGATGTCCTTTGGGACTTACTTTGGGAAGTGGTGACTTCCGTTTTCGTCCATGTTTGTGCTGGCAGTGATTCAGCTGTTCACTTTGGGGATTTAATGGACCTAACGTGTTTAGCCTCCATTTCAGAAAAAAAAACACGGATTTCTTATCAGAAGCAGGCTGGTGATAAGGTTATGAGGTCATTGCTGTTAACATTGTCTGGATGTCTCAGATCCAGGACATTGATTGTCTAAAGGGGAGAGAATTATTTTAAGAAAGGGACATTTTTTTTTTCCTGGAGTTCTTTCCAGTGTGTGTGTTGGTTTAAAAAAAATTGTCTGAGCTGTCCAATTTTTATGAATACAGTCGAGTCGCTAAATTAAGATTTTGTTTGTTAGTACTGTAAAATTCTTCTTCAGAAGTTTTGAGCGGGATAGGTCAAGCCGGCCTTAGAATATGTTTACTAAACACAGTGTCTTTGGACGGAACCGTGGGTCGGCTGTCCGATGCCAGCGCGGCTTCTGAGAGGAGGCAGAGCGCAGTCAGACCTCCGAGCACCCCGACATGCCTTCACTGACAAGCATCCAGATCTCGCATTTGTCCCCATCGGTCTTTCTGAAATACGCTGCTGTACACTGCTGCGTGCCCTCTGCCCCCGCAGAGAAGAGCCAGCGCCGGGGAAGGCCTCCCCGAGAATGATAAACAGGATCAGAGAGGCCGCTGGAGTATTGCTCTTGCCGTTTAATGGTCTGCAGGGAGGCTGCCTGAGTTCTGGAACTTTCCACAAAGTGGGGAGGAGAAACTCTGTAACACGGGGTGGTTTCTTGGAGCCTAGGCGTGCTTACCATTGCCTTAAGCAGCTTCCAAAAATTTCCCACTCCTAAGAGCTAATATATGATGATAATGATGCACAGGAAAGGTAGTCTCATCTCATGCCAGACCTTCTTATTGTTCGTATTGATAATTCTTCCTGGAAAGGGCCTCCCTGTGGAAAGCCCTCGTCACCGGCTCGCGGTGCAGCCTGAGGTGATGCTTTTCGCCCCCTTGGACGTCCCTGTCCTTCTCGTGAACGGAGGGCTGGGCAGGGGCTCTGTATCCAGGAGTTCTGAGTCCAAATTTAGGGTAGGGCACCGTCTATCCGCTTGAGCACAGATGCCCAGGGTGGGGACCGGGCATCAGCAGTGTGGCCACAGGGGCTTGGCTCTCTTGGCCCTCTGGGTTTGCCCCAGGTGGGCTCCCAGGATTTGGGAGCAGCAGTGGTTCTTTCCCCTTAGGCCTCAGCCGTGTGCCTAGATTCTTGGACGTCTTACCTGCCTCCAGGTGACAGGAGACGGGAGTTTTTTCTGAAGGCGGCTAAGTTAGCTGTGTGAACTCTGTTTCACCACCGAAACTAAACGTGGACGTCCTGCCCAGGGGTAGCCTTTTCCGGAGAAGGAGAAAGGCCCAGCCCAGATGGGACGGGCTCACCTGCGTCCCACGACTAGAGATGTGGGCCCAGGCCGCAGGTCCCTGAGCCCTCCTCCCAGGCGGTGCTTTTGGTCCGCCGGGCAGGTTTCTTGCTTGTTCCCAGACTTTCACAGCATTAACACACCTCTGTCGTCTTTGCTGAATTCCAGAAATGGCTTCTGACATCCCCGGATCTGTGACGCTTCCCGTCGCCCCCATGGCAGCCACCGGCCAGGTGAGGATGGCTGGGGCCGTGCCCGCCCGCGGAGGAAAGCGGCGCTCCGGGTAAGCAGCCTCGGCGTTTCCAGGAACTGGGCTTCTTACGTGTTGAGCAACACTCTTGACCTGTTAGGAAAATATTGTCTGTCCCCATCCTGGAGAATAAAGGCTCAGCAGTGTGCATCCTGTTTAGATTTTGCAAAATTCCTAACTATGCATGTGATTTGCCTCTGAGCGTTTTCAGGCCTCGGCCCCTAGCTGGGGATTTGTGCTTGCTTGTCCTCCTGGGGAGAAGGGCTCTGGATCCTGCTGGCCCTCACTCAGGCCACCTCTCCGAGGGAGGGCACCAACTCATCCCCCTCTCCCAGCCCCGGCCCATTAGCTGGGGGGCAGCCCTGCAGGTTGAGCACCAGCCCCTCTAGGCAGCAAGGATCCTTCTGGTGCCTTCTGTTCTTTGCTTGGGCTGCTAGTCATTGCTAGGTGGTGTTCAGGAATTCCTTTCCAAAAAACTGGCTCTAGCCCAGTTCCTGAAGCTTACATTGTCACCTGCTCTGCGGGTGAAGTTGGTAACAGTGATAGGTTCCGGTAGGACCAGAGAAGGCATCAGTCTCGAGACGGTGGAATCCGAAAGCTGTCATCTACGCATAAGGCATAGCATCCGCAGCGGATCTAAGAAGCCAGTCATCCAACCCAGATCCCTGCAGGAAAAACTGTAAATGACACTTTCAGACTCTGTTTATCCACCCACCCCTTTCCTCAATGAATCAATTTTATTTTCAATGAAATACGTGATATCCAAAGTTACTCATGAAGTAGAATCAGTTTGTCCTATTAATGCAATTTCCCATAACACCAGTCTCCCCAGGAAGACAAGGATCCATCTCGTTTGTAAAATGGTCCAGCATTTGAAACCTGAGAGTTTCCTTGAAACCAGTGTGATTCTTAAAGGGGGCGGCACGGGGCGGGGGTGGGGGGGCAGGTACGTATGCGGATCTGGAATGGAATGGGGTCGGATGAAAAAGCTTCTTCAGGAGTTCCCGTTGTGGCGCAGCGGAAACGAATCCGACTATGAACCATGAGGTTGCAGGTTCGATCCCTGGCCTCGCTCAGTGGGTTAACTATCCGGCGTTGCCGTGAGCTGTGGTTTAGGTTGCAGATTCGCCTTGGATCTGGTGTGGCTGTGGCTGTGGCGTAGGCTGGCAGCTGTAGCTCTGATTAGACCCCTAACCTGGGGACTTCCATATGCCTCTGGTACGGCTCTAAAAAAAGACAAAAAGACAAAAAAGCAAAGAAAAAGTGTCTTCAGCATTATAATTTCAGTTGGTAAAAAGACTGTGTAGAGTAGTCTTTACAAGAGGGGCTGAGATTTTGGTGATTACTGAAAGCGTCAGCCAGGCTGGTTCCCTGGCTTTCTCTTGGTCCCACCCTGTCCCTCCCAGTCAGTTCTCTGTCCACAGCGGTCATCCTTCTTACAGCAGGACCAGCAGAGCTATAAGGAGTGTGGTGCCTGGGGCAAAACTCCTTACATCAGCTTTGTAATAAGGCAGCAGCCTGCCTCTGGGGCTCAGCGCAAACCCAGTCGTCCTATTTTAACCAGCTATTCTTGCTAACTAGGTGCTAAGCTCAGTGGAGTCTGGGCTGTTAAAAGAACGCACTTGCTGTCAACATATCAACTTCCCGATTTTGTTTTTTTTTTAAAGATTCCAGCTCTTTTAAAAATGTTTAAAATGTCCATGCTAACTTCCATTCCCTGGGGCCAAAGCCCCATTGCTTGGCCCATCCTTTTTAAGAAAAGGCCAGCTCAGGACTCTTTGATGAAGAAAGGAAGGCTGGGCCAGGGCCAAGGGCAGGCAGATGCCCAGTATTTGCAGGACAAGAGCCCTCTCCTTGGTGCAGGGGAGTCGTCTCTGTCTCCCAGCCTCTGCCAGGAGTTTCTGCTGCCCCACCCGCCTGCAGGGTGTGTGCTGGGTCCCCTCGGGACTAGGCTGCAGTGCAGCAAGGCTTCCCTCCTCCGCCCTCCTGCTCCCGACCCCAGCCTGGCATCCAGACCTGACTTCTGCTTGCCCCCCGAGCCGATGGCGGAGGGTGGGCTCAGTCTCCTTTCTGAAGAAGTCCTCCAAGCTGCCCCCTTCCCGAGCACATCACATGCACCCCAAGTAACAATAGAGGTGGAGGGGGACCTGGAGGTTGGGGGGGGCGAGACAGAGCCTCGAGTTGGTTCCACTTAAGCCAGAGGAGTCACAACAGCAAGAAAAGAAATGAGATTCAAGGGGCTGAACAGCAACTGCTGACACACCACGGGACCTATGAGGGCGCCAGCCTCCGAAGGCGGGTCAGGGACCTCCTCCAGGAGGCTTGTGCTCTATTGCCAGTTCCCGGAGCCTGTGTGCCTGCTTCCTTTTTCCCCTGTCGGCGGAGGAGCAAGCAAACCATGCTTCCCTCTGCTTAGCCCCCAGGATAAATCGATAAATCGTCTGTGTCTAAGAACAGAAGTCTCCGTCTTTACGGGGCCATTTACATAGTCTCTCTCTCTCTCTCTCTCTCTCTCTCTCTCTCTTTTTTTTGGCTTTTTAGGGCCGCACCCGCAGCATATGGAAGTTCCCAGGCTAGGGGTTGAATTGGAGCTGCAGCTGCCGGCCCACACCACAGCCACAGCAACGCCAGATCCTCAACCCACTGAGCGAGGCCAGGGATGGAACCCGCATCCATCCTCATGGTTATGAGTCAGGTTCGTTGAACCATAACAGGACCTCCCTCCACAGTACTTTGTACCTCTGGTGTATTTGCATGTTTTGCTGAAATTCTGCGATAGTGGCCACCGCCGTTCTAGAACAGCCACAGCGGTGATAACACTCCTCTGACCGCAGCCCACACACTAAGTACCGAGGAGACCCTGATGCATGTCGCATTCATCAAAAGACAGGCCACCCAGAGACGAGGCGCCGGCTCCCACACCAGGGCTCGTTTGTCCAGGCTCCCCGGTCACCGCCTCGGCGCTCTTCCTCCTCCGCCTTCTCTCCGCGAGCAGATGTGGGGCACAGTCGGAGACCCAGGGACGGAGAGCAGGAGCAAGAAAGGGGACAGGCGGAGGGAGAGGGAGGCCGGCAGGAGGCACAGACCCCCCCGCCCCGTCCCCGCCCGGGTCTTCCCACCCTGACCGGTTATTCCCGTGCAGGGAACATGTCCCGGTTCCCAGGATAACCACCCAGCCCGCCCCAGTGTCTCAAAGCCAAGGAGAGCTGACCCCTCGTGGGGTTCGGATCCCCCGGCCACATGCCTGGCCCGGTGCCGTGGACCCTCTGGGCCGAATGTTCTTCCCACTCCCTGGACAGCCTTCCCCGGTCAGCGCCTGAGCAAGCTGCGTGCCCTGCTCGCAGTGGGGACGGAAGTTGAAGGTTCAGAAGTTTCAGATTCTTTGCAAAGTGATTCCATATGTGTGGGAGAAAAGAGCAGAAGCAAGTCACCTGGACTGCATTTTTGTCCGGAACGTCCTGATCCCAGGGAGAGAGCGGGAAGGGGTGGGGGGCAGGGGGTATCCACAGAGCACATGGGTGCTTTTTCTTTTTTCTTAATTTTTATTTTTATTTTTTTTTTTTTTTGCTTTTTTTAGGGCCACACCTTCGGCATACAGAGGTTCCCAGGCTAGGGGTCGAATCAGAGCCGCAGCCGCTGGCCTACACCACAGCCACAGCAAGGCAGGATCCGAGCCGCCTCTGCAATCTACATCACAGCTCACGGCAGCCCCGGATCCTTAACCCACTGAGCGAGGCCAGGGATGGAACTTGCAACCTCATGGATCTGATTCGGGTTCGTTAACCACTGCGAAGGGAACCACGAAGGGAACTCCCGCATGGGTGCTTTTACAGTGCCTGGGAAGTGGCTGTGATTAGACAGGCCGGGCCTGCCCCAGAGCCACCCCTTGAAGAGCGAGGATGGAGGCTGTGGGCCCTGGGTGTACCAACCCCTTCCCACTGCCTTGGAATCAAACGCTGGGCTTCTCAAATAATCATTCTCGAGGTAGACGCTTCCCGAAGCGTGCGCAGCCAGCAGACTGGCATCGTCCTCTGGTGTAACCCCACGGCCGCTGGAATGTGGATAAATACAGTTCACGGTACCTAAGCAGATGTTTGGCTGGTGTCGCGGTAGTCCCAGCCGCCTAGTCCAGGCTCTGAAGAAAGGATGTTTGCTGGCACCCATGTTACTTCCCTTTTTGTCAGCAGAAATTTCGAGCAGGCCCAGAGTGGCTCCTTTGCTGTTGCTCCAGAACCAGCCTTATTGGCACGGCCTCTCATCTTTTCTCATAAGAGCACCAGTGAATCGCCTGGTGACTCATCTTTGATGATGCGTTATTATTATTACACAGTCACCGTAGGGCGGAGTCACAGCCCTCACTCTTTACCAGTGGTAGGCTCGGAAATGACTTGCACAGCTTTTTATCCATGCTCACGAACTGGATAAAACACATTTCAAACCGCCTTTGCAGGACTCTTTTACCATCCACTTACTGTACCGAATTCTTTTAAGGTGAATACAATAGGACTTAAAAGTCCTATTTTGATTTTTCCCTTTTATTATCTGGATGCTTCAGTATCTTTGAAACACAGAAAATATATAAAATAAAGGAGGATTTACTCAGAGTTTTTAAAGCAGAAGACATAAACGTAGCTGTTACAGTCAAGTTCACGGTGGCACATTTGCTGCCGTGTTGGAAGCCCCAGAGGCAGCGTCTTGCAGGCACTCCTTCCCAAAAGCTCCTTTGTCCTCAGAAGCTGATTTTTTCTTTCGTGGCCCCTGAGCAGTGAGCCTGTTTGCGGTCAAGTGAGTGACCCTGAGGATTTGAACAGCCTTCTATGTCCCGGCTTCTCTCCTGAGTCCAGCTCCGTGTCACGCTTTTCAGAATGGCGAGATGTGATGGCAGCATTTGAGCAGCTGGAAAGGCACAGTTTGGTGTGGTCCCTAATTTTTCACAGACAAATCCACAGATTCTAGAAAACCTGGCTCCAGAACCCGGCCGTCCCCTCTTATACCCTCTGCTCGAGTGGGCTGATCTGGTCCCAGCTGGCACCAGTTGCCCTATGGCTCACCTCCCCATCTGCCTGCTGCGTGAGCGTTGGGTCCAGGGCTGAGCTGTCCTTACGGAAAGCATGGGGACCAGCCATCCTCGTAGTTGGCCCAGGACTTTCCCAGGCTTAGCACTGCTGTCCTGTACCTCACGAATCCCTCAGACAGGGAAAGTCAGGACGATTGGTCACCCTAAATGCCCCAAAGATGCTGCAGGCTGAGGAGGAACAGCTGACTAATAAACGGCGTCTTGCAGGAGCCGAATTATCACACTCATATCAACTTGAGCTGCAAGGCGTTTTAAAGATAACTGTACAACTCACACCCGCTTGAGGTTTTGCTCAAGGCTTGCATAAATCCATTGGAATTTTGAAAATGCGATGTCTTTTTCTTCACATGCAACTGTTTTTGACAGCCCAGGGGATTAAGTAAGCCTCGTGTCCACAGCGGAGTCGCTCTTACCCGCGGTGAACACTGGGTGGCAGTGTGGTTCTGCGGCGCTGCAAAGGCCCAGGGGCTCCGTGAGCAGAAGCTTTGGTGCTTCTCTCTCAGGTGTAATTTTCAGGAAAGGCGAGGCAGTGGTTTAGTAACTAAGCAGAAACCTGATGACTTGACTTCATTTAGAAATTCATGCGAAAAAAAAAAAAAAGAAATTCATGCGTTCAGCCCACATTTTCCCACAACACAGACAACTCTGCAGCTGCTGTCTGGTGCCCCGTCGCCCTGCCTGCATTGTAGAAGGTGCATGTCTCTCCCAGTAATTTGCGGATGGGCTTTTAACTCAGTTTTCCCTTTCTTGTCACGTTTCTTCTCGGCCTCCCCTTCTCTTTGTGCAGAGGTATTTTGGTTATCATTATGGTCGTCTCTCCCAGTTAACTACGTTTGTTCTTTCATTCCCAGCCGCTGACACGAGCCCCCGTACCTAGAAATCAGGGATCTCAAATTGGCGGTGTTTCCCATCAGGTCATTCCCAACAGACTGATGCCGAGATGAGAAACTCTGGCCACACTGCACATAAAACACTATTAAAAGGATATCATTTTAAAGAAGAAAGTGTTCTTTTGCCCTGTGTAGTACCAGTCCCTTGGTCCCTCACATTACCCCAAAGCCTAGAAAGTATGATTTATCTTATTAGGGGCCTCTCACAGGTGTTTATGCAGGAGCAGCTCTTCCTGTGCAGTGTGACCTTTCCTGGTGGTCTGGGTGCCCTGTGCCTTCCCCACGTCACCCATTACCCAGTGGGGTCCCACCCTTAGAGTTGGGGAAGGGGAGCAGACTCCCTGGGGGGCCAGCAGCCCGGGCATCGGCACCTATGGGCTTTGAGGCCACCTGCTGTTCTTGTGCCGGGCTGTTCTGAGAAGGGACTTCTCCATCCTGGCTTCCAGGCAGGCTGGCCTCCTTTCTGCTTGGAGCCCAGGGGGACAGCGTCCCATCTGCCCATCAGCCCCACTGAGAACAAGACGGCGAATGCAGTGGCTGTGAGAACCGCCCCCCCCCAAATGTCCGGGACCGCCCAGACATCCGTCCTGTTTCTCATTTTGTTTCCCAAGACTCTGGGGACACTTTATCCTGATTAAGAAGTACCTGATCTGCTCCAACCTCCTCAGGGGTAGAATTAATTGACCTTAGAGAGGACTGGGTTTTTGAGAAGGAGAGTTTGGGAGA
>PVHT021183629.1:22461643-22581420 GCA_004024745.2 Catagonus wagneri
GAAGCTGTCCGGTGACTGTGCAGAGACACTGTGCTTTTGCACCGCCAGGAGCTGGGACGGTGGGACAGCAGTCTGACGGGATAAAGCCCGCTCTGTGCCAGCGGCTCGTGTTACCACTTAAATGTTCTACCTGAAATGAATGCTCACTGGTGATCTTGACTTTTCAGAATGGACTTTGATGATGAAGATGGCGAAGGTCCCAGCAAATTTTCAAGGTGAGTTTATGTTCCTTAGACTTAGAGAAACCCATAGCCAGGTCTCACCTTATTGGAGTACACGGAGATTTAAATGCCTTTTGTCATGGAAAACAAGCCGTTGCCTGGAGTTGGACCCCCTTACCTGTCCCTCGTCCTATGTCGCTATTTGGCCCCGAGAGAGGTGACTGTTAGTGTGCCCACTGTATCCCAGCCTAGATTATCTAGAGTTAAGTTACAAGTTAGTAACTCTGTTGGCTTTTTACATTAAACTGCCAACTTTAATGGATTCCTTTATTTTAAATGACAGACCTAGAGTTCAAGTTCAGAAAAACAATCAAGATAAAGCCTCATTTCCTACCATGGAAAATAAGGAGAAATATAAGAAACCTGGGTGGCCCTGTTCTGGATGTAGGATCTAAAACTGGACCTTGTGTTCCTAAGAGCTGTATCACTTCCTGGCCACATGACAGCGTCTCTGACTAGGCTCTGTGGGCTCTCCGAAGTACAGTCCGCCTCGCAGAAGGGTCCTGGACATGGCTGCTGCTGGTGGTGGAGCATTACGATAAGGCGGGTTCAGCTGCAAGGCCCTTTTTGTTTCGTTTTGTTTTAAGTCATGGTAGGAAGTTTGGCAGTGTCAGGAGAAAGGCAAAGATCATTCCATCGATCTTAGAATTCCCGTCTGTACTCAATTTTCTTGCGGAAGTAAGTTGCCCTTCCTGCCTTGACACTCCTCCCAGCTTCCAGGCACCGCTAAGTCTTGGCTGTCGATGAATCTGAAAACCTACCCTAGGCGACAGGTACCTTTCTCTGCATCTGCAGTGCACCGTTTGGATTGTCAGCCTCGGTTATTTTATCAAAGTTTGTAGAGGAACGATGTCCATCATGAGCCCTGGATCCACGGCCTCCCCCAGTTTGCTCATCCCCAGGGCAGTTGTTTTCGGTTGGCTTCTTCTGACCCATGTCATGGGTGTGAATCGTGCACCCTTTCCCCAAATCCGAGAGGAACATGCATCTTGTCCCTCTTGCTGGGCTTCCCAGAGCCTCCGAGTCCATAGGAAGTCTGGTCATTTGCTACACTTTCCTCCCAGAGCACTTTGCCGCCCATCCTTCAGCTTCAGCTGGGGCCCGACGGTAGAAAGGAGCTGCAGCGTGCTTTGGTCTCCGATGACCCTGGAGTTGGCCAAGCAAAACAAGACACGCGTTTCAACAGCAAAGGCGTGTATTGTTTTTCCCTCGGTGCAGGCAGAGCCCCTGCTTGGATGTCCACCCATCTCTTGGGATGTTTTAACGGCAGGGGGTACTTTGTTCCTGCAAGGGAGCTAGCTCACAGCTCCCCGTCCTAGTTTGCTCTTGCCTTACACAGCCTCCCTTTTATAAGGAAACAATGACTTCTGATTTCTCTGGATCAAAATTCCCCTGGAGATAGCATTCCACGCAGTGGTGACCTCAGGAAATGATGGTCCCTGGGCCTCGGAAGAGGTGGAGGAAGAGAGAGGTGAAGAGTGACATGTGTTTGACATGGGAGATCAGCCTCGGTGATGAAACAGCAGCGCAGGGATACAGAGAGCGCATTGTCTTAGGTTCCATCAGTAAGAAGCAGAAACCCTAGATTCTGTGCAACTGTCTCCTCAGCCCATCAGTGCAGCAGGTTTTCAAACCAAGGCTTCTGGGAACCATCTCCTTCCCCCCATGTGTTAAAAATCAGAGAGAAAGATGGGGTGTGCTTCCAACATATGCTGGTCCTTGTGGAGCTGAGTCCGAGGGAGTCTGGGGCCACTGTAGTCTGCGACAGTAGGAGTGTTGATGGCCCTGGCAGTCCATGGGTGCATCTGAGCCGCTCCCGGCCGGGGACATGACTGAGTCCACCCACCCCCATTTTGCCAGCTGCTCTTGCTGCTGCCCAGGGGACGGTTGGACGGGCTGCTCCATCCAGGCTGTCTCCTGCCAGGGTGGGCATGGCGCGCTTTGGCGCCGCTTCTGTTTCCTGCTCCCCTACTTAAGAGTCAGCCAAGGGAGCCCCTCGTGTGAATCCCTGGACGAGAGGGCGGCTGAAATGCGGACATCACACCAGTGGAGTTTGCTGTCTCAGAGTCTGGCCAGGGTGCCCTGCCGTGATTTCTGTCCCCTGACGTTTGTGCAGCCAGCTTCCCCAGCTTTTCTTGAGAGTGGTCCCAAATTCACAGGTCTGACCCATCCTCAGACGTCAGTTTTCTGTATCTCAGGTTTTGATTCGGAAAGTATGGTCATAGTCACATAGGTGAATCGCAGCCGGTTTGGCTTGGTTCCTACCTTATCGCAGCCGGCCTCAGGGAGAACAAGGGAGCAGATGCCCACCGCCCCCTGATCACACGCATGCACGCGGACATGCCTGTTTCCAGCCACTGCACACAGGACACCCATGCACAAGCACACGTATTCCTGGATTCCGGGGCTAGAAGTGCTCTGAGGCCCGCTTCACCACATCCTGGGGCCTCGGCCTCCCCCACACGCAGTTCACGCCCCTCTGGGGCTGTGAGTTGCAGGACGTGGCTCTGCTGACTAGCTGGTGCCCTCCTCCTACGCAAAGTGACCTGCGACCTGGTGGGCAGAAACCAGACTCTAGGGAACGAGGATTTGGACGAGGAATTGAAGACCAGTGGGACAGCTCACTGAGCAGCTTGGATGTGGATGAAAAGAAAGAGGGCATTGCGGGCGCAGGGCGGGCAGCAGTCCCTTTTAAGGGAAGAATGAGTATAACCAGAGGTTTGGTTAGTGATCTGGAGTGAGGGTGAGGAGGGATGGGTCAGGGGAGTGGGGAAGGGGAGCGACAGGCCAAGCCCCCAGGGGGACCACCCCGCTGCTCGGAGGCAGAAGGGAGGAGGGCAGGTGCAGCTAAGCGTGCGGTCGCTGCGGTGAGCGGGGAGTTGAGGGTTCATTTTGATGGCTGCTCCTGTCTGGTTAAGCAGGGCGCGGGGCTGGGTGCTTCGCGGGCAGAAGCTTAGTGGTGTGCCCGAGAGACGTTTGGGATGACTGGGGTGGAGGGACTTACACACTGTACCCGCCAACCACTAGCACACGGTATTAGCGTGCAGCTTTTCCCCCAGCAGTGCCCGGCGGATGGATATGGGAGAATACAGACTGCACGTGCGCCCAGCACCGGGGGCTCAGCAGGTGCAGCAGTGGGACGCGGGTGTGGGTGAGGAGTCGATGTCAATGAGAGAAGACGTCAAGCTCCGGGTTCAGCTGCTGAGGGAGGAAAGTGAGGCCAGGAGCCAGGAAGGAGTGAGAGCTGATGACGTGGGAGAAGATGAAGGGCAACTGCATGCCAGTACAGCTGGTGCCACCCCACGTTTGTGGGCTGCAGTTTCAGCCTGAGCCTAGCATTCGTGCATCCCTCCCTCCCTTAGCCTCCTTGGAATCCCCCCACCCTGGGCGTCCCCAGCTTCCCTCCCGGGCACACCTGGAAGCCTCCGCCCCCTACAGGCCAACGGGGGGATGGTCTGGCTTTGTGGGAATCTGGGAGCTGGAGAAGTAGAGGTTGCCTTCAGACTGTTCAGACCCTGGGGAATCGCTGCTATCTGTCTCCACGACCCTCCAGGCCCCTTGACGGAGGCAGACAGCGGGCTGGTCCCTGCTGTCTGCCTCCGTCAAGGGGCCTGGAGGGTCGTGGAGACAGATGTGCGAGCATCAGAGAAGGAGGCGTTTTTGTCAAAGAGGAGAGCGGAGCGGAGACCTTTAATTTTTTGTCACTGCGTGCTATCAGCCTGATTTTTGCCGTGTTCACATTCATTCTACCTCCTGCCTCAGAAGACTCCGGAGACCTTGCAAAGGGTTCTCATACCTGTTACTGGGAATTCAGCCACAATGCATGGGCGCCGTCTGCGCACCTGGAGTCAGAAGCTTGGTTGATGGGTTTTATTAGCCTTGTCTTTCACCTTTCGCCTTTCAACCTTTCACCTTTCATTCTTCAAGGACCGGCTCTAACTGATCTCCCCAAGGTCCCGTCCATCATCTGTATGACTCTAACTTATTCCCTAGGGCACAGTCACGCCTGATTGCATGAGTCCTGAAGGAGTCTGTGTAGTTTTCAGGGTTTCACCAGTGACCCTCTGACATAATCTGAACGTGAAGATATCTGTGGTGGCAAAGTCTCTGGCTCAGTCGTCCCTTTGTAGACACTTGGTTGTCGGTCATTAACTTGTGATTTTGATGCCCCTGTTTCTTTGGTCGGCGAGCCCAGCCCGTTCTGTGTTTCTCCTGCAGAATGAACCGTGGTTTGCAATGACGGTACCGGGGAACCCCAGGACTTGGCGGAGGAGGGGAGGAGATCGTTTCTGGGGTCGTACGGAGTTCCGAGCAGTGTCTCCCTGCAAGCGGCCAGGCCTTCCCTTCCCACATAGCGCCCTAGGTATTGCCACCCGCCGGTCTCACTGGGCACTCCAGCTCTGACTCTGGGACCCGTTAACATTCTGCCGAGGAGCCTAGCTCACATCAGAGTTTCTCGCTGAGCCCCAGGGTCCTCTTCCATAAAGGGTGGTTGGGAGCACCCGTGCAGTGATGGCTGAGAGGCCTTGGGAAGCTGTGTAAACGCGGAGGAGGTGGTCCTGCTGGGGACAGGGATGATCAGAGGCTGGGTCCGGCCTCCTCTCTGGGCTTTCCCAGACCCCATCTCCCTGTGTTTGGCTTGAGTCTTATCTTCAGCCTAAACACTGGAGTACCTTGCAGCTGCTTGGCAGAAAACCGTGCCTTGGATGGCTCCTGGGGTGGGGTGCCCGCCTCCTTCCCAAGGAGGAGCATCCTTTGTTTCTTCTGCGGAGGCCTCGGAAACTGGGGAAACAGCCTCCGTGGGTCCCCTGGGGCCCGTGGCCAGCCTCGTTGTGGGGCTGCACAAAATGCTCTCCTTGGGCCTTCGCAGCTCTCAGAGTGCCCTGCCCTGCTGCCCAGGAAGGGCTGGCCGGGACAGGAAGGGTGTTGTTGTTCCCTGAAAGCCTGCAAGATACAGTCTCCTTCCTGGTGTCAGGGAGGAGGGGCTGGGACCCGCTTGAGCGTGACCTTTTCAGAGGCTGCCGCCAGCTAGGAAGGAAGGGTGCCCCCACGCCCGCGAGAACTCTCCCTCGGTCAGGTTCCCCAGCCCAACCCTGAAGGCCAGATGGACTGTGCCTTTGCAAAGGGCCTCATCCCACAGTCTGCGCCCCCTCGCTGGAGGGTGGCCCCTTCTTGTGCATGAGAAGCGCTCACACCTTTGCTGGGTCTGCCCTTTACTGCTGCTTGGCCGTGGGTCTCCAAGTGGACGGGAGCGGCATTTGCTTGTTTGGGAGCCGCTGTTGAGATCACAGTGGCCTGGGGAGCAGTGTGCTTGTCAGGAGGTGGCCGTGGAAGCTGAGGTGACATCGGGGAACGCGACCCTGGCCCCACCTGGAGCAGCCCCGCTCTGCCAACGGTCCTGTGTCACCTGTGGAGCAACTAAGCTGGCAGTGAAGGGAGGGCTGTGTGTCAGCGCTGGCTTTTCAGGTTCGGAACCTGGCGGTGTGAGTGACTGGGAGGAGAGGGAGCTGGTCGTGTCCCTGACGGTGTATGTCGTCCTGCCAGCACCCCGGGGCGCACAGCCAGTGTCAGGGGCAGAGAGAGGCAGCCGGAGGCCTTGAGTTCACCGCACGCCTCCTCTTGGCTGGGCCTGCCCGGGGGCGTGCAGGATCTCGGGCCCTCGGGGTCCTGGAGACGACGTCATAGGACTTTTGTCGGGTCTCGGCTTAAACGGCACTTTCTCAGGGCACCCTCCATGTCACACAAGCTCACAGCACCCGCACCTCGCCCTGTAGATGCGCAGGAATGGTGGCCTCGCCCCCCACTCTGTTGCCCCTGCTGTGAGTGTCCCGCCCACCCGTGACCAGCACCCACAGCCCTCAGCACTGCAGGCGTCTTGGGCCTGTGGTGACTGGGAGACCCCACCCCACCCGTCCGCCCGTGCGGGGCTGCTGCTCCCTTCCCGCCGGAGACGGGAGACCGCTGACAGCTGCCATTGCAGAGCTGAAGGAAGGTCTTTATGGAGATTTCTCAGAGCTCTCCTTTTTTTTTTTAATTTAATCAGGATGCACTTGTGCCTTTCTGCTCCGATTACCCTTAGGAGGTCCCTCTTAGGAGCTGAGTTGGAGGAGAAACCCAAGGCCAAGTGCAGCTGGTCTCCTCCTTCTGGCTCTTGGTTTCTGCAGCCGTGTTCCTGGGGCCAGGCTGTGGGCCCTCTTGTCCCAGCAGAGGTGTCATAGCTGATGGCTGTGTCCGCATCCCCAGCTGTTTTTGGGGAAATGGCTCTTTTTTTTTCTTTTTTTGTGCTGCACATGGGGCCCAGGCAACTCAGATGCCAGGTTCAGAGGCCACCCCTGCAGCTACTCCAGGCAGACCCCACACTGCCCCGCAGCCTGTGGAGATCGCTCTGCTCCTGGATACGGCCCTCTGTTTTCACCAAATGGCATTTTTCCTGTTTCTTGCTTCTATGATCTTTCAGAATGAAACTATGTAGACGTGTATATTAATAGATTCAAGAGCTGTGCTCACTTATTTATCAAATCCCGTTGCTAGGCAACTGGCAGCTCTCCATCATTTTGAGCTTCTGTGGGTAACTTGGTCTTATTTCATTGGAGCATTTTCTGCACTAGTCAGTCAGTACCGTCAGTCTTAAACAGTTGCCCTCACATCTTCTCCAAGCACCTGCTCTCATGAGTTGGGTTTATCGAGCATGGTGATAAGACTGCTTCAGATCCAGGTTTCAGAATTTCACGAAGACTCCCCCCACCCCGTGTGTTTGTCAAGCGAGACGGTCTGTGGCTCTTTGGGAACCAGCCTCAGAAGCAGGTGTGCCCTGGTCCTGCCTTGGATCAGCCGCCGCGGTAACTAGCGGGGCCTTGGACTCGGCCCTGTAAGTTTAGGGCAGCACTGAAGGGTGGAAGAGAAGGGCTGGGTTGCGTTATTAAAAATATCCATCTGAAATACCATAGGATATCTCATCTACCTGGAATCTAATATACAGCACAAATGAACCTCTCCAACAGGAAAGAAACTCAGGGCCTTGGAGACCCGACTTGTGGTTGCCAAGGGGGGTTAGTGGGATGGACTGGGAGTCTGGGGTCAGTAGATGCAAACTATTGCATTTGGAGTGGAGAAGCAATGAGGTCCCGCTGTCGGGCACAGGGAACTATATCCAGTCGCTTGTGATGGAGCATGATGGAGGATAAGGTGAGAAAAAGAACGTATGTATATATGTGTGATTGGGTCACTGTGCTGTACAGTAGAAAATGGACAGAACACAGTAAACTGACTATACTGGAAAAAATAAAGATCATTATAAAAAATATCCGTCTGGCCGCAGCGGTGCAGACTGATCTGGGTGCGACCAGAAAGGCAGTGGGAGACTGGTAGCGCTGAGGTGAGAAGTGGTGTCAGCCAGGGCGGGTGCACCAGTCGAAGGCAGACGAGAACCGGAGAGGCTTAGGAGAAATCGGATCCGGATCCAGATTGGGTGTGAGGGGAGGAAGCAGCTCACAGTGCTGTCCGGAGGGCGAGGAGGAGCAGATGCACGTTCCTGCGCTGTGAGGGCCATGGAGGAGCTGAGCGTCTGCTGGACCGCAGCGGGGAGGTGGGTGGGGCAGAGTCTGGCCAAGAACATGGGACTTAGACCGCACAGAGCGGGAGATGGGGGGGAAACACGGCCGGGGTCCCTGGGCAGCGGTGTGCAGGGTGGGTGCACCAGACATGCTGCATCCTGCGTCCTAAAATACGGTCCCTGAGTGGCCAGAGCTGCTGCCAACGCCCCGTAAAGTGGCCCCAGGCAGCGTTCTCTGCACACCTTCTCCCCCGCTGTCTGCCTGGGTGAAGCGCCAGCCGATGGGTTGGGATGCACGCCCCCACGCAAGCTCACCCAGCCTTTCCAGTGCTTGGCAGGCCAGCGCCTCCAGGCCACCTGCGGCAGGTGCATGCGGAGGAGGGCGCAGCAGGGCGTGGTGAAGACTGGGGCACGCAGAAATCCCCGGACTAATGCCCCCTGTTGCTTGGTTCCCGGCTTTGTGATTGCCCCTCTCTTCTCCGTTGCCTTTTTTCTCCCCATGGTAAATAAGCCCCTGCCCAGTTACTCAAGAGCTATTTCCCTAAACAGGGCGCGTCCTCCTTGGCCAGAAGTTCTCCCGCTGGCTCTGTGTGTTTTCTGCACTCTCTAGTCAGTCAAAGGGTCCTCACCATGCGGGGCGGGGGGGTTGGGGTGGGTAACGGAGCCGTGCCCCAGGCGGGAGTCCCCTAGCTGGCCTGGACTGCTCTCCATCCTCCCCCCGGCAGGACCCTCCACCTCGGAACCGCTCCCCAGAAGCCCGCTGAGGGCCGTGGAAGACCCAGGCCCTGTTTTCAGCCCACCTCCATAGCAGTTTTCTCTGTGGTCTGGCAGCACCTTGTACTTCTTGGGCTCTTGGTTCCTCCGCCCTCTCCTCCAAGCCCCGGGTCTGCCTCTCCATCCAGGCCTGTCCGCTCCTGGCCACGGTCTTCTTCCCAGTTCCAGCTGGTCCTCTTCCCAGAATACATCCCCCTTTACGCTCTGCCAGATCAGGGCCAGCTTCCTCCCAGCTCCGCGCTCCCCCCGCTTTCAGCTCCTGTCGCCCCCAAGACCACCTCCGATTCTCTCCTGTGCCTCTTGGAGCATCTAGTTTCATTGTGCCTTCCTTCCCGCTCGCTATGCAAGCGATGTTTTACCTTGCCAGCTAAACCCCCGGCTGCCTGAGGACAGGAGTGCACAGTCCTTGCTTCCTGCACCTCATCCCCTGGAGGGCCTGGCTCAGCGCTTTTTGGCGACTCACCAGCCTGCCCAGGTCAGCTCACCGCAGCGGGCTCCCCCACCGTCCTGCTTCCCCAGGTCTGTGCGTTGCAGAGGGCCTTAGCACTGCCACCTGCCTGTGGTTAGGCTGCCTGTCCTCTGCTCCCAGCCTGGGGGTGGGTGCAGTGGGTGGGGTGGGTGTGAAGCTTCATGAACACATACAGTGCGTGAGGCCGCCTTGCCAGGGTTGTTTCTTTCTTGCTCTTAGTTTCGCCCTCATACTTGGAGCACCCGTGAAACCCTAAATCCTACAACGGATGTGTGATGTATTTTCAGATCATTCTTTTATCCCGAATAACAGCTTTGTCTCATCATCGTTGAACTGGGTTGGCTGTTACTCCCTTTCAAGCCCAGAGGCGATAATCCCAAGACAGAAGCATGCTACCATCCCTTTTTGCTAGTTTTTCATCTTAACACGGCCCCAAAGTTTGCCTTCAGAATTCCTGGAAACGCTTGTTTTTTTTTTTTTTTTTTTCAATTGGCTCCTGTTGTTTAGTAAGTGGTGTGCACCTGCCCTGTCATTCTGCTGTAGAGGATGAATTTGCTGGGTAGAGAACAAAGGCTTGTTCACAACTTGATGTGAAGTAAGTCTGTGGCATGGCTGTCTGCTCAGTGACACCATGAATGGCAAGGCTGGCCATGTTTCTCACTGTAGGTCAAAATAAATCACATGTTCAAGCAGATGGTAACTGCCTTCGGGAGGTGTGCGTGTGTGTGTATGCCCACGCGTGCACCCAGTGTGTACGGATTCCTGGGTGCATGAATGGATTCTCTTTGGAGACCTGAAAGATAGTATTTTCTTTCTTTGTGTTTTTAAAAAGTACTTATGGGAGTTCCCCAGTGGCCTAGAGGTTAAGGATCTAGCATCGTCCCTGCAGCAGCTCAGGTCACCGCTTTGGCTCGGATTCAGTCCCTGGCCTGGGAACTTCTGCATGCCACAGGCATGGCCAAAAAAATTAAATGCAAAGTACTCAGGTACCTGGGAACAGTGGAAAGCTTCCAGCCCATATTTAGAGGCAAGACTGAGGTGTCTTTGGGCACCCCGACTCCTCACACAGAGCCAGAAGCTCGTTCAGGGGTCGGGGGGCTGGTCTGAGCAGGCTGTGTTCAGAGCATTGACTTAGCATGTTTCCTGGCTCCTTGACGTTAGGAACGAGCCCTTTTACCCCTTCAGACAGTAACCCCTGGTCTGATCCTTCTCTCTCCCCCCCCCCCCGCCCCGTCCTGACCTCGTGCTTTCGGGAAGAGAGAACCACAGTGAGATTGAGCGGCGCCGGCGGAACAAGATGACACAGTACATCACCGAGCTCTCAGACATGGTCCCCACGTGCAGCGCGCTGGCCCGGAAGCCGGACAAGCTCACCATCCTGCGCATGGCCGTCTCGCACATGAAGTCCATGCGGGGCACGGGGAACAAGTCCACGGACGGCGCCTACAAGCCTTCGTTCCTGACGGAGCAGGTACCTCGTCTGTGCTTCGTTCTCCCCCGGTGACAGCACCTTGGGGAGGGGGTGCGGGGGGAATGACGGGGTCCCCGAGATGAGATGATCCCCTCGGGGAAATGGGCTTGAAGGCTGCGGGGGATGGAAACCAAGCGATTTTGCCTCCGTACTTCACGAGGAAACTCTCTGCCAGGGAGCGGTGCTCCGATTTCGCATATTCTGCTTTTTGATTCTCATGTAGCTTTATGAGGCATCATTCAAAAAAAGCAAAAAAGACCTCAAGCGTCTGAACAATATGCTGAGCATGCTGACACAGGGGAAGTTCAGCAAAGCCACGGTTCCTTTGTGCCAGAATAGTGGTGGTGACGATCGTGATGAAATTTTGGTAGCCAGCACGATAATCATAGAGACAAGGATCCAAACAGCCACTCCTAGCCAGCCTCGGTCCCGAGCCGAGTCGAAGTCCTATCTTTTTGGGGGGGATTTCATCCGCTCCTTATTTCTGGTCCGAGGAAGGAGGCTTGCTCTGGAGATAAGGAAGCGGAGGCTTCGAAAGCCTTCAGCAGCTGCTCACGGGTGGAGCCAAGGATCGACACAGGCTGATCAGACCCCGAAGCCGTATCTTTAGTCTTCGCATAATTGGAAAGAGCGAACACATGAAATGGTTAGGGTGTTTTATACCTTGACCGCCCCGTGAGCCGGCAGCCCCGTGCCCTGGGTCCTCGTGCCTGCCGGTCGCAGGACAGATCCAGGAACGCGCTCAGCTTCTGTTTGCTCCTCTGGGGGTGAACATGCGCTTTCTGCCTTCCTGACTCTGAAGGCCTGTGCGGGACCGTCCCTGGAGGCCAGGCAGCGCAGCGCCCAGCCTCGTTTCCCCCTCTGTCGGAGGAAGGCAGTGTCGGCTCCCACCTCGTGGGGTCGTGGTGAGGGGTGAGGGATGTTTAACCCGGGCTGGGGTCCGAGGAGGGGTGAAGGGCTGCTGGGTGAGCAGGCAGAAATGGATCATGCCTCCTAACCTCCAGGATCAGTAAAAAAGCTTTTCTCTACATTTCTTTAATCCTTACAAAAATCCTGCTGGATCAGTGTTGGAAGTTAATGTCCTTAAGTGACTGAGGATTAAGAAAGTGGAGTGAAGAGAGAAGGAAGTTATGCGGGTTACAAGAGTCCTCCTCCCGTTTCTCTCTGGTTTCTTGGTCTTTTTCTTTCTTTCTTTCTTTCTTTCTTTCTTTCTTTCTTTCTTTCTTTCTTTCTTTCTCTCTCTCTCTCTCTCTCTCTCTCTCTCTCTCTCTCTTTCTTTCTTTCTTTCCTTTCTTTCTTTCTTTCTCCTCTCTCTTTATCTTTTTCTCTCTTTCTTTCTTCCTTTTTGCTTTTTAGGGCCACACTTGAGGCATATTGAGGTTTCCAGGTTAGGGGTTGAATTGGAGCTGCACGTCTACACCACAGCCACAGCTATGTGGGATCCAAGCTGCGTCTGAGACCTGCTGGCTCAGGCCAACACCAGATCCCTGACCTACTGAATGAGGCCAGGGATTGAACCCGCATCCTCATGGATACTAGTCAGATTCATTACTGCTGAACCACGATGGAAACTCCCCTTGGTAGGTTCTTGATGACAACAGCTACGTGTGTTAAGTGGCTACTCCATGCCAAGCCCTTAATAAGTCCTTCACATGCAAGATCTCATTTAACCTCCCAAAAATATCACTGGAAAAAAAAAGGTGCGAAAATAGGGAAGCTGAAGATATTAAGTAAGGAGCCCAAAGTTGCACAGTGAAGTAGAGGGGCCCTTGCTGATGGTCCCTTTTTACTCCACAATCCTCGCTCCCCCCCCGCCCCCAGCTCAGCCTGCCGCATGCCGAAGTTCCTGAGCCAGGGATCAAACCCATGCCCCGGCAGTGACAATGCTGGAGCCTTAACCTGCTGAGCCACCAAAGAACTCCCCACAATCAGTGCTGTCCAGTCTAACGGCTGGTTTAGCCAGAGAGGGGAGGCCGGGCTGGTTCTGGATTCAGGACACAGGACCTTGATAACGAGTGATGTGCTCCCAGAAGAAAAAAACCAGGGAGGAAGGTATAGAAAGGGGGCCCAGAAGAGGGAGAGGCTCTGTCCCGTCAGCTCTTCCCACGGTCCTTCCAAAAGGCAGGGAACTGAAAATACAAATGAAGTTGTGGGCTTCCATTTCTGCTCGTCC
The DNA here is from genome assembly GCA_004024745.2 of Catagonus wagneri. Lineage (NCBI taxonomy): Eukaryota > Metazoa > Chordata > Mammalia > Artiodactyla > Tayassuidae > Catagonus > Catagonus wagneri. Next base: position 22,474,304 of record PVHT021183629.1, read on the forward strand.
ATGGACAGGCATTCCCTGCTTTCCCAGACAACCTGTTTCATGTTTCAGTCTTTCCTACTGGGAAGGTCTCAGAGCTGAAAATAAAACCGCTGACCCCAGCTTCTGACCTAAGTTAGCATTTCCGAGATGTGGCCCCGCGGAAGTGCCAAGCAAGAGAAATGGCACAGTAAACTTTTCCTTTGAAAATGCTGGTACAGTCCACTTCCGCCCTAGCTTCCCGGGCAGCGGATGTCGAAGTCTGACTCATTCGGGAGCTCAGAGATCCACGCAGGTCTCCCCAGGTTCTGCTCTCCAGTAGATTCAGGTTCCCTTTCTTTTTTTTCTTTTCTTTTTGTCTTTTTTAGGGCCGCACCAGCGGCATATGGAGGTTCCCAGGCTAGGGGTCGAATTGGAGCTGTAGCCACCGGCCTACGCCACAGCCACAGCAACACCAGATCCGAGCAGCATCTGTGACCTACACCACAGCTCACGGCAACCCTGGATCCTTAACTCACTGAGCGAGGCCAGGGATCGAACCTGTGTCCTCATGCTGAGCCACAACAGCAACTCCAGATCCACGTTTTCTAATCTTGGGGTCCTTGGAGTCCCGTCAGGGTGGGGCCATATGCTGCAGGTGGCCCTCTGTCTGTGTGACTGTGGGGCTGCCACAGAAGATGACACATGAACAAATGATTTCCAGCCAAGAGTGCTTGCCAACCACTGACCCGAAAGATCCCTTTGTTCTTTGGGGCCTGAGCTGTGAGGTGGGTGGAGGGGTGGCCGTGGCCTCTGGCAAACGTGGAAGAGACAGTTCCCCAGCTCCCGCAGGAACGGAGCCCCTCTCATGCAGCAGGGAGGGGGCTCCTGAGCCTGAGCTGAGGCTGGCGGAGTAGGCAGCTGCGCTTGAGCTGCCTTCCGGCACAGCCAAGAAAAGACACCTCATCTTAACAAAGTTAATTTTGCCCCATCTGCGTCCCTCTCGGGGTGACGGCGAGGCTTCCTGCCGCCCACTCAATGACCCCAAGCAGCTTCCTTCCTGCCGTCACTTACAGCCGAGACCTCTGTGCGTCACCATGGCTCCAGGGCAGGTTCAGCGAACCTCTCTTCTCACCGTAAAGTGACACGGATAATGCGAGGCGCCCTGCCACCCCCTGGGATTACTCTGGAGAGTCTGTTGAGACGTCAGCCGTCAGAGAATTCCGGAAGCTGGACAGATACGCAGATGTTAGGTGTTGCACTCATCTCTGCCGCCAGCATTCAGCTTGGAAAGTACAGGGAGAGAAGAGGACTGAGAACATCTGGCAAGGGGTGGCCGAAGGGACATCTGATGCCTTTCCTTCTCCGTCTCACTTTCGCATTGTCCTGCCCTTCCCCCCACGAGCACTGTGTGTCCCGAGCCCTTCTACTCTAATGATGTGACCTGTAGTTTGAATATATAGGTGAGGCCACCTGCACGTGCCTCTGGCAACCCAGCACCTTCGGGTAATCACGTTGTGCACAGTCATTTCCCTGAGCTGGGAAGTCCCTCTCTCCCCAAGAGAGGGCTGGCTAAGGCAGGGCCGACAAGGCTCGTGGTAGCTGTATTTTAGGGCCAGCATAAGCTTTGTGTACTTTTAAAGCTCCTTTTCCAATCACCACAAAATTTCCTGAGCTTTTTGTGTATCACAGTGAACAGCTGAATGCAAACTGAAGGTTGCTAATAATGCTGTATAACTGCCCTGGATTTGTCCACGCTGGGTTCTCACTGTGATCTCTTCCTTCCCAGGAACTGAAGCATCTCATCCTTGAAGCAGCTGACGGATTTCTGTTTGTCGTGGCGGCTGAGACGGGGAGAGTGATTTACGTGTCTGACTCTGTCACCCCTGTGCTGAACCAGCCCCAGTCAGAGTGGTTTGGAAGCACCCTCTATGAACAGGTGCATCCTGATGATGTGGAGAAGCTGAGAGAGCAGCTGTGCACCTCGGAAAACTCCATGACAGGTCAGTGTTGCTCTGTGAAGCTCCCTGACCCTCGAGGGAAATTTTTTTAATTAAAACAGACGGTCAGAAAAAAATTGCATAAAGATGAGGGATATATTTGACTAAGCTGGTGTAATAGCTTCATTTAAACTGTAACAATTTATAAATTCATTTTTAATACACTGTTTTTCCCCCCTTATTTTTACCTGCAATTAGAGGATATTGCCACTAGGAGGCAATTGTTGACATGTTAGTCACAACCACATGCTTTGTAATGAAGATTATGCTTCAAGTGTGTGATTATTTGTGAACCTAAACATAGGCATTTATTTCCCAGGCTTTATTTACCTGAAATGAAGTTTCTTATTGAAACATTTAAATACAGTCAGCTGTGCTCTAACACAAAATACATGTTATAAAAATCACTAAAGTAGACAAAATCATGAAAAAAAATACACCGAGCTCTTAAAGGGGAAAAATGAGCTGGGAACACAACACTCAAAAATTTGTCAGTGACAGATGAGACCACAACTGGGAACCTAATAAAAATGGGAGCATAGTTTTACACTTTCAGTGGTTAAGAAATTTATAAATATTTCCATAAATATGGTACTTGACTTTGAAACTGACTTGAAGTTTCCTTGTGGAAGTGAGATTCAGAAGGGCTGCCACTTGCACGTTATTGTGAAATGGTGCAGAGAAGTCATGTGAGATCAGGCAGAAATCAAAAACTCTCACACCAGGTAAGATGGATGTGGCTCATAGCACACAAAGTAAATCGAGGGAGCTGCCGTGTTTGCATTTTGTGTGTGCATTTTGTGTGTCCCTGTATGGCTTGGTTCAGCTGGGTGTGGTTTTCTGTGTTCACCTAGTATTTCTTCTTCTTTTTTTTTTTGTCTTTTTAGGGTTGCACCTGCGGCGTATGGAGGTTTCCAGGCTAGGGGTCAAATTGGAGCTGCTGCTGCTGGCCTACACCATAGCCACAGCAACGCCAGATCCGAACCACATCTGCGACCTACACCACAACTGACGGCAATGCCCGATCCTTAACCCACTGAGCAAGGCCAAGGACCAAACCTGCATCCTCATGGACACTAGTCAGAATAATTTCTGCTGAGCCACGATGGGAACTCCCTCATCTAGTATTTCTTACAGACCAAGTCAGGCGTAAGCAAGCACAAAATTTGCATTCCGCTCCAATTGTCCCCAATCTATCAGCGGCATGGGAACACTGGAAAGATGCAAAAGGGAAAAGCACTGGAGAGATGCAAAAGGAAGTGTTGGTGTGACAGTCAAAATCGCCTTCCCTGGAAAGAGCTGTCTTTTCCCAGACTTCAAGGTTTGAACACAGGATGTGGGTTTTCGAAACAAGTCAGGAGACCCAGCTGGGCAGTTGGTGGGGCGAGTGAGAGTCAAGGGCAGGCCAGGCTCTGGCTCCGGCCGAGGGTTTAGCTAACCAGCTCGCCAGGGCTGGGTGGACACTTCTGTCTGTGGGAAGCTTTCATGTGTCTGGCAGCATTTAAAGGCGCAGCGTGAAATCCACTGGGACAGAAATGTCCTTGGAGGGTACATTGGATGGTGGCCCCCGCAGCCAGAGCTAGCGGAGCAGAGAAGTCCTCCAGGCTGCCGGAGAGGACCCAGTGGGTGGTGACTAGCCAGGCCCCTGCGCCCTTGTGGCCAGGCTCCTCTCAGGAGGAATGCGGTGGGGTGGAGAAGCGGGTCCTTCCCTGAGGGTGTAGAGAGGAGCCAGAGAGCGAGATGCCGCGCCCAGGACGTAACGATATAAAGGCTTACTGATCCGACACAGGGAGCTCGGAACAGCCCATGGTGGCCAGGCTGCCACTAGGACAGGGTTTTGCTGCCCACAGGACTGGGCAGGAGCTGGGCTTCGTCACCAGCCGAAGTGTAGACATAATAAAAACTTGTAATGAAAAAAACTCAGGGCAGTTCCCATTGTGGCTCAGTGATTAATGAACCCAGCTAGTATCCATGCGGACGTGGGTGTGATCCCTGGCCTCGCTCAGTGGGTTAAGGATCTGGCGTTGCCATGAGCTGTGGTGTAGGTCGCAGATGCGGCTTGGATCGCGCATTGCTGTGTCTGTGGTGTAGGCTGGCGGCTACAGCTCCAGTTCGACCCCTAGCCTGGGAACCTCCATATGCCTCCATATACAAAATACAAAAAACAAAACAAAACCCCCCTCAGGGGTGATTGGATGCCTTCCATTATTGGACCGCAGTTTCTCAACCCTGCTGCCGGGAGGCATGTTTGATTTCAGGCCCAGAGAGAGGTGACCCGCTGGGTGGGGAGTCGAGGTGGGAGGGAAGCTGTGGGGGCGGGGGGCCAGGCGAGACATGCGGGGCTGGGGGGGTTTGAACTGGGGCAGCCTGGTCCTCTTGGCCCAACGGGGCTCCCCCTTCTTTGAGCTTCTCGGTCGGCAGCCAGTCCTCGGCCCACCCACGGGACCTGCAGAGTGGCCCGTACCGAGCGTGTGGGCACTGCGTGTGCACAGAAGGAGGGGGCAACGTGCCTGACCGCAGTAGGGGGGCACCCATCCACGCTGACCCGGGGATCCCGGAAAAGTGATGCTTGCATAGAGTAACTGGGCTGGTGGTGACGATGGAGTTTTTCTTTGTGGAATTAAAGTTTTCCCCTAGCTGGAGAGGTGGTGACAAAGAGTGGGTCAGGAGACACGTAAAATCTTCTAAGAACAGACCTGGGCATCATGTGTCATGGAATGGCGTGGGCCAGGGCAATGATTCGATTTGTTTGTGAATAAAAACTGGGATGTCTTGACATGAAGAGGGAACGGGTGAGGCCCTCAGCCGGTGGCCACGTGAAGGCAACGGCAACGCCATGGATAGAGAAGGTGCTAGAAAGGCATTGGGCGCCCCGTTCTGGTTTTCGCTTTTTGATCTCAAGTTCCTTTCTCGTCTGACCCTCATTCTCGTTATCTCAGCCGAAGGAATTTCCTAGGACCCTTCCAGCTCAGACGCTGGCCTTGCCCAGGGCCCCAGTATGGAATTTCATTCATTGATTTGAGAAGTTCTGGGAGGTGGGAGGAGAGGCACGAAAAGCTGCCACCAGTCCCTTGCTGGGCCCACTTCCTGTGAACACCCCTGTGGGTTGGCACCGCCTGGGGGACTGGGAGGCAGCCTTAGCCCTGGAAACTCAAGAGCCGCAGAGAAAGCACTTTAGTTCTCCGAGACTCGATGGCTGCAGCTTGAGACAGTGTTTTCACTCACAAGAAGAACCCAGCTCTTTTCGAGGACTTATTTCAGCAGGAGGGGAAAAGGGATCTGTCATCTGAAGCTGATGGGCTCTGGATAGAAACCCGGAAAATCTCCCCACGAGCAAAGCCTGGGGAGGACTGACTTTTCCCCTGTAGAGGTGAAGGGGAACCAGCAGATTCCAGAGGGTCCTAAGGGCCGGTGAGAAGGAACCAGGGTCTCCCCCGGCCAGAGACCGTCGTGTTTTAGGAAAGAGCAGCTGTGGAACCAGCCTAGTTCAGGCGGTAGAAAACCAACCTCGGGGGTTCCCACTGTGCCGCAGTGGTAACAAACCCAACTAGTACCCGTGAGGTTGCAGGTTCGATCCCTGGCCTCACTCAGTGGGTTAACTATCCGGCGTTGCTGTGAGCTGTGGTGTAGGTCACGGACTCGCTTCGGATCCCGCGTGGCTGTGGCTGTGGTGTAGGCTGGCAGCTGTAGCTCTGATTTGACCCCTAGCCTGGGAACCTCCATGTGCTGCGGGTGCGGCCCTAAAAAGTGAAGAAGGAAAATTCATTGCAAGTGAAGGAAAATTCAAAGTGAGCGAAGTAGGAAGTTCATTGGCTCATGTAACTGAAAGGAGTTTTGCTGGCTTCGGGCTCAGAAAGGCCCAGTGATCAAACACTGAACAAAGGCACGGTCAGCCTTCGTCATTCGCAGATTCCATGTTTGTGAATTTGCCCACTAGCAAAATTCCCTTTCCACCCCCAAATCAATACCTACAGCCTTTGAGGTCATTTGCAGACGGGCACAGAGTGGTCAAAGATGTGAGCTGCTTGGTACGCCCAGTCCCCTCTGAGTTCACCCAGGACGACACCGTGCCTTCTGGTTTTAGCCTTCGTGACGAGAAACACGCATTCTTCTTGCAGTGTATTTTGTGCTGTGTTGTTCAGTCTCTTGGTGCTTTTTGCTGGTGGTTCTGTTGTTTAAAATGACGCCCTAGAGCAATGCCTAAGTGCTCTTCAGTGCAAGGCTGTGATGTGACCTACGGAGCGACGGTGGGTGTGGGACAGACTTCATTCAGGCGTGACTCATGGCGCTGTTGGCGGTGAGTTCAGTGTTCCTGGTAAATATGTGTTCAATAAGGTGTCTTTAAAGAGAAGCACATAGAAACGTGATTACGTGTCCATTCCTTGATTGGAATGTTGTGACCAGAGGCTGATGGAACCCAACCCTGGTTTTCCCTTCGGAGCGGTGTGTTCGGTACGTGCTCATCTGCCATTTGCAGTGACTTGGTCAAACAGAACTACTGTGAATCAGGAGAATCAACTGCGTGTGCTTTTCTCAACTTCCCAGCTTCGTTTCATTTTAAAGCTTTATCGAGGTCTCATGGATGTACCAAAAATTTGCACATATTGAATGTCTACAGTTTGATGAGGTCTTTTTTCCTTTCCTCTCTTTCTTTCTTCCTCTCTTTCTTTCTCTCATCTCTCTCTTCTTTCTTTTTTGTAAGAACTCTGAACATGAGATCTATTCTTACTGTGTTTTAAGGGCACCTCCCTGTGTGGTTAACTACAGGTACAGTGTTATGAACAGGATCTCTAGAACTTCTCTTGCATAACTGGAACTCTGTACCCGGAATGCAGCAGCTCCCAACTTCCCCTCCCCCAGCCCTGGCAACCACCATTCTCCTCTCTGTTTCTATGAGCCTGACTACTTTATTTATTTGTTTGTTTGTTTAATTTATTTATTTATTTATTTATTTATTTATTTATGTCTTTTTAGGACCACACCCAAGGCACATGGAGGTTCCCAGGCTAGGAGTTGAACTGCATATGTAGCCGCCAGCCTACGCCGCAGCCACAGCAACACGGGATCCGAGCCGTGTCTGCAGCCTATACCACAGCTCACGGCAATGCCAGATCATTAACCTGGGGATTGAACCTGCATGCTCATGGCTGCTGGTCAGATTCGTTTCCACTGAGCCTCGATGGGAACTCCCCGGAGTTTGACTGCTTTAGATTCCTCATATAGGTGAGATCATATGGTATTTGTCCTTCTGTGACTGGTTAATTTCACATACATGCTGTCATCTAGGTTCATCCGTATTGTCGCAAATGATAAAACTGTCTTCTCTTTTCAAGGCTGGATGATATTCCATTGTGTAAATACATATATGTGTATGTATATATATAGATATATATCACATTTTCTTTATCCATTCATCTGTCCATGGGCGTTGGGAACGTTTCTGTATCTTGGGGATTGTCAACAATGCTGCATTGAAAATGCAAGTGCAGGAGCTCCTGTCGTGGCTCAGCAGTTAATGAACCCGACTAGGAACCATGAGGTTGTGGGTTTGATCCATGACCTCACTCAGTGGATTAAGGATCTGGCGTTTCCACAAGCGGTGGTGTAGGTCACAGACACAGATCAGATCCCGCGTTGCTGTGGCTGTGGTGTAGGCCAGCAGCTGGAGCTCTGATTTGACCCCTAGCCTGGGAACCTCCCTATGCCTCTGGTGCAGCCCTAAAAAAAGACAAAAAGAAAAAGGCAAAAAAGAAAAAAGGAAATGGTGGTGCAGAAATCGCTGTGAGATCCTGCTGGCCGCTGTTTTGGATGCCCGCTATAGCCAGGAGTGGGATTGCTCCCCGGCAGGGTTGATTCTCACGCAGGGTCTCCTCATGGACAATAGAAGTGTTTACTAGCAGCTCTGGATCGGTTTGCTACTAGCTTGGCCGCCGCAGCAGAAACCAAGTGTCTTCCCAGCACTCCCAGCAAATGTCCCAGGACTGGCTCTCTTGGCTCAGCTGGGGCCACCCGCCCTGCCCAGTTCCAGTGGCTAGGGAGTCTGAGCCAGGGCGTTCGGCCAGCTTCTCCACCCAAGACACTGGGACTCAAGAGCTGGGGAGACGTGGCGTCCCAGGGTAAATTAGTGCTGTCACTGAAAGAAGGAAAGGAATACAGGGCAAGCTCTTGGCTGGGAGAGCTAGCCCCGGGGGCGGGGGGGTTGGGGTGATCCTTCTGGGGAAGGATGGGTGCTCTCCCAGAGAATGGGGAGCATGTTCTCCTCTTACTGGGAGTTCTAGGAGCCTCTTGGTTACAGGATTCTGAGCTGCAGATGGAGCCAACGTCAGGTTTGAAGGAGGGCAGCCATCAGGTAAATGTTTGGTCAAAGGACGGGCTGCAGAAGTCATTACTGTGGAGCTCTGAGTGGCCTGAGCCCCGGCTCGCTATGTGGAAGGAGAGGAAACGAGGAGAGGCCCAGGGCTTTCTAGAGAGTCCAGAGTCTCTGACTGTATGCCCGAGGGGTGGGGTTCAGAGACAGCACAGCAAGCTGCTCAGGGCAGGGCAGAGGGAGCGAGTCCCCTGTCTTCCAGGCCTATCCCAAGATCCAGCCTGTGGCTGCTGAACTCTGGAAAGCCTTGATCTTGATGATCACTGACGCCTTGTCAGTGACCTTGAGCACCGTACCGCGTAGGAAGTGCCCAGTGTCCCTGGCTAGGAAGCGGACGTGGAAGTGGGTATCCCACGGGCTCAGGACAAGATTCATTTGGCCCATTTCCCCACTTTGCCCTTTTGCAAGCTCTGTTTCTGCTTGACTCTCTTCTGTCAGAGAGTTGGGTCAGCCTTTTGGTCCAGTGTAGGGAAGAACTTTGCAAGAGTCAGAACTTTCCAGGGAGTTCCCGTGAGGCTCAGCAGGTTAAGGGGCCGGCATGGTCACTGCAGTTGCTTGGGTCCCTGCTGTGGCAAGGGTTCAGTTCCCTGGCCCGGGAACTTCTGCATGCTGCAGGTGAGGCCAAAAAAGAGGAAAGAAAGAAAGAAAGAATCAGAACAGTCCAAAAACACAGAGAGTAAGCAAACAAAGGCTGAATTAATCTTTCTTCCTCCCTTCCTTCCTTTTTTCCTTCATTCCTTCCTTTTTTCTTTCTTTCCCTTACTTCTTCCCTCCCTCCCTCTCTTTCTTTATCCTGTCACTACATTTTAGAAATTATTTATGCATCCCAACAAATCCCTCTTTTGCAAGTTCATCCAGGAGGTAGCCTCTCCTTTCCTGGTCACTGACAGGAGTTTCCAGCTGTTGCCGAATGAATGGATCCCCCACTTCCTCGCTGTTCCAGCTCAGTTTCCTTGTGATCGTTTGAGGAGCGCTCCGGCCAGGTTGGCCCCTGTGGGCTTGGGCCGGAAAGCCGCTGTGCATGATTCTTGTGTTCCAATCAGCTATGATTAAACTTCCCTATCTTCCCAAGTCCAGAGATGCTTTCAGCCTTGGATCACAGGATTTGGCCCGGCCGTGGTCTGGGCACAGACGGCAGCTCACCAGGGAGCCGTGCTCAGTTGGCTCTACTCACTGACCTGTCATCGCGCTGCCTAAAGAGGGTGTGAGACCTTAAAGACGGTACATTCGCGCTGCGATCTCCATGCCTGTCCGCGAGAGGGGACGCCTGCATGATGCTGGGCCCACTTTGCTTTATGGTCTCATCCAACCCCAACAGTGAGATGTTAATAACCCCTAACAAACGCCCTTACCTTTTTTTTTTCTTTTTCAGGCCACACTGGTGGCATGTGGAGGTTCCCAGGCTAGGGGTCTAATCGGAGCTGTAGCCACAGCAACACCAGATCCGAGCCACTTCTGCAACCTACACCACAGCTCAGGGCAATGCCGGATCCTTAACCCACTGAGCGAGACCAGGGATCGAACCTGCAACCTCATAGTTCCTAGTCGGATTCGTTTCCAATGCGCCACGATGGGAACGCCAACCCCCTTGCACATTTATAGCACATTTTTACCACTTAAGTGGATATGAACCTGGGCTGCACATTAGAATCAGTCACGTGGGGAAGATGTGACAAATACACCTGCCCAGGATTTGGGAAGGGTGTTGGGCACTGGAGCTTTGTGAAAGCTTCCAGGGTGACTCTGATGCCCAGGAGTGATTGGGGACCTTCACTTCTCTGGGCCGCAGTACAGTTCTCTCCGTGTGTGTGTGTGTGTGTGTGTGTGTGTGTGTGTCTGTGTTGGGGGAGGGGTGATCCCATTTCACAGGTGAGGAGTGAGAAGCTTGGTGTCACGGAGAGGTTCCCAGGGCCATGCAGCTAAGGCCCCATAGCTGCTACACATGGAGCTTGTCCGCAGTGAGGTCCTTCATGCCTGACCTTGGCTGCATCTTCAGCTCAGAATCCTATAACCCAGATGCTCCCAGCACTCCCAGTAGGAGGAGGACACGCTGTACCCATTCTTCCACATAAGGATCACCCCAACCCCCCCTCCCCCGGGGTGGGGTGGGAGCTGGCCCTCCCTGCCAGAGCGAACTTGTGGTTTGCCTGCTCTGCATCCTTTTCCTTCTGTCTCCTTTGGGGGCATCTGAATTCTGAGAAGCCTCGGAAGCCTTGGCGTGGCCTGATGTAGCAACTGCAGTCAGAGTAGCCCATCCCTGGGCTTTGGGGGCCCCGATTCATGGTGGGTGAATGATGCGCTGTCAGTGGAGCTCAGGGGCGCAAGTCTGGTAAATGGTGTGAAAACTTCAAGGCTGAAGTCAGAGGCCCCGGGGGTCTCCAGGGCTGCAGTGGTTCTCAAAGTGCGATCCCTGGTCCGGCTGTATGAGCATCACTTGGGAACTTGTTAGAGATGCCGATTCTCGGCCAAACCCCGAACCTACTGAGTCAGAAGCTGTGGGGGGGCAGGTAGTCTGTGTTTTTACCCACCCCCCACCCCATCCCTCTGAAGGCAGCGAATTACTGGTGTCAGGAAATCATCCTGGAGCGTGACACCATGTGCCTGGATGGAGCCCATCTCTGTTTTGACCTGGTCAAGCTCTTTGCTATCTGAATTTAGCTTTCCTCCCTAGAAGACTGGGGAATACATGGTTTCATGAAATGTCTTATTAACTGTGAAGCTCAAGACACATGTTGACTTGAATTTGGAAGGTAAACCCTGGTCAGACCTAGTGAGTGTGCTTTTGTGCTTTGCCACCTGGCAGCACCTGCATCTCCTGGGAGCTTCTTTGAAATGCAGAGTCACAGGCCCCGCCCTAGGCCTGCTGACTCAGGATCTACATTTTCATGAGCTCCCCCCCCACCCCCCACCCCCACCGGCAGGGGGGTGGTGGTGGTGGTTATAGATCGAGAAGCCCTGAACTAAAGAATTTAGCAAGTTGTGGCTGGGGGCTTGTAGCAGCTGGCGTCCAGGATATCTTTCGATGGCTGGGACTGGAGGTGGTAGGATTGGCCCTAGAGACTTCTGCTGCCTGGCTGGTATTCGCCCAGCTCTTGGTCCAAGGCCGGGCCTCTGGGGAGAGCAATCGGAGGAGCAGCCTTTGGAAGTTTGCTGCCCTCTTCTTGCTGCCTGGGGCACAGGCCGGCCAGGCCGAGCAGCGTGCAGGCCCAGAGCAGCCTGCAGCCCTGGGACCTGGCTCTGTGGTCCACCACGCGTCAGAGAATCTCCACCAGGAGGTTTGCGGGGTCGGCAGTTGGCATCCTCCACTGCAGAACAGGAGGAAATCGGGGAACTGAGGGAGGGCCCACATAGCGCCCCGTGAGGACACAGGTGAGAGCAGAAGCGAACCCAGTTGTGCGTGACGCCGCAGAGGACAGCAGGCACGCCGTGTGTGTGCTTGGGAAAAGAACTGACGGTCGTCAGAGTTCAGCTTCACCCCACCAAAGGCAGCTGGGCCTCCTTCGTAACACTTTGCAAATCATGTCGAGCTCAGCCATGCAGTTGGGTTGAGTGTCAGGCCTATAATGGGTCCTACAAGGGTCCCGTGAACTATCAAGTCCACGCCTGTGGTATCAATTCTGAAAGAAAGGAGGTCTGTTTCCAAATGTCAGTCACGAAGGTAACTTCATGAAAACCATGCTTGCAAACGTATAGCTTATTTTCTGTGGAATACCCAGATGTTTCTTTGGACCCATGCCAGACCCTGAAATCCCAAACGCGTTCAGCTGTCCATTTTATGCCATGTTAGGTAACGTAGATGAATGTGGCAAAAGAAAAAAGAAATCCTGATTTTTATCCGAGTCAACTATTAACACTCTTTTTGGATTTCTGTTGTCAGAAATCGAAATAAAGTGTTTTAGTGGCCAGAAAAGCATGTTTATTGGATTTATGTCCCTAGGAATTGCCCAACTGTGTCGTCAACGTTTAGACCACTGGAAAAAACATTTGGAGCTGGGTTGTGAGAGGTGTTTGGTAAAGGCACGTGAGAGTGAAATCTGAGAGTCACAGGCTGGTTATTTTCATGTCTTCACCATGACTTTCCCGCTAGAAACCACAGCCTACTGAGATCTCTTATCCCAGATGTTTCTTTGGCGCCGGTTCAGTTCTTTCTCATTGTTAAATATTTATACGACCTGCCTTGTTTTGCTTTGCTACATGCATAGCATATGCGAATGCTGCCGGACTATTTGTGTTTTTCTCTCATGCTTTATGTTGAAAGATAGATATCCAGCTCAGGCTGCTGGGTTCATTATCACTCTGGTGTCCCAGCAGATAAAGGAGTTGGAGCAGTGTTTTCACACCCACTGCAGATTCGGGCCTCGGGGTTGGCTTCCTTGCACGCAGAGAGAGCTCACCCCGACCTGTGCGTGTGTACTAATCGGGGCAGCTGAGGGCTGAGGGTGGGCTGGGCAGGGTGCTGAGCGGAGGCCACCGCAGGGAAGTGAGAGGTCCCTGCCCTGGGAGTCAGGCGGACCTGGTGCCAGCTACGGTTCACGGCCCTTTACTTTGGGTGAGTGACTTCACCCCGCTGGGCTCCGTTTCCCAGCCGATAAATGCAGACAGTAATAAGGCCCCTACCGGACTGCGTTGAAGCATGCGTGACGTGCCGTGTGGGATGGTGTTAATGGTGGTGTTTGAGAACTGGAGAGATTTCACTCACTTTTAAATCACTGGAAATTATATTTAAACACTGAGATGGGTCAGTGGTTCTCCCAGCTATCCGCTTCGCTGGCCTTATTCCTCGTCTTGGCCCCTAACCCGTATCTTAGGCTATTGGCACTGCTGACGAGGGAAGGTGGAAGACTTTGGCCTTTCTGAGTTTTGCCCAGTTATCCAAGGGTGGCATCCCCACGTCCACCCTAAAGCCACGACACCCGTCACGCGTTCAGAAGGAGGAGGGGGTGAAGATGCGGTTACTCTCTCTCTTTGTCCCGTTCATCCATTCATCCATCCCTGCATCCTACACGCACTGACTGAGTACTAACTCACTCTGGGCAAGACGCTGTGCTGAGCGCTGGGGACAGAGTGAGGGACAAAACCCATGCAGTCTGGGTCTCGTGGAGGTTACAGTTTAGTGCGGAAGAGAGAAAAGCAAAGAAATAATCACCTACGACAGCCGTAACGTGCCACCACAAGTGTCAAGGAGGAAAAGTTGGGGGGTGGGCAATGAAGACAAATAACATAGGATCCGGCTTGTCCGGGCGGGTTGGAGGGGCCCTTGTGGGGGAATGATGCTTAGTGAGACTGGGGAAGGGAGCTAAGGGTTGCCTGGCGAAGAGATGGCTGGCAGAGGATGAGGAAAGTGGATGCTTATTCCCAGAGCACTAAGTACCCTCTGCAGGCTTTTAATCAGCGGGGTCCCTGGATCCTGGTTGGGTGTGAGATGCTCATTCTGGCTCCGGAGTGGGGAACACGTTGCAGGAGAGCCAGACCCAGGGTGGGGGGGCGTCGGGGTAGGGAGGGTGTTGGAATTAGCCAGAGGTGGCCATGCGGGCAGGGGGTGAGACGGCATATCAGTTTCTTCCAGCTGCAGTCACAAATTACCACAATCCGGGCAGCTTAAAACAGCAGGAATTTGCCAACAAGACCTTAATCTCCAAAACATAAACAACTCATACAACAACGTAAGAAAAGCCCAATGAAAAAATGGGCCGAAGATCTAAATAGACATTTCTCCAAAGAAGACATATGGATGGCCAATAGGCACATGAAAATATGCTCAGCATCACTAATTATTAGAGAAATGCACATCAAAGCTGCAATGAGGTACCACCTCCAACCATTCAGGATGGCCATCATTCCTAAGTCTACAAATAGCAAATGCTGGAGCAGGTACAGGGAAAAGAGAATCCTCCTACGCTGTTTAGTATTATTTTCCGTCGTGGTTTACCCTAAGAGACTGTATATAGTTCCTTGTGCTGTGCAGTAGGACCTTACTGACCATCCATTCTAAAGGTAATAATTTGCATCTGTTAACTCCAAACTCTCAGTCCATCCCACTCCCTCCCCTCTCCCCCTTGGCAACCATAAGTCTGTTGAGAACTCTAAATCTTGCTTCAGATTCATGCAGAGATATAACCATAGAAAGGAACCACTAGTGTGTTTCTCTGTGATGCTAAAATCACCTCTTAAATGCCAGATGCTCCAGGGGCTCTTTCTCCCTGTGCCCGATCCCCAGGCGTGGGGATTTGACATGGGGCTCAGAACTCTCAGTCCTATAGCTGAGTCTCTGTGATACAGTTACTTTCCAGTCTGTTGGGATTGGGGCTTCCCACCCGGGAGGTATGGGCTTGCTTCTATCGCGTAATCGCCCCTCCTGCCTCCTGATGTGGTCTCCTCTTTGTCTTCTGGAGTAGAATATCTTTTTTTGGGAGTTTACAGTCCATTTGGTTGAAGGTTGCTCAGCATTTGGTTGTAGTTTTGTTGTTTTTTGGGAGAGAAGTTGAGCTCCAGTCCTTCCATTCTGCCATCTTAATCCAGTCTCCTGAAAATCAGCTCTTAAAGATCTGTTCTCTGCCAGGGTGATTTTTGTATCCTGGCTTTTCTTAAGATAAGGAACATCCAAGTGGCAGTTGAAACATGGCATCTTTGTAAATAAGTTTTTTAAATGCCCAGCCCCTAAAACAGTGGTTATCAATCTGGTTGTACATCAGAATTTTATTGGGTGTTTTAAAAATTCTACCGGGCCCCCACCCCATTTCCTGAATCGGCTATGCTGTGGTCAAGCCTAGGCACCTGTGTTTGTAAAAGTATTTGTAGAAACCCTGGTGACCCCAAACTAGACCTTGAGATCCCAGTGTGTCTCAATCCAGTCAAAGAATACAGCCTCATCTGCTTTACACTAGGAGAGAAATTTGCGCAAGATCAAAATAACAAAGAAACCAGAATGTTAAAAATGTAATCAGTTAGTATAAAACCATTGAAAAATGAGCAGCGTCAGCATTTTAGAACCTCTTTGCAAGAGTCTTGATTTCTTAAGGAAGCATCTTCTGTCCTAACTTTGATGCTCAAGAAGTAAACAGACATAGACCACTATTTTTTTCCTCCATCTATAATAGAAAACTGTAACAAAAATGACCTAGAAGTATAGTAGCATTGTTTTCAGGAAGATAAGATTTGGAATTACCTTGGGACTTTTGAAAAGACACTTGGAGTCATTGCTTCCTGCTGCTATGATTTCAGTTTCGGTAATATTCTCTCGTGATGGTCATATTTTGTAATACTTTGGTTAAAAATAACTTAAGTGCAAAACCCCCAGCCTGATCAAGAAAATTAAAATAGTTTCCTTTAGCTTCCCTAAAAATACAGACACATTTCCCTCTGAAATGTTGTGACTCACACCAAACAGTTAAATAAAAATGACTCGTATAGCGCTGATCTTTGCTGTTTATTGCTTTCTCAGTACAAGCTAAGTGAGGAAAACGTTTGCGTTCGGTTTTCCCTTTATTTTTGTAGATTCTTTTCTTATCCTCCAGCGAAGGCCTTGCCTGCACTTGCTCAAGCAGCAATTCAGCAGCAGGGTTTCAGTTTTGCCTCTCTGGTGATGACATGAATTACCCTCCAGGGAGCTGTTTCCAGTGTCGCTCTTTAACCTTGAGTTGAAGGCACAGATTCTGGAGACCTAGAATCGTAAGAGCTCTGCCTTGTGGGGACTTCAGAGGTCACACAGGCGGACTCTTCTCTGGGTCACTCAGCTCCCTCCAGACCGCACATGTGAAGCGGGCCCCTGGCTCCTTTAGGACTGACCACAGCGGCAGAGCTGATGGCCTCAGCAGCTTTGGACTAAGATCCTGGTGTTTAGGTGGAAGCTCTCCCATGGCCACCCCTGTGCCTCTCCTAAATATCACAGCCAATGTTTCTGATGGGACTGGGAGTCTATGCAATGTGCACGTGCACACACACGCGCGCACACCCCACACTCACACCACACACACACACACACACACACGGACTTGCCCACAGCCAGGCATAGTGAAGAACATGGACTTTGGACGCAGAGTCCAGCCTGTGTCTGGGTCCGGTCTCACCCTTGCCCAGCGAGGCAATCTTGAACAAGCAATGGGTTCTGTATGGGCCTCCGTTTCTTCCTCAGGGCTGGCGTAAGTACAACCTCAGGGTACCTAAGACAAGTGCCTGTCGTGTGCTCCATGCCCAGTCAAAGCTCGTTGCCCTCCTCTCCCTGCAGCCGGCAGCCTTGGGCTTAGGTAGAGTCCCTAGACACCAGGCCTGGGTGGGGATTTGTGTAAGCAGCTCTGGGAAGAGCTTCCTAGGGGCGCCGGTGACGGGGCAGTGGAGGTCACAGGAGGGGCCCTGCCAGGCTGCGGCCCGGCAGAGGTCAGTCTCAGCCTGATGCCACAGGGAGCCTGGGAGTGTAAACTGCCCCAGAGTTTGTCCCACCTGGAGGAAAGGAAGCAGTCTGTTGCTGGTCTCAGACCCTGAGGGATGGGTGTAATTCCCAGGTAACTTTAGGCCAGGCGGCTTCACAGTGGCTCCAAGGCTTCTGAGAAGATGCACGTGGGAGCATTAGCTGAAGCATCTTCAGCAGATGAGGGAGGGATCTGCAGACTGTACAAGAGATCCGGGGGATCTGGCTGGGACATCAGCAGTGGCCAGGACAGCCCTCGAAGTAAAGAAGCCCATGGGTGGAGTTGGTGACCCTCAGGCTTGCCCACAAGAGCAGCTGAGGTGTGTCCAAGACAGCCTGACACGGCTCTAGACACACACGCACACCTGCTCACTGTCCCGGCTCTGTAGGACCGGCAGCACCCTGGCCCGAGGCTGAGGCCAGTTCCCAGAGCTGGACCACTAAGTCCTCACGGGTGAAGGGGAAACCTCTTGATGGGAGACAAATTGCATGTCTTTATTTCGCATGTGCTTTTTGTATTGTTGGATTTGCCTTGCTAACATTTTATTTAAAAATTTTTACATCTCAGAATTCCCATTGTGGCTCAGCAGGTTAAGAATCCAACATAGTGTCCACGAGGATGAGGGTTTGATCCCTGGCCTCACTCAGTGGGTTGAAGATCCAGTGTTGCCACAAGCCGTGCCATAGGTTCCAGATGGAGCTCTGATTCAACTGGTAATTTCCATATGCCACAGGTGTGACCATAAAGAAAAAAAAATTTTTTTTATATCTTGTTCATTAGTGATACTGGTCTGTAGGATTTTTTTCCCTGAGAATGTCTTTGCTCCACTATCTTCTCATTTGCATTGACTCCTGTGAGAAATCTGCTCTCATCTTTATTTTTGTTCTCCCATACAAAATGCCTCTTTTTAATTCTGCTTTAAAGGTTATTCTCTTTATCACCAGTATTTAACAATCTGGTTATGATTTAGCTTAGAACACTTTCCTTATCTTTATTATGCTTGGGGTTCATTTAGTTTCTTTGATCTTAAGGTTTATAGTTTTCATCATACTTATTAAAAATATTCATTCTTCATATTTTTTTTTATCTCTTTCTTTCCTGTTTCAGGGACTCCAGTTACATATATAGCAAACTGGCTTAAATTGTCCCACAGCTCATTGATAATATCTTTATTTTTTAAAATCCTTGTATCTCTGTGTATTTCATATTAAATATTTTTTGCTATGTCTTTAAGTTCACCAGTCTTTCCTCTGCAAAATCTGATTTGATATTAATTCCATCCTGTGAATTTTTTATCTTAGACATGGTAGTTTTCATGTCTAGAATTTCATTTTTTTCCATTTTCAATTTCTATCTTTCTCTTTTTTTTACTCAATGAATTTTATTACATTTATAGTTGTACAACAATCATCACAACCAAATTTTATAGCATTTCCATCCTAAAACCCCATTGCATCCCCCCACCCCCAACCTATCTCATTTGGAAACCGTAAGGATTTCAAAGTCTGTGAGTAAGTATCTGTCCTGCAGAGAAGCTCATTGTGTCCTTTATTTATTTATTTATTTATTGTTATTTATCTGAAATTTAATTACTTAATGAATTTAATTAGAATTATAGTTGTACAAAAGTGTCCTTTTTTTAGATTCCACATATAAGTGATAGCATTTGATGTTGGTGTCTCACTGTCTGACTGACTTCACTTAGCAGGATAATTTCTAGGTCCATCCATGTTGCTGCAAATGCTGTTATTTCTTTCCTTTCGATGGCTGAGTAATATTCCATTGTGTATACATACCACATCTTCTTTATCTGTCTTTCCTTTCTAATCTTTAGGTTGGTGCTTTCCTTGACGTCAGATAGTTTCCTCATGCGCATGTACCGATCAGTACCTGGTCAAGGGGGACCCTCTGCAGATCCCTGAAGTTCTCTATATGGACCTCTGTCCCCTGTGTCCTATGAATTCTAGCTGCCCACTCTTCCTGGTCTCTCAGCTCTGTTTCCTCAACTCAGGGAGTAAGCTGGGCTCAGTTTGGGTGCCCTCTGCCTGTGCTGGAGCCTGGAAGTGTTCTCCGGGTGGCATGGTGAGGGATTGCACGGCTCATCTGTTTCCTAACAGATCACTGTCCTTCACTGCCTTATGTTCAGTGTTTTGAGCACTATTATTCTGTATATTTTGTGAGTTGTTTTGATTGTTTCGAAAGGGAAGATAAACCTGGCCCCTGTTACTCTGTCTTGGTTGGAAGCAGGGATCCTTTTACTATGCGTTTGAATGCCTCTCCGATGTCTCCTCTGTCAGCACTGTTTTGCAATATCTGTGATAAGTCTCCTGACTCTGTTCCCGCAGAATATTAGCTGTTTGCTTATTATGGTCACCTCCTTTTTCTTTTTCTGTGATTTCTGGGAGAATTTCTCAGTGATTTCTAGTTCGGCAATTGAGCTTTCAGCAGTATCATTTTTTTTTGTTTTGTTTTTAGGGCCACATTCAAGGCATATGGAAGTTTCCAGGCTAGGGGTTGGGATCTAATCAGAGCTGCAGCAGCTGGCCTATGCCACAGACACAGCAACATGGATTCTGAGCCACATCTGTGGGCTACACTGCAACTTACAACAATGCCAGATCCTTAACTCCCTGAGCAAGACCGGGGATCTAAGCCGCATCCTCATGGATATTAGTCAAGGTCATAACCCACTGAGCCACAATGGAAACTCCCAGCAGTATCAACTTTTACTGCCTCCATTTGGGTTTTCAATCCTGAAATCATGTTTTTTCACCTAAAAACAATTTTTCCTGATCTCAGCTTGTTCTCTTTTTTATTTATGCAAAATCTCCTCAAATATCACTGAGACTTGGTGTTTCCAAACATTGTCTTCTTTCTTGGAATGTGTTTCATGGAGCGGGATGGTTTCTACTATTTTTTCCAAATTGCTTCTTCTTCTTCTTTTTAATGTACTAATGAACTCTTCCGTGTATTAAGCTGAGGTGGGAAGGTCAGCCTTGTCAAGCCTTGACATGTTTTCGGTCATTGTGTATTTCTTTGAAACTTAGTTTTTCTAGATTGAGGCTCCAGATGTCTGGGAGAGGCTCTGAAGTTGTGCAGGCAGGGGCAGCTGTGTGCCCTGGGCGTGGCAGCATCGGTGGGCAGGGGCATCACCTACTCCCCCCACTAGAAGGCTGCCCCTCAGAAGCAACCTTTCTTCCTCCTCGTGGGGCAGATTGGCTGCTATAAGTCAAGGTGACGTGACAGCTCTGCCTTTGGTCTGTCTGTGTCCAGACCCTGGGCCACTTCTCCTCTGCTTCCTGAATCCCTGGTCTCCTTCCTACTTGCAGATTTGGAGACTTGTGTTGGGGGATTCTTTCTCTTCCTTCAGAGGCATCCCATTCCTCTGTATTTGTTGAGCCAAAACCCTGCTCGTATTTTTCCCATCCCATCCTAGATGTGCTATTTCTTGCAGAAACTCTTCGACGCTTCTCATCTTTTCAAGGCCCCTTCTACTGTTTTCCTGCCTGGGTGCAGATTTTCCCTGCTACTATTGTGTTTCTTTGATCATTTCATTAGCGATTTGCAGGGGAGGCAAGGCACGACCTGAAATTGCCTTCTTGAACTACATGTCAGCCTGGCCTCTTTCCATACACCAGGCGGCCTTTCTCCAGCAGGGCCAGAGGGGAGGGTTAATCATTGACCCCCAGGCTTGCATTGCTGGCATTTTTGCAGCATGATACCCCAAGAGGAATGTATTTCTTTAAATCATACTGCTCCAACGTATTCTAAACAGGATGAAGAATTTGTACTTTTGTCTACAGATTAAATAGCAGAAGAGCTGCTGGCTGCAGGGGGGACTGCGGGGTGATGATTTTATAATGAATAGCAGAGTCCCAGGCTGCAGCACGTCCCGCTCCCATGATTCCACGTCATGTTTGGAATGTGAGTGCTGGAGAAAGCTGTTAAGCTCTGGGACTTCTCAGAGAGTGCAAGGCTGTTGTTCCGGTGGTAGGGGTGGCCTGTCACCCATAGTGGAGCGCTCTGCCCCTTGGTGTGCATTTGTCCCGAATGTTCCTCCAGCCCTGGGCTTGTCCTTGCACGGGAGGGGATTATCCCTTTGATGCTCTAGGCAGATTTTTGCCGCCCTCCTTTTTGCAGAGCTGCTGCCTGCTCCTCGCCTAGTTAGCGGCTTATTAGCACCTTCCCCAGATGGTAGGGTGGGGAGACAGAAGGACTGACACCCAAACCAGACTGCTTGGCAAGGAGGCTCCTTCTGAGAGTCTGCAGGCCTGTTAGTCACTGTGCCCAGCCCGTTTGCCAGCCCTGGGGAGGGGTCGCTGGAAGCCCTTTTGTTTATTGTGCTATTCCACAGCCACAGGCTAGAGTCCTACCCCAAAGCCCAGCCACCATCTTTCTGGGTCAGAAGAGCACGTGGACCCAGAGGTGGGCTGTCTCCCCACAAACCTCTCCCCGCTTCCTGAAAACGTTTCTCTCTGTGGGGACGGCCGGGAGCACCGCTCTGCTCAGTGAACATGACTGCCCTTTTCAACAGTGTCTTCTTCCCAGTGTTGACTTGGGAAAAAAGCACAACCTCAAAATTGCGAGTTGGTTTTCTTCGGGACCTTCCTGAGGGCTACAGCCTGGGAGACAGCCTGTCAGACAGCAGCGGGGACCTGTTCCGAACAGCTGAGGGAGGAGTCGGGACACATGGGAGTTTCTGCTAAAACAAACAGACAAATAAATGTAAATACAAGCCAGATGGTTGAACAGGAGTAACTTGACTGTTGGGCGTTCTCGTCGCCGCTCAGCGGTAACAAATCCGACTGGTATCCGTGAGGACGTGGGTTCGATCCCCTGCCTCACTCAGTGGTTTAAAGACCTGGCGATGCTGTGGTGTAGGTCACAGATGCAGCTCTGATTCTCCCCCTAGCCTGGGAACCTCCGTATGCCGCAGGTGTGGCCCTAAAAAAGACAAACAATAACAGCAACAAAACTTAACAATTAATCACAAAGAAGCAGACATCTCAAGTTAATTATTTTAATTCTTTTCTGTGGACGGGAAGATGCAGGAGTCTGGGCTTATGGAAACCATTCCTTTGATGTGCATCTTAACTCTCTAGGGCCAATATCCTGTTTTTCTCCACCCTGAACTTCCCTCAGGGCGCACCATCCCCGGCGCTTCGGTGGCTGATGGCTTGATGACAGGCAAAATTTGTTGTTTACCGGAAAGGCAGGCAATTGTTTTTTTTGTTTTGTTTTGTTTTTTGTCCACACCAGCAGGCTCTGTTTTGCTGCAGACCCAGTGTTGTCCCCAGGTGGCTGGGACAGTGACTCCCCAAGGCTGGTGTCTCTTTCCCGGGGT
Organism: Catagonus wagneri; assembly: GCA_004024745.2. Classification (NCBI taxonomy): domain Eukaryota; kingdom Metazoa; phylum Chordata; class Mammalia; order Artiodactyla; family Tayassuidae; genus Catagonus; species Catagonus wagneri. The sequence continues at coordinate 22,496,375 of PVHT021183629.1, forward strand.
GTCAGAGATAGATGTATCAGGTATTAACGCCAGTCTTACAAGTTTTTGTTTCTGAAATCGAAATTACCGTTATTCTTACACTTAAAATACAAGTCATATGTGTCTCCCCAGGCAGTTCTGGGGCAGTTGGAAGTTTTGCTTTTGCAATATGATGTGACCTTTGCAAAGCACACTCGGTATCTGCCGCCAACAATATCAAGGGATGGACGGGTCTGCCGGAAGCACGCTTCCTCAACATCTGGAGGCCCTGGCTCTCCTGCCTCTGTGAGAGACAGTGGAGCGGCCCCGGAGGCTGGACTCCTCTGCTCCTGTTCATGCCTTCTGGCCTTCTGGCCTTCTGGCCCTGAGCTTGGGCCCCGTCCTCTCGCCTGCTGAGCTCCAGCTGGGCAGGACTGTGTCCAGTTCACAGACCCCTCCCTCCACTGTCCCACACGGTGCTCTGATCCCTGGCTGCTTGTGGAGGGAGCACCTGTCCCCTCCAGCTCCACCTCCCTGGACCTCCTTTTAACATCGCCTCCTACAGGAAGCCTTCCTCGATATCCCATGGCGCTCTCTGACACGAAGCACACGCCCTTTCTGCTCGGAGCTGCCTTTGTGCTTTGTCTAGAGGAGAAATAGAAATGGTTACAAATTGCTTGTGGACGATTCTGATTGGCCTGGTTGAATCAGTCCTAGTCCTGAGACCAATCACTGTAGATAGAGGAGGAGTGAGGTACAATGATTGGTCCAGCTTGTGTCAGGTTGCCCAGCTCCCAACCAGTCACTGCGGACGTAGGATGAATGAGGTACTATGATTGGCATAGCTTGTGTCAGATGCTCAACTCTCGGCCAGTCACTGTGGACATAGAGTGAATGAGGTACTGTCATTGGCTCAGCTCGTGGCAGGTGCCCAACATCCAACCAATCACCACAGTCAGGGAGGTGGGATCTTATAAGATGGCAACTTCTTGTTTGACTTTCCTAGTAAGGGAATAGAACGAGAGCACTGTGGGTTACTCTGGGTGGAGAGAACAACAGATGTCCCCTAGCAACTCTCCTGCCGATCCAGATACCCATCTTCTGGTTTGAGAAGAAAATAATTTGTCTACAGCTTGAAAATTGGTATGTTTGTACCCTTAGCTATGTCCAAACATCTGTCAGAGGTAATGAAATACAAGGAAAACGCACCCACTCTTCCCCGGGCTCAGCAGTCGTAGCTCACGCTCTGGACTTGGTTCTGGAGCGGACCCCGTGCGCACTGCCTGGACTCCGGCGCTGTGGGCGGTGTTCGCTTCTGTGTGCACAGCTGCTATAATGGCTAGGCTCGGCCTTCTGAGAATGAGAACACGTTGTCACTGGAACAGCAACCACAGTCTCTTCCAGCCCCTGGGCTCCCATTTCGGGGGCCACACATTTTTGGAACAACATCAAATATTGGCCATCACGGGGCCATTGCTCTGCTTTTGTTGCTAATCATTTTCTCTTGTTTTCCTCCTTTTTAAATCAAGATAAGATGTTCCTCGTTTTCTTAAGGATTCTTTTGATGAAATAATTCTAATTTATATTTGTATTTCTCTTATAGCCTGGGGAGCAGTTTTATGAGCACAGAGCGTTCTTTTGTGATCTTATCCAAGACCAACTTCTGATTCTTGTTTTTTTAAAAAACTTACTACTGACCAAAAGAATACTTAAAAATCAGCTCACTGAAAGCAATTACAGAAGGGCCCTCTGCCCATAGAAAAAGGTGGTCTGTTGTTGGAGCCTTTATAATCATTCTTCTTAAGAAGTAATCAGCGAATGTTTTTCATAGGGGGCCAGATAGTGAATGCTCTTGGCTTTGTGGGCTGTAGAGTCTCTTTCATAACAACTTCTCTCCAGCTTGTGGCAAGGAAGTAGCCATAGGCAGTAAATAAGTGAATGACCATGGCAGTGCTCCAGTAAATATTAAAAAAAAAACAGAGTGTGAACCAGCTTTGGGTCATGGGTTAGAGCTGGCCAACTCCTGTCCTAAAAGCATTTTATGCTTTTCAACTATCTCTGTAAAATTATAGTTAAAAACTCCGAGGGAGTGCCCATCATAGCTCAGTGGAAATGAATCCAACTAGCGTCCATGGGGACGCAGATTCGATCCCTGGCCTCACTCAGTAGGTTAAGGATTCGGCGTTGCCGTGAGCTGTGGTGTAGGTCGCAGACATAGCTCAGGTCTGGCATTGCTATGGCTGTGGTGTAGGCCAGCAGCTGAAGCTCCAATTCGACCCTTAGTCCGGGAACTTCCATATACAGCCCTAAAAAGACAGAAACAAAACAAAACAAGAACAACAAAAACCTGAGATGTGTCGTAATTCTCCCCATTTCATAGAATGGAAACACTGAATATTGGTCACCATATTGACTGCAGGGTTCACTAGGAGCTGGTATTAAGAGCCTTAAGAATATTCTTTTCATTTCATGCAGTAATTCTGTTTTTTTAGGAATCTGTCCTAAGATGGTATGGCAATTTTTTTTCTACATAGTTATTTACATGGCATTATTTGCCATATGAAAAACCTGGGAACAACTTATTGTCCAGTGGTAAATTGTCTACTCAGAATAATTCACAGAGCCTTTCAAATAATGTTTATGATTAAATCCTTATGAATTTACGTTGTGATATTAAGTGAAAAAATAGATACCATGAAACCTTGTTTAATTAAAAGAAAAGAGCAGGCACGCATAGAAGATTGACAGGAAGTATGCTTGAATGTTAGTAGTATTTTTCTCTAGAGAGGAAGATTATCTGCGTGCATGTGTGTGCATGCACACGTGTGAACACACGTATTTGATTTTTCTACAAAGACCATTTTAGTTTTAGAATTTTTTGAAGTATTTTAAGGAGAAAAATAAGTAGTTCTTCAACCTTTTATTCTGAGACAGGGTTGTGTGCATTATTCTAGAACCTTCCTCAGAGAAGCCAAGGGGCAGGGGAGGCAGAAGCTGGGCTGACTCTAGGAGAGCCTCCCAGACCTGTGCACTCTAGTCCAGGATAGTCATCTTAGGACCCACAAAGTGGCTGCCTGGAGCCTGCAGTCACTTATACTCCAATTCTCTAAGGGGGTTATTGAGTTCCTTTGTGTAAGTCTTTGGATCCACATGGAACCTTCCAAGTAGGCACGTCTGAGCCTGTTGAGACTTAGAGACAGGAAGCGACCTGCCTCTGCCTCCCGCCGCACACGGAGGAGCCAGCTTTCCCATCCCTGCTGCCCCTCACTTTGAAATAACACACTTCGGGTTTGGGTTATGTTATTAACTTGCTCGTGATTCTCTTCCCACATCAAATCCAGAAAAAAGTCTGCCTCCGCAGCTGCTGGTTGTGTTGGAAGATTTCTGGGGCCTCTTTGGCAAAGCAGGCCATCACGTCACAGGGGAGCCCTGCCTGCTCTGGTGACAGGACGCCACTACTCAGAGAAGCTCCTGGCTCCTGTACTGAATGAAAAGAGGAAGCGGATGGGGTGGGAGGCTTCAGGCACCGGACTCACTGCCTTCAAGGAACCGGTGGAGTGGGAGGGCCAAAGTGAGGGGACGAGCAGAGTGAAAGTCGTGGTCCAGAGGGGGAGGTTTGAATGCACAATCTCCATGGCAACAGCTATAGATGCTTGTGAGTTCCAGAAAATAATGGCGGGGGCGGTGTCTGCCCTGGAGAGGGAGCATTGTGCTTGGAGTTGAGGGCAAGTACCGAGGCAGGGGTGTGGCCTGGGTCTCCCACCGTGGATGCTGAGAGCATGTAGGATGATGGCTCTTGGGGTGAAGAGAAAGACTGCGAGTGACGTGCAAAAGTCAGATGAAGAGCAGTGACCGGAGGTTAGGAGACTAGAGAGGGCGAGCTTGCCGTCCATCGTCTGGAAGGAGCTGGGGGCTGTGTGAGGGGTGCTGGTTTGGAAGGGCTCTGGGGGTTCCAGGGAGGTGGCAACCCCACCCCGACCCCGCGGCATATACGGGATGTGGGAAAACAAGCTCCTCCAGAAGAACTGCCGCCGAGGAAGCTGCGGGTTGGGATGGTCTGTTCACGCAGGGGGTTTGGGGCACTTCTGAAAGGAGCTGAGGATGGGGGAGCTTGTTTATTGCCCAGCGGGCGTTCCGGAGGGCGCCCCAGCGCGGGTGAGGAAGGAGGAGAGCGGGGGCTTGGACCGTGGGTGAGGAGGACAGAGAGGAGAGGTGACCAGGTGACCGAAGGAGAGCAGGATGGGCTCCACGGTGGGACGAGCCCAGTGACAGGACCGCAAGGGACTGAGTCCTCCTGACCCAGCGGGTGAGTTGGGGGTTGGGAGAGACTCTGGAAGGGGTCTGCGTTGGCCCGGTTGGTTGTGCTTTTAGGGACCCCCTGGGAACCAGCCCTAGAAATCCAGACCCGTGGTTCTAAGCGGACGCAAAGCTTCCGTGGGTCACCAAAGAAGCTGAAGAGCAGCAGTGACAGGCGCTACGTCTCCACGCCTGCTTCTCTGCTGGGGAGCCCGTCGTAAGGGAGCCCAGCACCCAGCTGCCCAGGCGATGGTGGCTCCCAGTCCCTCGCTCGGGCACTCCCTGCCCAGGGCCAGGGGCATGGCCACAGTCCGTTACCTGTCTCCCCTGCTATTCAGTTTGCCAAAAGTCCGATGTCTACAGCCTTCTCGGGAAGACACCTACCACATAAAGCAGGCATGCTTTCCATTCCCCAGGAGCCTCAGAGGGGTCTCCTTGTGCCCTAGGAAACCGGAGAAGCACACGGAGAAATAAACGCTGAAGCGGGTGCCTCTCAGGGTCGTGACAGCAGCCCGTGGAAATGTGTTTTCTCATTTCCTCATGTTCCAGGGCTCCTGTGCTTCCCAGCTGTGATTTATTTTCAGAGCGTCCTTTGGAATTCGACAGACTCTCTGGCTGGCCCGCTTCACAGCCTAAACCATTTGCCATTTGGCAGATGGATAAAGCAAGCGACAGTTGACACTAAAAGAGCCATTAAAAAGATGACGTCTGTGAGTGAGACGGACAGGTGTCAAACCCGGGACACAGGCAGAGGGCGCAGCACCTGCCGACGCCCCGGGCGGTGCCATAGCTCCCAGCACACTGGGTCGGGCCCTCGACGGGGTTCAACTCTGGGCTACGCATCCTGCTTAAGGATGTGCGGGTCCGCTGTGGGCGGGATGGTGATTACGGGTGTGTGGAGAGCTGTGCACCCTCCGGAGCCCTGGTCCACGCGGGCAGCAAAGGCTGCAGGGTCCCAGATGCTGCTGTGGGTTTTAGCACTGACGCCGTGCCAGACGCTCTGGTATGGAGAGGGAGCCGGGCTCAGGATGGCACAGGGAGCCTCAGGAGTGTAGACCACCCTGAGCCGCACACGCTTTCCCCCCTGCCCCCTTCCCTCCCTTTGAAGCTGTGAGAGCCAGCTTGGGTGGTGTGTGTGTGTGTATGGGGGGGGTGGTTCTTCTTTGAGGCCCTTTTGAAATTTCAAATAATAGGAGGCCATACGATTTTTTGCAACAGGGTGGGTTTCTGGCCCCTTTCTTACTCTGACTCTGTTTTCTCTCTGTTCCTAGTACTTGTCTCCACCCGACAGCGTCTCTCCCCGCTCCGCCCTGCCCCCCCCCATTCTACCCTTCGGTTTTTGCTGTCTGTTCACCCCTAGAGCATAATGGCCTTTGTCTGTTTAACCTTTTGTGCTTATGTTAGTGCCCACATATTGTAGGTGCTTAATAAATATTTATTGAAGGGTGGCAAGCTGACATGTGGGGTAAATTGTGATAATAGATGGGAGTTAGGCCAAGAGAAGAAAGTTTCCCAAGATGGACGAGCTGCAGAGGAAGTCAGAGCGCCTGGGGACATGGGAGTCACTCCACTGCGGAGGGAGCTGAGCTATGGGGAGAGGGGTCAGCAGGAGGGGGTGAAGCAGGTGAGCAGAGACCAGGTCTTGGGGCTCTTTTATCCTGGGCTGTGGGACTTGGAGTTTATTGCGAATCTGTGAGGGGCATGAAGGATTTTCAAGGAGGGGCATGGCAGGATGGTTTAATGCTGCCTAAAGGCTCACGGAAGTTGCTTTCCTTCTGCGTGCAGATCGCTTGTGTATTTGCTGTGTCACCCTAGCCTTGAGGGGGGAAATCTTACTCCTCCAATTTGCAAGAAAAGACAAAAAACAAACTGTGGGCCAGTGAAGCTAAGTGCCAGGGGTCACAAGTAATAGAGCCATGGTCATTTTTGTGGGCTTTTTTTGTTTTTTTATTTGGTTGTTTGGTTGTTGGGTTTTTGGTGGTTTTTTTTGTTTGTTTGTTTGTTTTGCTTTTTAGGGCTGTACCCGCAACATATGGAGGTTCCCAGGCAACGGGTTGAATTGGAGCTGTAGCTGCCAGCCTACACCACGGTCATGGCAATGCGGGATCCAAGCTGCATCTGTGACCCACACCACAGCTCATGGCAAGGCTGGATCCTTCACCCCTGAGCGAGGCCAGGGATCAAACCCACATCCTCATGGATCCTAGTCAGGTTCATTACCGCTGCGCCTTGATGGGAACTCCCCATTTTTGTGTTTTCAGTAAAGACTTCCAGTAGCAGTGCAGAGGATGGCTTGAAGGGGCAGGGCTGCTGCAGCCCCCCATCAGGTGGGTAGGGTGGGCATCTAAGGTAGCAGCAATGCAGGAGGATGTGCATAGGCCAGGGGTGCACAGGAGGCGGAGCCAACAGAATGTGAGTGATTGACCAGATGTTCGAGTGAGTTTTTCATATTCTTTATTTAATAGGCATTTATAGAGCACTATCTGTGAGCCATTCTCACTCTATGATAGTAGCTCATTTAATCCTCACAACCGTCTGGGGGACATGCTATTATTATTTTACAGATGAAGAAGCTGAAGCACAGAGATGTTAGATGACTTGCCCGGGGTCACACAGGAAATAAGGGGTCCAGGATTGAAAGCTAGGTCCATGCTTTTCACTACGAGATTTCTACATTGGACAGCTGAGCAGTGCTGGTGCCAATGACCAAGGCAAGGACCTTTGGAGAAAGGGCAGCTCTGGGCATTTTGGACAGCAGGACAGATTTGGTTCTGGACCTGTGGCGCGTAAGGCGTCCAGGAGATGCCAAGTTGGACAAAGAGGAACTTCCCAGATGTCTGGCTGATGATGTCTTGGTGTCATAGGCATATGGGGAGTGGTGGAGCTAAAAATATTCCTGGGAAGATCCTGGGGAGAGTGAGAGAGAAAAGGGCTGAGCACCGCCCACCACCACCAAGAGGGCCAACACCGTGGGGCTGGGCTGGGGAGGAGGAGCCACCACAAGAGCTGAGAACCAGCAAAGGAGAGGCAGGAGAAAGTAGTGTTCTGGGGACAGTAAGACTGTTCCCAGGAGGCGGGCCTGGTCAAAGTCAGGGATGAAATTGAGAGGGACTGAATAGTGTGTGTTAAATGTGACAACACACAGAGACCCTGTGGTCCAGGCTCAAGCAGCGCTGTGAGCTGTAGAGAAGGCAGAGTGCAGGGACTGAGCCAGCAGGAGGAGCGGGTGTACAGACGAGTGTGGACAGGACATCTGACTGCAGGTGGCGAGAGGGCTGGAACTTCAGGGTCACAGAAGTCTTTAACCCCCCCATCAACTCATGATGGAAGATTTGGTGGTGTTTATATATGGAAGGAGCCAACAGTAGGGAGGGGAGAAGTTCGAAATAACTGTAGGAGGCAGTTCTCGTTGTGGCACAGCAGAAGAGAATCCGACTAGGAACCATGAGGTTGTGAGTTCGATTCCTGGCCTCGCTCAGTGGGTTAAGGATCTGGCGTTGCTGTGAGCTGTGGTGTAGGTTGCAGACACGGCTTGGATCCCGAGTTGCTGTGGCTGTGGCGTAGGCCGGCAGCTGTAGCTCCGATTCCACCCCTAGACTGGGAACCTCCATATGCTACTGGTGCAGCCCTACAAAGCAAAAAAAAAAAAAAGAAAGAAAGAAAAAGAAGAAGAAAAAAGAACTGTGGGGGAGGGATCTGTCTGGCTGTTGGAAGAGAGCCCACTGTGAGTGGGGAGGACACACTGAGACTGAGCATTTCTTCCTCTAAGATGAGAACAAGAGGGTAATGGATGCTAATGAGTGTGTGTCTTGATGTAGGAACAGGAAAATAAGGAGGTGACAATCCATTTATACCTGCAGGTTACTTAATGCCAAATTTTGTTGAAGAGTCCTTTTATGGGTGGGTAAAAACAACTCAGTTCAACTAACATAGGCAGTCGTGCCTCGGTATCCATGGGGATTGATTCCTGGACCCACCACAGATACCAAATCCATGGATGCTCCAGTCTCTTGTATAAAATGATGTAGTATTTGCATATAGCCTATGCACATCCTCCCTTAACACTTCAGATCATCTCTGGATTCCTTATAACACCTATATGTGGTAACAATGTAAGTGCTACGGAAATAGTTATAAATACAATGTAAGTACTATGTAAACAGTTAATTCAGGTTTTGCTTTTTGGAGCTTCCCGGAATTTTTTCGCCTGTTTCCTGTACATGCTTGGTCGAATCTGCGGTTAGTTGAATTCGTAAATGGGGACCTCTCAGTAAGGAGGGCCAGCTGTACACTGTACCAGGCTCGGTCCCTGGGTTCCCTTCCTCAAGCTATAGAGCTTAAGGTCAAGGTAAACGGACATGTGATTAAATCATTATAGTAAAAAGTGGAAAGTGTTAAAAATGTTTTTTTCCTCCCCCAGGCCTTATGGTAGACGTGCTTTTGCTCCTATTTGCATCCCCTGAGCCTCACAAGCTGCCTGGCATGTGACAAGCATTTGCTAAATATCAGAGCAAGGGCTGGAGGGGGGTGAAGGAAGGAAGGGAGGGAGGGAGGAAAGGGCAGGGAGCGAGAAAAGAATTCCCAGAGGCTGTGACTTGTGAGCTGGTCCTAAAGGATGACCACCAGCCCAGCAGGATGGCAGTTGGCATGGAACAGAGAATTTCTGGCTAAAGGACCGTATCTGCAGATGTGTGAGGGCACAAGGCACTCAGAGAGGTGTGTGCCCGGTGAGTGCTTTGATGAGGCTGGTCTGGGGCTGCCCTGCCTACTGTACAGAAGCCTCTCTTGTTCCTGAGCACCCGAAATGAGGCTAGTCGGAACTGAGATGCGCTCACCTTGTGAAATACACACCAGTTTCGAAGACTTAGCATAAGACTGTGAATGTTCCCATTAATAATTCTTTGCGTAGATTATATGTTGAAAGGATAATATTTTGGATATATTATTAAAAATAACTTTGCCTATTTCTTTTAACTTCTTAAGAATGTTCCTGCTAGATCATTTAAGATTACATAGGTGGCTCTCCGTATTTTTCTCTTGGACGGAGGGTAACGGAAAATGTACGGGAGATGAGGCTGAGCGGCAGTCAGGGGCCAGATCATGAAGGGCTCTGTAAGGAGTTCCTATAAGCAACGCAGCTCTCAGCCAAGGCGGACACAGAAGATATGTGCTGTCCAGACAGTTGTCAGCCTCGTGAAAGGTGGGACTGAGGGGAAAGGATGCTGGCGGTGGGAAGTGAATGAGCCTCTTGGGAGGGATAACGAGCCAGCAGCGATGAACGAGGCAGTGGAGATGGAAAGGCAGATGGTGCAGGAGGTGAGGGATAGGAAGGTAAGATGACATCTAGGACTCCGATTTCTGTTTCTGTTTGATGGAGATGCTTTTGCTGGTATCTGGGGAGCCGTGGGTGGTGCTGCCTTTGAGGTGTACAGTCAGCTGCCGGTGGTTTAGTTCTTGGTGCTGGAGGTGTAGAGGTAAGGTCATGGCGTATGGAGGTGCTCATCAAAACCTTGGATCGGATAAAATCACAAAGGGGATGCGTAGGATGAGGGGAGAAGGTGGCTGCGGTCAGAGCCTCTGAGAGATGGAGAGACAGACAGGAGGAGAGTGGAGAGTGCTTGTTAGGAGCTAAGCGGAGAGGGGGTTTGAGAATCACTGTGCCATCGTGTAAAAGTTCAGCAAAGCAGTCAGATAAGGCAAAGGAACATGTGTTTTACATTTGGCAATGAGAAAGTTGTTGGTGATGTTGGTGAACACCATTTCCACGGAGTAACAGGGTAGAAAGTTAAATTGGAGTGACCTGAAGCGACGGAATTGGACAAAACAGAGAAGTCAAGTGTGGACCACTCTTTGAAGAAAACAAGGTCTTTAGAACTGAGAGGATTTCCTTGCTCTGTGTGTTTCGTGACAAGGAACGTTGGAAACACCAAGAAACAAATGATGTGCATGGCCCCACTTGTCCTCATTTGCAGAGCTCACCTGCATACCTCCCCCCCCCACCCCGCCCCTTCAAAGGCAGAGGCTTAGCAAATGTCCTCCTGTCTCTCTCAGGCCGGATCTTGGACCTGAAGACCGGGACGGTCAAGAAAGAAGGGCAGCAGTCGTCCATGAGGATGTGCATGGGCTCCCGGAGGTCCTTCATCTGCAGGATGAGGTCTGTTTGGGGAGCAGCGGGCTGGGCTGTGGTTGGATGGCCCTCTTCACAAACCTGCCATTAAGAGTCCCAGTGGGAATTGCTAAGACCACACCTTCACCCTGACTGCCGCACGTGAACCTCCAGACTCCCTGGTCCACCTGGGAAGAACCTCCCCCGTCTTCCTCACGTTCCATCTTGTCTCACCTCCCACCATTCCCTGCCCATTCCCAGGCTGGCGTCCCCTCGTCCTCTCTGCCTCAACTTTCCACCTATCTTTCAAGGCCCTTTTCAACTCCAGCTTCTCCAAGTTCCATATTTCTCAATGTGTTTTATTGAAGACCTATGGATTGAATGCTTATATTTCCTTATGCCAACTCCTGCGTTTTGAATTAGCCTTTTTTCCTTTCTTTTTTTTTTTTTTTGCTTTTTAGGGCTGCACCTGCGGCACATGGCCATTCCCAGGCTAGGTATTGAATCAGGGCTGCAGCTTCCAGCCTATGCCACAACCACAGCAACGCAGGATCCGAGCTGCTTCTGTGACCAGTACCACAGTTCATGGCATTGTCGGATCCTTAACCCACTGAGCAAGTCTGGGGATTGAACCCTTGTCCTCATGGATACCAGTTGGGTTCGTTACCACTGAGCCACAGTGGGAACTCCTGAGTTAGTCTTTAATTATTGTATTGTTGATTAATGTTTTAAGTGTAAGTGTTTTTGGCTCCATAAGGAAATTATAGTCGCCTGAGGATGGGGCTTTGATTTCTCTTTACCTCTTTGAGTCTCCCACAAGTCTCAGAGTGTTCTGCACGTATCTGGCTAGTGCACGGTTATTGAAGGAATGCAGGAGTAACTGGTCTTTGGAGTCCTCAGGGGATCGCTCTGTCCTTGAGTAAAAAAGAACTTGATCTTGAATCCTCAAATCCAAATCGGACCTCCCCGTACCTTCAGCCTCGTGGCCCCAGAGGGATGGACGGTTTTAGCTGTCAGGCAAGTGAGATGGGATAGAGTCCGCTCTGTTTGGGGTGTGGAATTCCTGTGGCAGTAACCGAGGCAGCATGTACTCTTTTATTCACTCACTGAGTTATTCAGCACATGTGTATGGAGGGCCGGCCTGTGCCAGGTGCTCCTCAGGGTTCTGGAAGTTCCACACCAAAGAGAGCGGACAAGATCCCTGACTTGTAGAACAGCATTTTCAGTGGAGAGAGGCACAAAAGACAAAAGTACCAAGGACATGCATGGCGTGTCAAATGGTAATTAGTGCTACGGAGGAAAATAAAGCGGATTTAAGGAGCAGGAAGCAGTAGGAGTCATTCGTGTACATGTTGTTATACGGGCTGGCTAAGGGCAGGCCTCACTGATGCGGTGGCGTTTGACTAGAGACCTGAAAGAGGCAAGTGGACAAGACCAAGGGTATCTGGAGAAAGAGAACATCCGGTTGGGAACAGCAAGTGCAAAGGTCCTGAGACAGGAACGTTCTTGGCGTGTTCAAGGATCAGTAAGGCGGCTACCTCGGGAGCAGCGGGAGTGGGGGAGGTACGGATGGAATGATACGAGATGAAGCCAAGAGCTAGAGGGATTAGGTCAAGTCATCCTTATAAAGCTTCAGCTCTTACTCTGAATGAGGCTGGAGTTTGATCATAAGATCTTTTAAATTACCTTAAAAAGTCACTCTGGCTTTGTGTGGTGAATAAACTTGCAGGGGGAGAAAAGGGGAGAAGTGAGGAAGTTACTGTTTAAAAAAAAAAAAAGGAAAATCCAGGTGAGGCGTTCCCGTTGTGGCTCATGAGCCCAGCTAGTATCCATGAGGACGCAGGTTTGATCCCTGGCCTCGCTCAGTGGGTTGAGGATCTGGCATTGCTGTGAGCTATGGTGTAGGTCGCAGATGTAACTCAGATCCCGCATCGCTGTGGCTGTGGTGTAGGCTAGCAGCTCTAGCTCCAATTCAACCCCTAGCCTGGGAACTTCCATATGCCGTGGTTGTGGCCCTAAAAAAGAAAAAAAAATCCAGATCAGAAATGTCCTAATAGTGATTGTGGTGAAGTGGCTCAGATTTGGGGCATACTTCAAAGACAGAGCCAGCTTTCATGTGGGGTATGAGAGAAAAGGAATTCCAAGGTAAATCTAAAATGATTGCCAGCCCAGCCGGCAAAGTGGCATCACCACTGTAGTAAGAGGAGAAGGCTTGGGGGTAGAGCGAATTGCAAGCATTTGAAGATCGAGATGCCTGTCAGCCCTGTAAATGGAGACGAGGAGTAGCCAGTTGGCTGTCTGATTCAGGAATTCAAGGGGGAAGCCGGGGCTGAAGATACGGACACGAGGACTGACATTGCTGAGAGGGTGTCTGACGCGCTAAGCCACGTGAGAGCTCCTGGGAGGTGAGTGTGGACACACAAGAGGTCAGAGCTCTGGGCCCAGGACCCCTGCTGGGAGACGAGGCAGAGACAGAAGGAGAGGATGGGCAGGTGACAGGGAACAGGAGAAGGGGAAGGAAGGTTCTAGCAGAAAGATGTGACCCACGGCCAAATGCTGCTGCTGAGGCCCGAATACAAGGACTGAGGAGCAAACCCTGGACCTCACAGGCGGAAGCAGCAGCAGCTGGAGCTGCAGGCAGGTGACCAAGGCGGGCCTCCTCATCTCCTCCAGGGAAGAAGGCTGTCTCACCGCCCTGGGCTCATGGCTCCCAGGCGTTCCTCGAACTCCTTTCCCAACAGGTCCACCCAATTCCACGCTATCCTGATTCACCTTCATCATCTCCTGCCCTCTCTGACCTTCTCCCCGGCCCTGCCAAGCCACCCCATGCTCCCATCTCAGGACCTGGCTCCGTGGAGCGACTCACAAGTGTCACCTTCTCCCCGCTGGCACTGGGACTTGCCACTTGAGTGTCATTTGGGGACCGTGAAGTTCTAAATAATCGATGCTCTAAATTATGTGTATATTTTCACTAATTCAAAGTAACCTTTCAAAGCAACTGTACTTCGGCAACAAAACCTGTTCATACAGGCTGGTCCATCTCAGGTTGCCAGTGTTGAGGGGAGACCTGCCTCTCTAAGCTCTCGCGGGGCCCAGAGAGCCAGCAGGGGACTGGAGTATGGCTGCCCTTCCTCCAGGTGAGCTCCTCTCCAGGTCGAGCATCTGGAACTCTAACAGAAGACACGGAAGGAACCCCTACACCACCCGCCTTCGGGTCCTAAGATGGTGTCGAAGTGACAACCCGTGAACGTCTCCATGTGGCTTAGGATTGAGTCTGCGCAGAGGCATCAACTCAAAACAGGGGCAAGCGGGGTGGCTCGACTCACTGCCTTAGTGTCCACCCAGGGAAAAAGTGCCACAGCAAGGCCTCTCCTCAGTGCTTTGCCCGATGGGGTAAATACACATCCCGGCTTGCTGGGCATTCGGTCTCACACCTGCAAGATCAGTTCTTTTTTTTTTTAATATTATTATTATTTTTTTTTTTTTGGCCGCCCTGTGGCATATGGAGCTCCTGAGCCAGGGATCAGATCCGAGCCACAGCCGGGAACTAAGCCACAGCAATGCCAGATCCGCTGTGCCAGGCCAGGAATTGAACCCGCATCCCAGCGCTCCCAAGCCATTGCCAGTCTCGTTGCGTCACAGCAGGAGCTCCAAGATCCATTCTTAATTGCACCATCTAAGCAGCTCTCTTGTGAATACATTTATTGGAAGCATCAGGTACACTATTTCTGTGAATAGCCTCTAGTGCCATTATCACCGCCCCATCCGCCTGATTCAGGCAGTCCCCTCCCTGCGCTGTGCCTCTTGAGATCTGCTCTAGGTGGCTTTCCCCAGGGCCAGACCCGCCCACACTACCTGGATTTACCTGGGAGGTGAGCAGCACTGCCACCTTCTGAGAGCATGACCTTCGCCTCCAGATAAAGCAGTTTAAGACACTGGGCACAATCTGCCAGAGGGCCGAGGGCACAAGACCACAGCAGCATTCCCAGGCAGCAGTGTCTTAGATGGACCCTGCTGTGAAAATATGCTCATGCTGGCAGCTGTCCCGGGTCTCAGAGTCTAAGCAGACTCTTATCTTTGTTCTATTGAATATTGAGGGTATGGCTTGCTGTGTAGTTAGGAAATGAAAACACGTGTAAAGAGAATGGATGTACTGAGAGCAGAGGTCAGAGCCTGGCCACAGTGCAGGCTTTGACTGTTCAGAGCCTGGGTTGCCGAGAGATTTATGGAAAAGGGAGGCAGAGAAGATGCTCCCAGGGTGGGGAGCGGGGTACCTCACACCCTCTGCCTCCCAGAGAAAGATGCACAGAAAGACCTGACCCAAGACCCATCCCTCCCTCCGTGCCCACTCTCTGCATTTCTGGGAGTTCCTGCTGTGGCTCAGCAGTAACGAACCAGACTAGTATCCATGAGGACAGGGGTTTGATCCCTGGGCTCACTCAGTGGATTTAGGAGCCGGAGTTGCTGTGAGCTGTGGTGTAAGTCGCAGACGCAGCTCGGATCTGGTGCTTTGGCCCCCGCGGGCCTGCAGCTGTCTGCTTATTCCTGGAGCCAGGACATGGCGGGGGAGGAGGGGAGTCTCCATATTGTGGCGTAAAGCCAGAGATGCTGCTGCTGTTCGTCCACCGGCAACATCTGTTTTGAGTTGATGCCTCTGCTCAAGCCTGAAGAGACCCTGCTGCTGTCATCACCCTCCTCCCTTGTTTCTTGAAAGCCACCCGGTTACACTGAAGTGATCTGCAAGACAGAGCATGGCCGGGATCCTCCCGGGATCTTTCTATAGCCCGCCCGCTCCTGGGCTGGGTCCGGCAACAATTTCTGTGTGCTCTGCGCAGTGCGGCACGCGCCTCTTGCCTTCAGTGATGATCAGAAGTCACAGGCACGCAGCCCTGCTTCTTCACTTTGGAAAGCAAGTGTGCTCCCCTGAGAAAGTGTGCACACGGCAGATGAGGCCCATCTACTTGCCTGCAGCGCTCTGTGTTTTATAAACTTGCCTAGGTCTTCCCTCATTCTAATGTATTTATTAAATCTTAGGTGTGGAAATGCTCCTTTGGACCACCTTCCTCTAAACAGAATAACCACCATGAGGAAAAGGTTCAGGTCAGTAAGCCTTCCTGATGTACATCTTTAGGCTCTGCTGGTAGATTGCAAAAGTGCCCTGAGCTAAGGAGTAGCTGAGTTCGAAAATGGGGCCAAGTGTAGGGAGGACAGAGAGACCCGTACAGCAGGCTTGCAGTGGCTGAGATGAGAAAGGGAGTTGGGCGGGTTTATTTTGGACATTCAGCCCACGCAGGAGAAGGAACAGGATGGTGGGAAGTTAAGAGTTCCGGAGGCCGGAGTTCCCATTATGGCTCAGTGGTTAACAGACCCGACTAGGATCCATGAGGATGAGGGTTCAGTCCCTGGCCTCGCTCGGCGGGTCAAGGATCCGGCGTTGCTGCGAGCTGTGGTGTAGGTCACAGACACAGCTCGAATCCCGTGTTGCTGTGGCTGTGGCTGTGGCCTAGGCAAGTAGCTGTAGCTCCGATTCGACCCCTAGCCTGGGAACTTCCATATGCCAAGGGTGTGGCCCTAAAAAGCAAAATAAATAGACACTTTTAAAAATTAAAAAAAAAATAAAAACACAAGGCCAACAAGTGGCTTAGAACGCGGTAGCTTAGATACCAAAGAAGTCATGGACTGAAAGCAAGCTCACAGACGTTCTTTCTCTAGGAATGGTCTTGGCCCTGTGAAAGAAGGAGAAGCCCAGTATGCTGTGGTCCATTGCACAGGCTACATCAAGGCTTGGCCTCCTGCAGGTACGTGGAAATTGCTTATTCATTCTAAAGGGATTGGATGCTGTTTCACCTCACCGTGGTATCGGGTTGGAAATGCATTCCCTGTGTTTTCTCTTTTGTCTTTTTAAGGCCATACTAGCGGCATATGGAGGTTCCCAGGCTAGGGGTCTAACAGGAGCTGTAGCCTCCAGCCTACACCACAGCCACAGCAACACCAGATCTGAGCTGCATCTGCGACCTACACCACAGCTCACGGCAACGCCAGATCCTTAACCCACTGAGCAAGGCCAGGGATTGAACTCATATCCTCATGGATCCTAGTCCGGTTCATTACTGCTGAGCCACAACAGGAACTCCCAGAAATGCATTTTTATAAAAAGAGACAGGAAAATATTCTTATTTTCCCTTGTATTTAGAATGCGGTGATCTTTGTCCCTGAAAAAAAAAAAAAAAAAAAAGAGTCCTACAACTTGAAACAAGGGTTTCTAAAAAGAGCAGTCCTGCAAAGGTGATAGGAGCCTCAACAAGCCCTTCTATGGTCTGTCACCCAGAGCCCCCTCTAAGGTCAGAGTGACATTTGAAATGATAACTCTATTCAGTCATAAGAGAAATGCAAGTCGAAACCCCAATGAAAGGCCTCTTACACTCACCAGGGCGGTTAAAACAGACGACAGACAGTAACATGCGTGGCCGAAGGCGGGGAGCAGCTGGAACCCTCGTACTTGGCTAACGGGGATGCAAAATGGTGCAGTTGCTTTGGAAAGCAGGCCGGCAGTTCCTTAAAATGCTAAACATAGAGTTGCCACATGGAACTCAGCAATTTCCCCCCTTGGTATATACTCGAGAGAAATAAAAGCATATGACCACCACGAAAATTGTACCTGAAAGTTCAAAGCAGCGTTTTTCACAGCGGCCAAGAAGTAGAAAGAAGTCCCCTGTGTACATCAGTGGATAAATAAAAAGTGGAATAGCCACACGATGAAATATTATTCAGCAATAAAAAACAATGAAGTGTTGGAGTTGCTGCCGTGGTGCAGTGGGTTAAAAATCTGATTGCAGGCGCTCGGGTCCCTATGGAGGTGCAGGTTCAGGCCCCAGCCTAACACAGTGGGTTAAAGGATCTAGCACTGCCGTGCTGATGGTGTAGGCTGTGGCTGTGGCTCGGATTCAGTCCCTGGTCTGGGAACTTTCATGTGCCAAGGGGGCAGCCATAATTAAAAAAAAAATAAAAAGCAATGAAGTGTTGATTCATGCTATAATGTAGGTGACCCTTGAAAACATCCTGCTAAGTGTGCTGAGTGAAAGAAGCCAGACGCAAAAGCCCACGTTACAAGACTCCATATATGCGAAATATCCGGAATAGGCAAATTCATTGAAACAAAAAGTAGAGGGTTGTGGTTTCCAGGCGCTGGGGTGGGGGCAGGGGCGCAGGGTGGGGTGGGGGGATTCGGGAGTGACTGCTAATGGGTATAGTGTTCCTTTTTTTTTTTTTTTTTTGTCTTTTTGCCTTTTCTAGGGCCGCACCTGCGGCATATGGAGGTTCCCAGGCTAGGGGTCTAACAGGAGCTGTAGCCGCCGGCCTACGCCACAGCCACAGCAACGCGGGATCCGAGCCGCGTCTGCAACCTACACCACAGCTCACGGCAACGCCGGATCCTTAACCCACTGAGCAAGGCCAGGGATCGAACCCGCAACCTCATGGTGCCTAGTCGGATTCGTTAACCACTGAGCCACGACGGGAACTCCATATAGTGTTCCTTTTTTGAGGTGACAAAAACATTCTAAATTTAGGGAGCGGCAGTAGTTGCATAGCTCTGCAAAATCTACTAAAAAATCACTGAACTGTGTACTTAAGATGACAATTTTATGGTATGTGAATTATATCTCAATAAACCTATTGGGTTTTGGGGATTTTTGTTTTTTCTTTTTAGGACTGTACCTGCGGCATATGGAAATTCCCAGGTTAGGGGCTGAATCAGAGCCGCGGCTGCCAGCCTACGCCACAGCCACAGCAACGTGGGATTCCCAGCTGTGTTTGTGACCTACACCTCCGCTCATGGCAGTGCTGGATCCTTAACCCGTTGAGCGAGGCCAGGGGATCGAACCCACATCCTCATGAATACAGTTAGGTTCGTAACCTGTTGGGCCACAGCAGGAACTCCCAATAAATCTATTGTTAAAAGAATATATACAGTGTTAAGCCATTTGTGTACACTGGATGGCCCAGAAAGTGGTCATCTCAGTGAATGTCCCATGTCAGCTTGCCTACAATGTGCATTTCCCTATTGCTAGGTGGAGTGTTCTTTAAATGTTAATCCGGTCAAGTTGATTGATAACACCCTTAAGGACAACTGTCTATTCCTCGTATTTGTTCTTTGTTTCCTTTTATTCTCCCCCTCTTTTTCATCTTCTTTAGTTTTCACTGAGCATTTTATATCATTTTCGCTTCTCTCTTAGCAAATCGGTTATATTTCTTTAAAAGTATCTTTATTGTTTGCCCTAAGTTTGAAATATACATTTAAAACTAATATAAATCCACTTTTAAATAATATTATACCACTATGCTTTCCTTCCTTCCTCCTTCCCATCTCTTCTCAGATTGCTCTCATTCATTTCACTTATTTGTACACTGGTATCGCCCAATATAGTTGACCTTTGAATAACATGGATTTGAAGCGCAGAGGTCCACTTGTAAGTGGATTTTTTCAGTAAATACGTATAGGTACTGTAAATGTGTTTTTTCTTCCTTATGATTCTTTTTTTTTAAGATTTTTATTTTTTCCATTATAGGTGATTTACAATGTTCTGTCAATTTCTACTGTACAGCAAAGCGACCCAGTCTCTTTCTCTCTCTCTCTGTCTCTCTCTCACACACACACACACACACACACATATATTTTTATATATATTCTTTTCCATGTTCTTTTCTCTAGCTTACTTTATTGTAAGAGTACAGCATGTAATACCTATAGCATACCAAGTACCTTAACAGACTGTTATAGGGTAAGGCTTCTAGTCAACAGTAGGCTATTAGCAGTTAAGTTTGGGGGAAGCCAAAAGTTATACATGGGATTTCCACTGCATGGAAGATTGCTACCCCAACCCTTGTGTTGTTCAAGGTCCACTGTACAATTTGGCTATTATTATTTTGAACAAGCAAAAATCTGTAAGCTCAATTAAGAGTAATACGAATAAAAGATTTTGCTTTACTTAATATATTCCTGCTCTGGTGAGCTTCCTTTCTTGGTGCAGATTTGAGGTTTTGATCATTTTCTTCTTCATGAAGAAC
The DNA here is from genome assembly GCA_004024745.2 of Catagonus wagneri. Taxonomy (NCBI): domain Eukaryota; kingdom Metazoa; phylum Chordata; class Mammalia; order Artiodactyla; family Tayassuidae; genus Catagonus; species Catagonus wagneri. The sequence goes on from PVHT021183629.1 coordinate 22,515,801, forward strand.
TCATTTTAAGATTTCTTACAGGACAGCTCTCCTAGTGATGAATTCTTACCATTTTTGTTTTTCAGAGAAAACCGTTATTTCTCTCTCACACTTGGTGTTTTTCGGTTTTGGTTTGTTTTGTTTGATTTTTAGGGCTGCACCAGCAGCATATAGATGTTACTAGGCTAGGAGTCGAATGGGAGCTGCAGCTACCAGCCTGCACCACAGCCACAGCAACACTGGATCCAAGCCACGTCTGTGACCCACACCACACACAGCTCATGGCAATGCCAGATCCCCAACCCACTGAGCAAAGCCAGGGATCAAACCTACATCCTCATGGTTACTAGTTGGATGCATTTCTGATGTGCCACAATGGGAACTCCTTCTTCCACACTTGAAGGATAATTTCACTGTGTATAAAATTCTAGGTTGGTGGTTATTTTCTTCCCGTGCTTTAAGCATCCACTTCACATTCTTCTTGTTTGCATGGTTTCCTATACGTCCACATAATTCTTATTCTTGTTTTTCTGTACATACTGTGAGACTATTTTCCTCACAGCTTTCAAGGCTTTTTTCTTTGTCCTTGGTTTTCTGCAGTTTGAATATGATAGTAAAGTTTGTTTAGTTTCAGTTTTGGGTTATTTGTACTGGTTGATATTTTCTGAGCTTCCTAGGTCTATAGTTTGGGGTCTGTCGTTAATTTTGGAAAATTCTTGGACATGATTCCTTCAAATATTTCTTTTGCTCCATTCTTTCTTCTCCTTTCAGTATTCCAATTACCTGTACATCTTTTCAAATTGGACTAGAGTTTTGGGGTATTTTTTTTCTTTTTAGGGCCACACAGGCAGCATATGGAAGTTCCCTGGCTAGGGGTCAAGTTGGAGCTGCAGCTGCTGGCCTGCACCACAGCCACAGTAACACAGGATCCAAGCAGCATCTGCAACCTACACCACAGCTCACAACAAGGCCAGATCCTTAACCCACTGAGCAAGGCTAGCGATCAAACCTGTATCCTCAGAGATGCCAGTCAGGTTTGTTTCCAGTGAGCTGCAACAGGAACATCCTGGGGTATTCCGTTCTGGGTTTTTTAGTCTTTTTTTCTCTTTGTATTTCAGTTTTGGAAGTTTCAGTTGACATGTCTTCAAGCTCATTTATTCTTTCCTTGACTGTGTTCAGTCTACTGATGAATCTATTAAAGGCATTTATTTCTACCACAGGGTTTTTTTTTTATTTCTAGCATTTCCTTTTGATTCTTTCTCAGAGTTTCCATCTCTCTGTTTACATTACCCATGTGTTCTTGCTTTTGCCTACTTCTTCCATTCGTGCTTTTGACGTATTAATGATAGTTGTTTTAAATTCTCAGTCCAGTCATTTCAAAATCCATGTCGTTTCTGAGTCTTGTTCTGATGTGTATGTTGTCTCTTCAGGCTGTGTTTTCCCTTGCCTTTTAACATGCCTTGTGAATCTCTGCTGAGATCTACACATGACGTATCAGCACTAGGAACTGAGGTGAACAGGCTTTTAGTGTGAGGTTTTATGTCAATCTTGCTCAAAGTTAGCTGTGTTGAATGTCATATGCATATTTTTATTTATATTTATATCTTATTTGTAAATATTTTTCTATTTAGACCATAATGCACAAAATTGTCAAGGGAGTGCTTGCTTAAAGGCTAGACTCAAGGGCAGGGACTCAGAAGGCAATGATAACCTTCACAGGGTCCAGAACCTGAACCTCAAATTTGTAGTTCCATAAATATTCTTGAAGGTATGATCAGACCCAAGGTTTTCAGGAAGAGTTCTCAAAAGCTGACGTGTTAGGTACAGTTCTGTAATGCCCTGGGATTTCCTCGTCACTGGCTTGGCTGCCCATGTCCACTGTCCAGGGGATCTGTGAGGTTTCAGAGCACTTGAGACAACAGATTTGTTATTGGAAGGTGTTCAGTGAGAAACAAATAAGTGCAAAGGGACATGGACAGCCTGGAGAGGGGTTTCCAGCAGGGGCTTAGTTCACCGAGCACATGTGACGGCCCAGCCTTCAGGAAGCACAGGCGCGTTGGCGGGGGACCCAACATCAACTTGTACACAGGTGACTCCAGGAGAGTGTGGGCAGGCAGTTGACCCTGGGGACAGAGGAAAGGTCCCTAACCTGCCCTGGAGTCAGGAGAAGCTTCCTGGATGAGGCCCACGATAGAGCTACTGCCAAATTCAGCCTTTTGAGACAAGAGGCCATCTCCCCAATGCTTTCTGCTTTGCAATGAAGCATTCTCATTGGGCCAGGCAAATTCTTCTTCCTGTTTCTGGCCTTAAGGTGCTCTTTTCCTACCACTGACTTGAGCTCCAGCTCTGTGATATCACAAGAAATGCCACCATCCTGGTAGGACCCTCTCCTAGAATCCTTGGGATGGGCAAGAGCAAGGAGGCCGAGACCCAAGGTGTGGGCAGGTGGCTGTGTGCAGAGAATCTGCCAAGGTGATTCAGGGCAAGCTTTGCTGGAGCCACGTGGAGTTCTGTGCCCGACAGTGCTCGAGTGTCCAGGGTAAGAGGGGCCATGGGACTTGTTATGAATTAAATCTTCATCACCCGCCCTTGAAACTTTGCCCCATGAGAAGTGGTTGAAGGAACCAGGAGTGTTTATCTTGGAGAAAGCGAGACATGATTTGTGTCTTCAAGTATTTGAGGGGGTGTCATGTGAAGGAGAGATTATACTTGCTTAGTTCCAGAAGGCACAGTTTGGACCAGAAAAGGAAAGTTACCAAAAGGCAGATTTTAATTTAATAGGGAGAAATGAGCAAAAGCTGTGAATAGGGCTTTAAATATATACAAATATAAATACATACACACACTAAGCATATGGAAAAAAAATTCAGCCTCCTGTTAATCAGAACTGCCAGTTAAAGTAGTTTTATATCATCCTATCAAATGGCAAAAAAAAATACACAGTATTGGTAAGATTAGGAAAAATGGACACTTTTATCCTTTTCTGATGGTAATTTAAGTCAGCACAAATAGGAGTTCCTATTGTGGTGCAGCATAAACGAATCTGACTAGGAACCATGAGGTTGTGGGTTCAATCCCTGGCCTCGCTCAGTGGGTTAAGGATCTGGTGTTGGTGTGAGCTGGGGTGTAGGTCAAAGACGCGGCCCTGATCCTGCGTTGCTGTGGCTGTGGTGTAGGCCGGCAACTGTAGCTCTGATTCGACCCCTGGCCTGGGAAACTCCATATGCCACGGCCCTAAAAAGACAAAAATAAATAAATAAATAAGTAAATCAGTACAAATAACTTGGGAGGAAATATTAAGTGTCTTAAAATGTGCGTTCCTGGAGTTCCTGTCATGGCACAGCGGAAATGAATCCAACTAGGAACCATGAGGTTGCGGGTTTGATCCCTGGCCTCGCTCAGTGGGTTAAGGATCCAGCATTGCTGTGGCTGTGGTGTAGGCAGGCAGCTGTAGCTCCGATTAGACCGCTAGCCTGGGAACCTCCATATGCCACGGGTGCGGCCCTAAAAAGCAAAAAAAAAAAAAAAAAGCATTCCTTAATATATAGGAATTATAGTTCCTAGAAATTACTGTAAGGAATTACTTAGAGAGTTTCCGTTGTGGCTCAGCAGGTTAAGAACCCAACTAGAATCCATAAGGATGCAGGTTTGATCCCTGGCCTCTCTCAGTGGTTTAAGGATCTGGTATTGCCATGAGCTGTGGCGTAGGTCACAGATGTGGCTTGGATCCTGTGTTGCTGTGGTTGTGGTATAGGCCGGTAGCTGTAGCTCTGATTCTACCCCTAGCCTGGGTACTCCCATATGCTGCAGGTGTGGTCCTGAAAAAAAAATCAGAGATGTGTGTGTTGTATGATTAAACACTATTTATAATTATGAAAATGAATTATTTAAAATTTCAGTGACAAAGAATTGCCTAAAAATATCATGAAGCCATGAAGGGGAGTTCCCTTCATGGCTCAGTGGTTAATGAACCTGACTAGGATCCATGAGGATGTGGGTTCGATCCCTGGCCTCGCTCGGTGGGTTAAGGATCGGCATTGCTGTGAGCTGTGGTGTAAGCCACAGACATGGCTCGGATCCCGTGTGCCTGTGGCTGCAACATAGGCCAGCAGCTGTATCTCCAGTTCGACCCCTAGTCTGGGCACTTCCATATGCTGCAAAAAAAAAAAGCAAAAAAAAATTTTATATATATATATATATATATGTAAAATGAAACATCTATTGAACAACTGATAAATGGGCATGCTTTCAAAAGATATTTAAGACTGAAGCAAAGTGCAAAGAAGTGTTGGAAAAGAAAGGCAGTTATGCAACGTAAACATCATGATTCCAATTGTGTTTTTAAATTATAAGTAATGGTGTATCTATGCATTGAAAAATTGTACATAGAATATTAATAATATAGAATATTATAAAATGTCAATTATTGTTATTTCTGTGTGGCAGATTATTGGTTACTTTTTTCTTCTCTATTCACTCTTGCCTTGCCTTTTTTTTTTTTTACTGTGCCTGTGACATGCAGAAGCTGCTAGGACAGGGATCAAACCTCAGCCACAGTAGCGGCAATGCTGAATCCTTACCTGCAAGGCCACATTTTCCAAATTTTTACATGACTTTCATAATCAGAGAAAATGACATTTTTAGGAAATCAGTCTGAATTTTCTAAACAGCATTCCAGACAATTGGATTGAGTGGTTTGCACTGAGTTCAGAAATTGTGCTGTTTTTTTGCTTTGTTTTGTTTTGGTTTGGTTTGGTTCTGTTGTTGTATTAGCTGTGTCTCTGTGAAGATAGAGGTTCTGGAAAGCAAGCCTGTATCCACACACGATGATTATGTCGTGTCTCCAGGATGCTGACCTGCTGTGCCTTGTTCCCTGGCTACTAATACTGCTTGTTGATGGCTAACTCCATTCTTTGCGCATATCACACAACGTATTGCTTTGCAGTTACGATTAGATCTCAAGACCAAGTGCATGCTTCGTTTTTCTCAATGAGAAAATGCTTAGCTCAGACCTGGCACATAGAATGTATTTCATACAGATTGGATAGACGGATGGATGTATGGATGGATGGAAGAAAGGAAAGAAGGAAGGAGTCTTGCCTACACAACAGAAATAGTTGACCTAAGGGGATGGGTATGTGAAAGAATTTCTTGCCAGAATTTCCGAAGATGTTTATAGAATCCACTTTTCCCAGAAATCTTTTGAGATGGGAGAGACAGTCATCTGGCCTAGATGAGGTGGCTGAAATGAGGTCACTGGCACTCTTACCCTATAATAAGGTCATGGAACTGGAGCATTGGGACAGCAACTCCCTTAATGTCTGAATGATGCCTCATAAATGTTCACAAGGAATGCTGTCCCTGCTTGCTCCTGGGCTCAAGCTCCTTAATTATAAACAATGACTTGGTTAGAAAGTATGAAGATTCCTAATCACTGAAGTTGCTAAAAATATCTACAGGCACCCTTGGAAATCTCTAAAGATGAGACTTTGTACAGCAAACAAGGGCCTCGTAAACAGTTCTTGCACAACCCACTTGCAACATGTGTGCTTATTCCTGAACCCATGGGTTGTGCATTCAAGGTTCTACCTGGCACCTGCTGGCTCTGTACTAACCAGAATGTCGCAGGAAATTCTACTGTATTCCAGAAGCCCTTTCTATTACACTGTGGCCTTCCCAATTAGTCTCATAGCATTTTATACTATACAGGTTTCATTTAAGACATCTGCGGGTGTGGAGTTTCCGTGTGGCTCAGCGGGTTAAGGATCTGGCGTTGTCACTGCAGCAGCTCAGGTCGCTGCTGTGGTGAGGGTTCAACCCTGGCCTGGGAATTTCCAAATGCTGCGAGTGTGATCAAAAATAAATAAAAGTGAAATATTTGTGGGTGTGACTAAAGAATAAAAGAGAGTTCCCAAGTTTCCTTGTCTAATCCTTCAGTCCAAAGAGGCAGACACTGTGTGCGAAAGATAGTAAAGAAGAAATCCCTACAGGTGAGAAAGAAATCGCCCAAGATGGGTTGCCTTTTACGTCTTGTGAGGTATGTCCAGGGTCCAAGGGACACTTTGAAATTCTGGAGATGTGACAGTGACCCCGTTGTCATCACCCTGGCACCTTGCATTTCACAGACTGGCATTCAGCACTGAGCCAGAAGCCATTTCTATAACAGAGGCCCCTTTTCCAGTAACCATCATCGGATGTGCTTCGTTCATCATCGAACAATCCATGGAAAAAAATCTCTGATTTACTGGCAGTGTGTCTGCACAGGAGAGCCAAGGTCTGCCCCAGCAGAGGGGGCGCCTGACCAAGATCCGGTTCCCTCCTGCCAGGACCAGGATGGGCAGGAAGGGGCTCGGTTCTTGGCGCCCTCCTGTGCTTTTAATGGGTGAGGCGATGCTTGTCTTCGCCATGCCGCTAGGCTTTCAGTAAGCCTCGGCCACAGCATGCCAGAGGCCTGAGGTTATTTTGGGGTTTTGGCGAGAACGAGCAGCGGTCAGGCCAGTGCTGTCCCTTCAGCCGACAGCTCAGCCCTGCCATGAGCTCATCTACGGCAGCCTGCGCTTCTGGAAGTTTGACTGTTGAACAGAGTATGTGTGTTTTTTTCCTTCATTTGAAAATCTCCAAAAGCTGCCTGTCTGTACTGAAGCCATCCACCCGCCACAAGGCAATGGCCAGATCGCTGCTCCCTCCAGCCCTCGGCCGTTCTGTCCTGCCAGGTTGCCTGTGCACATCGGACCCAGTCTCCTGCCCAGGACCTCACTTGGACGTCCTGGTCAGATAGCAAAGCCACGCACTTAGCTTGTGAGATGGAGAATAGCGGTTGGCAGCGTCTTCTGTCCCCCCCGTTCTCAGGCAGGGTAAATGCCACCCTTCCTTTCCCACAGTTAACACTTTCTGAGCCCCCACCATGGGCCAGGTGCTTTGCTAAGGCCTGGGGACCCTAGGGTGAGTCTGATACGGTGCCTGCCCTTCAGGAGCTCACAGTGCAGTGGAGGGAGTCTGATAGGCTGCGGGTCACTGCAAAGCCCGGGATCAGGTGTCCCCAGAAGCATTCACAGGGGAATCGGGTAGGAGGGAGACCCCACCTGCTAGCACTGTCAAGGTCAGCTTCTCCCTCCAAAGCCCCAGGCAAAGAGCGAGTGACATTTAGCTGCAACATAAGCACAAGGGAGAGGTGGGAGTTCGCTGGTTGAAAAAATGCTTTGTAGGCATGGGGAGTAGTGTGGATGAGGGCAGAGCCGAACTAATTACAGTTTTCATTTGTGAGTGCTCACTGGGTCCTGTGCATGCCTTATGCTTCCATGTTCACAACACCCCCGACGAGGCCCAGGCACCGTGATCATCTCTGTTCTACAGAGGAGACGGCGGAGTGACTTTTTCCGGGCAGCAGCTCACCGTGTGGTTGCCCATTGTTGAGAGCTGGAAACGGTTCCATCGTTGAGCATGAGGATGCTAGGAAGAGCTTCCAGGCCCTGAAAAGGGGCAGAGAGGCCTGTTTAGCTTTGCTCTTACCTGACCAGGGGTTCCCTTTTCTGCAGATGGGGGTCACTGGTGGGGCGGGAAGTTGACTGAAGTCATAGGCAACCCTCATGGGACACCCTGACCTTCTGCCACCATGCTACCTCCCAGGAGGCACGGAGTCAACGCTGGCCCTTCCTTGAGACTTGCCCCCTTCTGTCAAGCCAGAGTAGCTCCAAGCTTATAGGTTGGTCCTGCTGGGGACCCTTGAACACACTCCCTTTTCTTTTTGTGCTTTTTTTTGCCTTTTTTAGGGCCACACCTGTGGCATATGGAGGTCCCCAGGCTAGGGGTCGAATCCGAGCTGCAGTTGCTGGCCTACACCGCAGCCACAGCAACGCAGGATCTGAGCCGCATCTGTGACCTACACCACAGCTCACGGCAACGCCAGATCCTCAACCCACTGAGCGAGGCCAGGGATCGAACCCGTGTCCTCATGGATACTAGTGGGATTTGTTTCTGCTGAGTCACAGCAGGAACTCCCACACCCCCTTCTCCTTCACGCACAGTGCGTTGTAGATGAGTCGGTTCTACCCTCCGTCCCATTTCACCCCAAAGTTTCTCGCAGTCGCTAACCTGTTAAGGTCATTCTCCCTGGTTTCCTTCTCCTACTTCAGACTCTGGTCGTTTCCACAGAGATTTGAGGGACGGGGAGTTCCTCGGGCAGTCTCGGTTTGCTCTTTTGAGTCAAAAGCGCTCGTTGTACTTCTCAGCTCTGCTTTGCAAAGTGGGGGATCCAGCTCGTTAAGGTCACCAGCAGGAGCCCCGAAATGCAAAATACCTGCAGGACAGCCTTGAACAAAGCGTATTCCGAGATCACAGTCCCCAGAGATACACCATGAAAAAAGGATTTTCTGGTCAATAATTTGGGTACCTTCTCTCTCCTACAGAGACTCATACTCCAAAGTTGCATGTTTCCTGAGAAGCCCTGTGGTGATGAAACCTGTTCGTCTTTGTTTAAACTATGTTTTCCAAGTGCATTTGGCCAGAGAATCATTTTTTCCCTAAAACTTATTAATTTTCCTCAGAGAAACCTTGAAAACACGTTGTGAACAAGTGGCCTGAATTGCACGCAACACAAGGTGGTTGTTTTATCCCCCCTGTGTTTGACGGAATGGAAAACTTTGTCTTAATTCACACGGGAAGTCGTGAGTCCCAGGACATACTCCCCCCAGTGTCACTGACCAACAGCCCGGCTTCCCGTGAGTGTTTGCACAGGGTTAATGCCACCCTTGGGAGGACATGAAGAGGCCTCTTGGTCCAACGCCCCGTTTCATCCCAAACAGCAGTTTCCAGTTACGCTTGCATGTTGTCTCGGTGACTCAGGGTTTATTTATACCTGGCATTAGTGAAGAGCGTGTCTAAAGAGAAGGTAATTTAACGCGGGGAAAAATGGGCTTGAGAAACCAATTAGGAAATCATTGAAATCCGTTAGAATGGCTGGAATTATCCTGTTCCTATTAAAAAACACTTTGATAAATGTTGCAGTTCCTGCCAGGAAAAGCACTCCCTCCTGACGCCACTCCTCCTGCCCTGGCATCCAGCCTCGGCCACGCGCCCTTCCGCCAGGCAGCGCGTTCTCGTCTCTGTTCTAACACTAACCACGTGGTCCCGAAATAATCTGGCTCTCTCTTTCCCCCACCAGCCAGTGACCTCCTTGAGAGTAGGAGCTGGTCTCGTGCAGGCTGAATCCCGAGTCTGCAGCAGGATGTCAGGCATTCAGTAGGTGCTCAGAAAGTACCTCAACCTCTACGGATTGCGTGGCCGAACTCTCACCTGATGTTTGAACCCAAAATGTCAGAGTCAAAGAGAACCTTGAGCGTTGCCCCGAGCCAGCGCCCCCTCTCTGCAGAGGGGGACTGCAACCCCGGAGGGCTCTGCGCTTCCGCTGACCCCAGCGTCTCTCCCATGACCTTGACCGCAACGCAAACCCAGCGTTGGGAAGCCTGCGGCCAGGCGGAGCTCGGCTGCCACAAGAGGCCAGTTCAGAAATGGGATGATTCCATGTCTTTTGACCAGTGCCAGGGGTGGTGGCGGCGTTTGCAGTGTTACAGCGAAAACAAGGGCTGGACGCATCGGGCCCCACCGGGCCAGGCACTGTGCTAAATGCTTGTTACGTGCTTTCTCATCTGAGGCCCACAGAGCCCCGTAGAGGAGGAGCTGCAGTTGTCCCCATTTCACAGATCGTAACTATGACTGTTCCCGTTTCCTGATACGAAGAGGCCTCGGGCTCTGTGGTCAGAAAACCGTAGAGTCAGGGCTCCTGAGTTGCGGCTCCTCTGGTCACTGCATTGCAGAACTGCAGCCCGTAATGCCCCGCAGGCCGCTCGAGCCCACAGGCTTGTCTTCTGGCAATGTCGGTGCCGTGATGACCGTGTTCCCTTAAAAGCCTTCTCTCCTAGAACCACTTTTGCCACTCAGTGAACTCACTGTGAGGCCCTCACTGTGGCGCCTGTGTCTCTAATGCCCGGAGAAAGTCTTAGAACCCCCATTTCAAGTATAAAGAAAATGTGTGTGTGTGTGGGGGAGTTCCCGTTGTGGCTCAGCGGGTTAAGAACCAGACTGGTATCTGTGAGGGTAGGGAGAGCCAGGAAGGAGAGCTCAGCCCATCTGCAGCAGAAGGTTATTTTATTCTCCCATCAGAAAGCAGTGGCCTTCGTGTCACTTATCTCTTCGCCATGTCCAGCTTCTTGCCTGGATGAGCTGCACCAGAACAGGTTCTAAGCTGTGCCTTCGAGGGAGAATTCACGAGAAGCGGTTTCCCCGATGGAAAGAACGGCCCTGAAATTGGTGACCAGTGGGAAGCCTTGGAGGTTTTTGGAAAAGGGGCTTGAAGTATGATAGTTGCCAAGAACTGTCAGGAACTTATTTGGGAGCTGTTAGTTGCAAAAAAGTGATCGAGGGCAAGTGGAGGCTGATCTTCATGGTGGGGGAATAATACGGAGGAGGAAGTGGCCAGACTCTGAGAGTGGTAGGAGGTGACAGCAGAACAAGGACGCGGGGCCGCTGGGGGCACAGGCTATGGTGAGTGCTGAGCTGGCAGAATTTACGTTGTGGAGGATCCCTGGATGCCAGCCAGCCCCCAGCGTGCCCAGGTCGGAATGATCGTGACGGGAAGTCGGTGTTGGGAAATGAAAGCAGCAGCGTGGCTCCAGAGCAGGGATGGGTGACAAGCGGACTGCTGTGGGGTGACAGCCCCACCTTCTAGATGCCCCTTCTGCACGGGCGAGGATTTGTAGCTTCTAGAAGCTGGAAATGTGGGAGGGGGGGAGTGGAAAGCCAACCAATGGAGCATGTCGCGTACCTCTGAACTTTTATAATCGAAATCTAAAAATAGCCCTGAAGCGCCATAGCTAAGCCACAGAGAGGAGGAGAGGCTCAGTGCTGTTTTGCTTGCCTTGAAACACTGCTTTCCACTGAAGTCTGCCTCCTCTGTCAGGGGAGATGACACGGACAAGGGTCCCGCCTTGGGTGGGGGTGCTGGGGGCCTCGTGGCCCACTCCTTTCCGTACCCATGGTGAGGTCAAGGCCTAGAGAGGGGCGGCTGCCGTGCCCCCTAAGTCCGTCTTCCTGACGCTGCCCCTCCGTGTGGCTTTATTGTTGCAGCCCTTTAGCTAACTCTGTTTACAGATGATGATCTGAAACGAAGCCCTGTCTTCTGAGTCCAAGTTTATACAGAAAATATTCATTTACAGCTTTCCCTCCAGGCAACAGAAGATGCATGTTCATTTTCATGATTTAACGGCAGTTTTTTTGGAAAGAAGTGCTGCCTCTCTGCCAGATGTTTGAGAATTAAATTTCCACCGTCGCTGTGCACATTTTCCCTTCAGTTTGGTAATCGGGGGCAGAGTTCTGAAGTCTGAACTGAAGAACGCCACGCTCATGTATCTGACACTGTCGGAGAAGCAAACTGAGAACATTTCCCAGGTGGATGAAGCCTGGCTTTTTCAATACCGAACATCATGTGCCAGACCTTTTTTTCCCTACCATCTTTTTATTATTAGTACAATAAAAATAGGCCATCTTTATTAAAGAAATTTAGATCTATAAAATCTTGAAAAATGTAAAATTCACCTGTAAATACATTTTTAAAATTGTAATAGGCTATGAAGGAAAATAAGTCTCCCTTCCTATCTTGGTTCTACCCCCAAGAGCCAGTGGGTAGCACCCCAGTGCTTCTTATTCTAGACATTTCTCTGTTGAATAACAGTGGTGAGAGTGGACATCCTCGTCTTGTTCCAGATTTTAGCAGAAAGGCTTTCAGCTTTTCTCCATTTGAGTGTTACATTTGCTGTGGGTTTGTCATAAGTGGCTTTTGTTATGTTAAGGTACGTTCCCTCAGTACCCACTTTGGTAAGAGCTTTTATCGCGAATGGATATTGGACTTTGTCAAATGCTTTTTCTGCAGCTATTGAGATGATCCTGTGGTTTTTGACTTTTGTTACTGTGGTGTATGGCGATTGATTTGCATATGTTGAGCCATCCTTGTGAACCTGGGATGAATCCCACTTGGTAATGGAGTTAGACATTTTTCTATACATTAAAAAAAGTGGAGCTCATGTTGTTTGTGTAATTTGCTGCACAGCCTGGATTATTTTTGTCCAGTTTTCATGGACATCATCCAGGTTAGTACATACAGCACTTCATGCTTTTAAATGGCTGTATAATATTCCACCAGTTATTTCCACAAGTGGGAACCTTAAGATTGTTTTCAGTTCGGGGTTCTTGCAAAGGGTACCAAAGTGGATGTCTTTGCAGATGGTTCTTTACTCATGAGGGCGGGTATTTCTGCAGTACAGTCTGAGAAGCGGAATAGGGACGATACTGGTACATTTTAATAGATATTATCAAATTACCCTACCAGGCAGGATGTGTGTCCATTTTCCCATTCTCCTACCAACTCTGAATGTTTTCGTTCTTTCTTAAGTTTTTCCGATCTCATAGTTTTAGGAGGAAGTGAGGCATTTTAAATTGGATTGTCTTCATTAGTGAAGCTGAGACTCTTTCCTGGGTGCATAGACTCTCTGTATTTCTGTGAGTTGCTTGTTCATGATATATGCCCATTTTCCTGTGTGGTGACCCGTGCTTTTCTTATTTACTTATAGGAGGTCTTTAAATATTATAAGTATTAATCCTCTGTCTATTACATATAGCAAATATTTTCCTCCAGCTACTATTCATCTTCTAATTTTGTTTGCCTTGTCTTTCATCCCAAAGAATTTTTGTGTCCTTGAGTGAGAGGCCCAGAACAGGCTCCCATCTTCCCCTGACGGTTTCGAGCCGGCCTGACAGAGGACCAGGGCTGGACAGGAACTGGAAGGATAATTCAAAGATGTCCTCTGGGCTTTTCAGTCCACTGCTGCCTCCCCTGCGGCTCTTGTTGCTGCTTGTTTGCCTGTTTGGGTTGTTGTTTGTTTCTTTTTCGGCACTGTAGGGATTCACTGTCCTCTAGTCCACCTGCTGGTGGCTGACACTTGTTTCTTTCCTTGTGCCTGTTTTTATCCGGTCCCAGATTGCCACTGCACGTCCTTCATAGTCTAGACAACCAAATTGCCTTACCTGTCGTATCACAGGTAAAGGAAAGAAAAGCAAATTGGGAACTGATAGCCATTCTGGAGAGTAAAGTGTCCAGGCTGTAGCGAGTGGCCTTTGGGACATCTGGGCTCCATAGAGACCTTGTTCTGATTCACTGAGATTGATAAACATAAAATTTGCTGATGGGTGAGGTGCTTTTGTAGTCTTTTTTCCTACCAGAGAAATAATAATTTGGAGCCTCTGCCCTGATTGCATGGGACTAGGAGCCTTGATGTTATACGTAATTGTGCCAGGTTCTTTAAGACATGATGCTTCACCCTCCTGCCCCTAGTGCCCTCCATCCGTGGAGTCATCTCTCTCCCCAGATTCTGCCGGTCCCACCTCACAGACATGCCCAGTTCTGGCTCATCCTTCGCTACAAAGCCCTGGCCAGGACGCCACCAACAACTCCCCAGCCAAGTCATTTGTGTCATATTGTGTTTTTTGTAATAGCTTTCCTGCACCTATTTGTCTTACCTGCTTCTAATGGTGCTCCTAGAAGGCAAGGACCAGGTCATATGCATTTCTGTATTATTTAAGCTACTGAGCATAGGGCTTAGGGCATAGAGGGGGCCTGGTAAGTGTTTGGTGACTAAGTTTCTCTTTGCCTCTCCCACTCATGCACTCTGCAGTACCTGCCCAGAAGGAACCCAGATTTACCAGTATCATTATTTAAAATGGTTATTTAGGAAGTTCCTGTTGTGGCTCAGTAGTAATGAACCCTACTGGTATCCACGAGGATGAGGTTTCAATCCCTGGCCTCAATCAGTAGGTCAAGGATCAGGTGTTGCCGTGAACTGTGGTGTAGGTCGCAGACGCCGCTCGGATCCCTTGTTGCTGTGGCTGTGGTGTAGGCGGGCAGCTGCAAGTTCAATTAGACCCTTAGCCTGGGAACTTCCATTTGCCTTGGGTGTGGCCCTAAAAAGCAAAATAATAATAATAATAATAATAATAGAAAAGAAAATTGTTATTTAATCACTAACATGGAACGAATTTATACAACTTTGTAATAAAAATCCAAGAGAACAAAAAGGGCAAAAAGGTTTTATTTAGTGGCCCATCTTAATGAACTGTTCTGGGTCTGTTTCAGTAACTGGTGAGAAGGTACGCCACGATTGACCGTGACATTTGCCATGGGCATAGGAAGGGGCTCTCCCAGTGCGCGTGCTGTATTTGCATTATGGCTAACCTACTAAAAAGGCCAGGAAGAAACACAGAGTTCATAGAGGTGTTTTGGTTTGAAATCGTGTCCCCCTGCAAATTCGTGTGTTGAAGCCCTAACCTCCCGTACTTCAGAATGGGACCTGATTTGGAACTAGAGTCCTTGCAGGTGTAATTAAGTTAGAATGAGATCATACTGGAGTAATGTGGGCCCCTAATCCGGCGTGACGGGTGCCCTTATGAAAGGGGAAACCAGATACAGGATTGGTGCAAAGCAACCTCTCCTGGCTAACTTTTGAGAAGGATGGCAATCAAAATTAAACTCGCATTGCAGACTCTTCTGTAATTAACAGCCATGGCCCCACTCCATAGCAAGGCTTAGGGGAGGAGGCTGAAACAGTGTTTAGAGGAAAGCTGGGGCTGGAAATGCTTTTCTTAGTAAATGTGGGAAGGCTGGGAATTTAGCTTCTGAATCAGGAATTTAACTTATGAAAATAGAGCTTATTTAACTTGTGAACATAGAAAAAGAATAACAAAATACCGTGTGCAAACTGAGAGGATAGAAGTGATGAAAAATATAAGCGAGAAAGATTAAATTAGAAAACAAAAGTATTATCCTATTGATAAATAGTTATTCATCATGACTGGCAAAAGAGAAAAACTCTGACAAGTCTAATCCTATTTTTTTTTTAAAAAAAGAAAGAACATAAGTGCATGGTAAGAGTGAAGGGATTTACCAGAGAAAGTTTAAAAACGTACAAACATAGTGTGCATAATTTAGATTGATGAATGTTAAAGTCCTGGGGAAAAAAGTAATTTCTAGGAAAATTGAATCAAAGAGAGCGTATTTTTTTTTTAATGAGAGAAGATCAAAACAAGGCAAGAAATTAAAAAATCTAACAAAAACTCACTCTCCCGATGATGCCAGGCCTAGAGGTTTTATGGGCAAATTATTTAAAAACTTAGCATAGGAAGAGACAGCAAGTGTTCTGCCTTGTTAAAGTGTGCACAACTTTGATACAGAAACTGACAAGGGCATTTCAGAAAAGAAAACAGCAAACCCAACTTCATGTGTGAGTACACAGATGCTAAATTCAGAGTTAGCAAATCAAATTAAGAGTTATATATACAGGAGTTCCCGTCATGGCTCAGTGGTTAACGAACCCAACTAGTATCCATGAGGATGCGGGTTCAATCCCAGGCCTCACTCAATGGGTTAAGGATCCGGCGTTGTCGTGAGCTGTGGTGTAGGTCTCAGACGCAGCTCGGATCCCAGATTGCTCTGGCTGTGGTGTAAGCCGGCAGCTGTAGCTCCGATTCGACCCCTAGCCTGGGAACCTCCATTTGCCATGGGTGCGGCCCCCAAAAGACAAAAAAAAAGTTACATACACCTATTAATTACAAAATTACTTGATTGGTTTAACATTAGGAAATCTGTTAATATGATTACTCAAAGGAGGAAAACTAATCTTAGCTATTAGTTTTTTAAAAGAAAGAACTGTCTGGAGTCCCCATTGTGGCAGAGTGGAAACAATCCGACTAGTAACTCTGAGGTTGTGAGTTTGATCCCTGGCCTCACTCAGTGGGCTAAGGATCCGACGCTGCTGTAAGCTGTGGTGTAGGTCACAGAAAGATCTCAGATCCTTCGTTGCTGTGACAGTGGCGCAGGAGGGCAGCTGCAGCTCTGATTCGACCCCTAGCCTGGGAACTTCCACATGCAGAAGGTGCGGCCCTAAAAAAGCAAAAAAAAAAAAAAAAAAAAAAAAGGAAAGAAATATCTTTCTAAACCGATAATAGAAATATGTTTCCTTAATATTTGTAAATAAAACAGATATCTGAGACCAATAATCAGAATCTTACAGAACAGTGAAATGTTAGAAGGGTCCTAATAATTAAAATGAGAGGAATGTGCACTGTCACCTCAACATTGTTTTGGGATCTCTACTCCAGGCAATAAAATAAGAAAAGGAGATAAGGCATAATTACTTGAAAGACAAGAAAGAAAAGGATGATAGAGTTAACATTACTTCCAGATGATATGATTAACTGAAAAATCGAATTCAATCTACTGGGAAACCTTTTAGAAAAACGAGTATAAAGCCATTTATAGGAAATACTAAAAAAGTAGTAACATCAGAAAATACAGTATGAAAAATATCCGTGTATAAAAATAACTTAAAATACTTGTTAATAATATTATTAGGAAATATATAAGATTTATTTACTGGGAACTATATCTAGTCACTTATGATGGAGCATGATGGAGGGTAATGTGAGAAAAAGAATATATGTGATATATGTATGTGTGACTAGGTCTCCTTGCTATACAGTAGAAAATTGACAGAACACTGTAAATCAGCTATAATGGAAAATAGTAAAAATCATTTAAAAATATTTACTTAAGCTACAAAATAATATTGGGGAGTATGAATATAGCTAATGTACCAATTATATGTGAGTAGTACATATATAATGTACCAATTATATATGGGGAGTCTGTGTATTCTTTGATATGAAGGTTTGGTATTACAAATATTTCAGTTTTTTCTAAAGCAGTCTACAAAATTAGTACAGTTTTAATAATTGTCCCAATAGGATTTCTTTTAAATGAAAATTAATTCTGAAATTCATAGGTCAAATAAATACAAAGTAGCTAATAAAATTTTGATTAACAGAATACTAAGAAGTAATTAACTTACCATATGTGAAAATATTTTTTAAATTATCCAAAGTAATTAAGATGTGATAAATAGCCCTTATAAGTCCAATACTGAACATCCATAAAAGACCTAAAATAGACCCAAGTATCTTTAGAAGTAGACTGTGTGATGGAGGAAACATTTTTAGTTAGTGAAAAGGGAAAAAAAAATTAGTACATAGTTTGAGGCCAACTGACTGATCATTTGGAAGAACATTAAATATAGCATATAAAAATAAATTTCAGATTTATTAAAAATAAATATGGGAGTTCCCGGGTGGCTCAGTGGGTTAAGGACCTGGCGTTGTCACGACTATGGTTGTGGTTACTGCTGTGGCATAGGTTTGATCCCTGGCCAGGAACTTCTTCGTGTCACAGGTACAGCCAAAAACAAAAGGTAAATATGAAACTACAAAGGTACTCTATGAAAATATGGGTAAATATTTTACGTATTCTTAGGGGAGAAGTTGTACTTTTCAAAGAGAGAACCCCAAAGGCAAAAACTAGAGTAAAAATTGACAGTTTTGATTATCTATACTTTAATAATACTCTGTAAAAATAAACAAAGAAAACACTTTAGGGGTTCCCACTGTGGAGCAGCGGAAACAAATCCGACTAATAACCACGAGGTTGTAGTTTGATCCTTGGTTTCGCTCAGTGGGCTAAGGATCCAGTGTTGCTGTGAGCGGTGATGTAGGTCACAGATGCAGCTTGGGTTCCACGTTGCTGTGGTTGTGGTGTAGGCCGGCAGCTGTAGCTCCGATTTAGCCCCTGGAGACTTCCATATACTGCAGGTGCAGCCCTAAAAAGAAAAAAGAAAAAAAAACTTTAAGGAAAAATAGAGACATATGAAACTCATATATATTCTTAATATATAATGAGAGTTTTAAAATCATTGAGAAAAAAAACAAGAAGAATGTTTATATGGCAAAGGCTTGTACAGGCTGACCATGAAAGAACAAATGGAAAAAGAATGTATGTTCAAGTAAAATAAAAAAAAAAGCAAATATAACCAGTGATTGAGTACCATTTGTACTCCTTGAGTTGGCAGTTTCACTCCTACAGTTTTTGTGCTAAAGAAATCAATGATATGTTCAAAAATTTTGTCTAGAAGGGTGCACATGATTGTATTTATGTGGGGAAAAAAGCTAAATGAATTAAGTAGCAGAGAGATAAGGTTAAACAAATCAGCACATCCATTTAAAGGAAAAATGAAAACACACAGATGTTTGGACACATTAAAAATTTTCCCAGTAAGCTCAAAAGTTTCCAAACCAGGTTAGACAACAGTATAAGAAAAATAGAGACATTTTATTACATGCGTGTATACACAGTAAAGGACATAAGAGTATTAACATAATTAAGGTTAATATTAATGTTCATTCTTTTATTTATCTATACTTCTAAATTTGCTCCAAAAATACTGGACAAAAATATACCGACATCACTTTTGATATTCCTATGGTAGGTCCTGTGAGTGGCTTTTTACTCCTCTTAATTCTACTTTCCCTTCTTTTTCAAAATCTTTTTATATCCCCAGCTTTGCTGAGATGTAATCCACAGATCATGAAATTCACCAATTTAATGTATATGATTCAAGGATTTTGGATACATTTGCATAGTTCTGCAACTATCGTTGCAATCAATTTTAGAATATTTTCATCATCCCCCCAAAGAAATGTCATACTCATGAGCAATTATTCCCTATTTCCCCCCAATTCTAGGCAACCACTAATCTATTGTCTGTGTCCATGGATTTGCCAGATCCAAAGATTGCCTATAAATGGACTCATGGAATGTGTGACTTTTTGTGACTGACTTCCTAGCGTGATGTTGTCAAGGCTTATCCATGTTGTAGCATGTGTCAGTCCTTGCTTTTTGTGGCCAAATAACATTCCAGTGTGTGAATTTGCCACATTTTGTTTATCCGTTCATCAGTTAACAGACATTAGGGTTGTTTCCACTTTGGGGTTGTTGTGGGTATTGCTGCTGTGAGTATTCATGTACCAGTTTTTGTGTGGACAAATATTTTCATTTCTCTTGGATGTATACCTGGGAGTGGAACTGCTGGGTCAAATGGTAACCCAGTGTTTAACCTCATGAGGAACTACCAGACTGTTTAAAGCTATGCACTATTTATTTTACATTCCTGCCAGCAGTATATGAGGGTTCTGATTGCTCTACCTCTTCCCCAACACTTGTTACTGCGTATTTTTATTATAGCCATTCTAATGGGTGTGAAGTGGTATCTTGTTCTAGTTTTGATTTGCATTTCCCTAATAATTAATGATGTCGAATATCTTTTCATGCGCTTATTAGCCATTTGTCCATGTCCTTTAATGTCCAGATCCTCTGCCCATTTGTTAATTGCGGGTATTTATCTTTTTTTAGTGTTGAGTCAAAAGCATTTTAAAGGGTCACGTATCGCTTGAGAACATTACACAAGCAATGCTTAGAAAATAGAGAAAATCCCAGTATTGGGATGATAACCTGGAGATTGCACATCGCCGCCCTGTCAGAGGCGTTTTGTTGGAAAAGCATGTTGAGAGCTTGATCCTGAATCCTTTCCGCCTGCCAGTGCCAGAGTCCGCCCCTGCCTTCCTGTGGTCCCCCGCAGCCACCCCGGGACCCTGGCAGACTGAGCAGTGATGATCGCAGCTTCCCTGGCAGCTGGGTCCCTATAGCTGCTCGTGGGGCTGAGTCAGAACCACCTTTACAAGTTCCCTTCGTGGCTCAGAGGTTAACGAACCCGACTAGCATCCGTGGGGACTCGGATCCAATCCCTGACCTCATTCAGTGGGCTAAGGATCCGGCGTTGCCTCTAGCCACAGTGTAGGTTGCAGACTCGGCTCAGATCCCGCTTTGCTGTGGCTGTGGTGTAGGCCGGCAGCTGTAGCTCTGATGCGACGCCTAGCCTGGGAACCTCCATATGCCGCAGGTGTGGCCCTAAAAAGCAATAAAAAAAAAAAAAAAGAAAGAAAGAAAGAACCACCTTTACAAATGTTTGGCCCCTCTGGCTTAGACACCCTCCCTTCCACCGGGAGGCTGAGTCCAGTGTCCTAAGGAGAACCTTCAGACAGGCACAGAAGGACATTCCTTTGAGGAAGTTGGGGTTTACTGAAGATTTTTTGGAAATTTCACAAACACATACTTGGATCTCATTCTCAACTAAGGATTACTTGCCCACGCTAAAGCCAAAATCACTTTTTTAATAAGCTGCAATTTTCCACTTCACTTCTGCAATGCCAAGGGCTTATTTTAACCTAATTTTAGTTGGCGGATTAAAATGCATTCTTACAAATGAGGCTGTTTATACATTTAAAGGATTGATGACTTAGGGCCCCATCAAGTCTCTTCCGCTGCACTTCTAGGCTCAGGCACCTTCTAACTGAGACCTTTTATTTTGTTCTGTTTTATTGGGAGGCATAAAACCACCACTCTTTTGTTATACTCGCAGCTCCTATGGGTTAGGGATTCAGACAGGACGTGGTAAAGATGACCTGTATCTGCTCCATCATATCTGGGGCCCCTTATCTCAGAGCCCAGCAGTTTTCTACTGTATTTTATTGGTCAGAATACCCACAATGGAATCTAACTTCACTTCTTGATGGAAGGTACCTAAAGAGTATTTGCGGCTAGTTTTTATTTCTGTTCTATTCTATTGTATTCTACTTTATTCTATTCTATTCTATTTTTGCTTTTTAGGGCTGCACCCTTGGCATATGGAAGTTCCCAGGCTAGGGGTTGAATCGGAACTGCAGCTGTTGGCCTATACCACAGCCACAGCAACACCAGATCTGAGCTGCATCTGCGACCTACACCACAGCTCACAGCAATGCTGGATCCTTAACCCACTGAGCAAGGCCAGGGATCAAATCCACAACTTCATGGTTACTAGTCAGATTCGTTTCCGCTGTGCCACAACAGGAACTCCTGTGGCTAGTTTTTAAAATCTGTAAAAGTTCGCAGTCATCACTGGTGAGATAAAGAAGGCGTCAACAAATGGATTATGTTATCTATAGGCAGACGGTCTCAAGTGTTGGACAATGAAAGCCTCCTCCTGCAGGATGGCTTCACAGAATAGAACAGAAAAATTAGGTTGTCTTCACGCTGGCTGGGTTTGAGCTGTCCCCCCATGCTGTCCCCTCTGCTCCATTTTCTGGCCCATGGCTTTGCACCCTGTATGGCAAAAACACATCTGTGCCCACGACCCTCTTTGCCCGTTAATACGCGTGCTACCAGCAGTTAGGGAATGAGGTCAGGGCCACAGGAAAGAAGCTGACATTCGGGCCTCGGGCTGGGGGCTCTACACACACATGTCATCTCGTTCAGTCCTTACAATGTCCACATGAGGTTCATACCTGTTGCAAAAATGTAAGGAAACTGAAGGTTGAGAGGCTGGGTCACTAACAGACACATCTGGCGCTCAGATGCCCTTCAGCTTCAGCTGCACCAGACAGTTCTGTGGGAGCCTAGACTCCCTTTAAGCTGACAAGATACCCTTGTCAAGATGTCCTATCTTGGAGTTCCCGTCGTGATGCAGCAGAAACGAATCCAACTAGAAACCATGAGGTTTTGGGTTCAATCCCTAGCCTCGCTCAGTGGGTACAGCATTGCCATGAGCTGTGGTGTAGGTCACAGTCGTGGCTCGGATTCTGCATTGCTGTGGCTGTGGTGTAGGCCGGCAGCTGTAGCTCTGACTGGACCCCTAGCCTGGGAACCTCCATATGCCGTGAGCACGGCCCTAAAAAGCAAATAATAATAATAATAATAATAATAATAATAATGATTTATATAATTTTATGAACCAATATTTTCCAATGTTCAAAATCATGTATGGGTAAAAGATCCAGTTAAAGTGGTAGCTCAATCTATTTTAATATAATAGGGTCTAAAAAATTTATTGGTATAGTCAGTGAATCACACTGCAGTTAACCTTTAAGAAACTACCATTTGTCAAGATTTAGAAAAATATCAAAGAAGAATATAAGTAATTACCTTTTAAAAAAACTTCTCCTCCCTCCAACTAGGTATCTACGTGAGGCTGTATTTTCTTCATATTCCTCAAGTAAAACAACACATTGTAATAGACTTCATGCACAGCAGATAACAGAATCCAGTTGTCTACTGTTAAGCGAGGCACTAACGGTATTTGCAAAAATGCCAAACAGTAATTCAGGGATAATTTTTTAAAGTAGCTTATTTAATGGAGACATTTCCACTAAGATCAGAAACAAGGCAAGAAGGCACACTATCTCTCTTTAACACTGTAATTCAACAAGAGCAATCAGAAGCAGAAAAACATGTAAAGAAGAAGAAAAACTACCTCTATTTTAAATCATATGGTAGTATACCTACAAAAGCCCAGTGAATCAATAATAAAACTAAACGAAACAATAGAATAATTCAAGTGAAGTAGCACAATACAATGAAAGTGCAAAAATATATTTTTGTACACATACCTAATAAACAGAAGGCACAATGGGAGAGAAAACGCCGTTTGTAAAGGCCACAAAGAAGATTAAATACATAAAACGAGAGGAGTAGGAAGACCCTAAGCTCACATCTTCCCAAGGACATACCAAAGTCACAGCTATTTACAGAGCAGGCATCAAGGAGAATGACCTGAGGACTAGCAGAAAAGTTTGTCCACATCTGAAGAGGTCAAGAAGAAACCACAATGAGATGGGTGGGAGGGGCAGAGGCTAGTAGAGTCAAGACCCGTGGCCCAGGGAAGTGACCCACACTAGACTTATTGTGGTGATCATTTTGTAAAGTGTAAAAATATCAGATCACTAGGTTGTACACCTGAAACTAGTATAAGTCAATTATACTTAAATTTTAAAAATGTAAGTACTTGGCCTCGCTCAGTGGGTTGAGGATCCAGCGTTGCCATGAGCTGTGGTGTAGGTCGCAGAGGTGGCTCGGATCTGGTGTGGCTGTGTCCGTGGCGCAGGCTGGCAGCTATAGTTCTGATTCGACCCCTAGACTAGGCACCTCCATATGCCACGGGTGCGGCCCTAAAAAACAAAATAAATACATAAATTTTAAAAAATTAAAAAGATAAAGAAAAAAAGAATTGGAGATGTAGATACACCTAGAAGACAGACCTATCCTAGAAGTGGGCTCGCCGGGCGGCAAGGCGAGTGCGTGCGTGTGCAGTTTAGTTAAGTGTTGCCATATTTCCCTCCAGAAGGGGTGTCCCAATGTGCCTTTCCACCAAGGTATGGGAGGCCCGTTTCCCCAGGCTTGGCCAACAGAATATGCTGTCATATTGTTTAATTTTTGTCAGTTTGGTAGGTTAGAAATGCTGTTTCCCTGTTGTCTAACTTCACATTTCTCTAACTGTGAGTGAGTTTGAACACTATTTTATATGTTTGAAA
Source organism: Catagonus wagneri (assembly GCA_004024745.2). NCBI lineage: Eukaryota > Metazoa > Chordata > Mammalia > Artiodactyla > Tayassuidae > Catagonus > Catagonus wagneri. The sequence continues at coordinate 22,539,111 of PVHT021183629.1, forward strand.
ATTCATCTTTGTATCTTATCTTTTAGTGAATTGCCCACGTATCTTCCCCAGTTTTCTATTGGGATTTTGATCCTTGGTCCCTCAATTGTCATGAGTTCTTCCTATATTAGGGATATTAATTAGGCCTTTGTAGTATATGTTGTGAATATGTTCTCCCAGTTGGCCCTTTGTCTTTTGGCTTTGCTTATGATGATTTAAAAAACTTATAATGATTTTTTTTTTTTGGCTGTACCCTTGGCATTTGAAAGTTCCATGGGTCAGGGGTTGAACCCTAGCCACTGCAGTAATCAGACGGCAGTGACAAAGCTGGATCCTTAACCTTCTGAGCCACCAGGGAACTCCAAAGTTTATAATTTTTTTTGTCTTTTTTTTTTGCCTTATCTAGGGCCACACCTGCGGCATATGGAGGTTCCCAGGCTAGGGGTCTAACAGGAGCTGTAGCTGCCGGCCTTCGCCACAGCCACAGCAACACGGGATCTGAGCTGCGTCTGCAACCTACACCACAGCTCACGGCAACGCCAGATCCTTAACCCACTGAGCAAGGCCAGGGATCGAACCCGCAACCTCATGGCTCTTAATTGGATTCGTTAACCACTGAGCCACAACGGGAACTCCTAAAGTTTATAATTTTTATATAGTCAAATTTATCAATCTATTATCTCTCGTATTTGAGTCATAATTAAAAGCCATTTCCTACAGCAAAGTTAATGAGAGAGTCAGCCATGTTCTCCTCTGATATTTTATGGTTTCACTTTTTACATTTAGATCCTTAATCCACTTGGAGTTATTCTTGTGTATTTTATTATTTTTTAATCTTGTTAGAGCCACAGCTGTGGCATATGGAAATTCCCAGGCTAGGCGTCGAATCGGAGCTACAACAGCTGGCTTATGCCACATGTGGGATCTGAGCTGCATCTGTGACCTACACCACAGCTCAAGGCAACGCCAGATCTTTAACCCAATGAGAGAGGCCGGGGACTGAACCTGCATCCTCATGGGTACTAGTCAGGTTCGTTACCACTGAAACATGATGGGGACCCCCTCCCACTGGATCTAAATTAAACTTTTTATAAAAGGCTATCCAGTTGCCTCACCAACATTTATTAAAGATGCATTGATTTGGGATGCCACCTTTATCATACTATAAATTGCAATATGTATTTGGGCCTAATTCTGGGCTTTCTCTTCTATTCCATAGGCCAACTGTCTATCAAGCATTAGTACCGTACAGTTTTAATTACAGAGAATTTATGATATGTTTTGATATCTGATAGAGCTATTCCTTTACTTGTAGTTTTTCATTTCCAGTGTTCTCTTGTCTATTCTTGGATTTTTTTTCCTCTTACATGAACCCTGGTATCAACTTATTAACTACATAAAATAGCGTGCCGGTATTTTTTATCAGGACTGCATTAAATTTATAAATTAACACCAGGAGAACTGACATCTTTATAATGTTGAGGTGTCCCACTCAAGAACAGGAGATGTTTCCCATTTCTTGACACCTGCTTTGTGTCTTAGAACTGTTTTAAAAATTTCCTCACATATACATTTATACTTTGTATACTTAGTAAAAATCCTATGTTTTGTAGATAGGATCATTTTTGCCATATGTTGGCTTCCACATGTAAGTGATATCATATGGTATGTATCTTTGATTTACTTCACTTAGTTTGAGAATCTCTAGTTGCATCCATGTTGCTGCAGATGGCTTTTTATGGCTGAGTAGTATTCCACTGTATATATTACCACATCTTCTTAATCTATTCATCTGTCGATGGACATTTAGGTTGTTTCCATGTCTTGGCTATTGTGAATAGTGCTGCAGTGAACATAGGGGTGCATGTATCTTTTTCAGTGAATCCTTTGTCCAGATATATGCCCATGAGTGAGACTGCTGGATCATATGGTAGTTCTATATTTAGTTTTCCAAGGTACCTCCATACTGTTCTCCATAGTGGTTGTACCAGTTTACATTCCCACCAGCAGTGCAGGAGGGTTCCCTTTTCTCCACACCCTCCACAGCATTTGTTATTTGTTGACTTGTTAATGATGGCCATTCTGATTGGTGTGAGGTGGTACCTCATTGTAATTTTGATTTGCATTTCTCTAATAATTAGTGATGTTGAACATTTTTTCATGTGTCTGTTGGCCATCCGTTATGTCTTTAGAGAAATGTCTATTTAGGTCTTCTGCCAATTTTTTAACTGGGTTGTCTGTTTTTGTTGTTGTTGAGTTGTATGAGTTGTTGGTATATTTTGGAGATTGGCAGAATGCTCCTTGACATAAACCACAGCAACATCTTGTTTGATCCACCTCCTAGAATTAGGTCAATAAAAACAAAAATAAACCAGTGGGATCTAATCAAACTCAAAAGCTTCTGCACAGCATTAAAAAACCATTAAAAACAAAACAAAACAAAAAACGACAAGAGGGAGTTCCCGTTGTGTCTTGCCTCAGCAGTTAGCAAACCCACTAGCATCCATGAGGATGCGGGTCCAGTCCCTGGCCTTACTCAGTGGCTTAAGGATCCGGTGTTGCCGTGAGCTGTGGTGTAGGTCTCAGATACGGCTCGGATCCTGCGTTGCTGTGGCTGTGGTGTAGGCCAGTGGCTACAGCTCTGATTCGACCCCTAGCCGGGGAACCTCCATGTGCCGCAGGTACTGCCCTCAAAAGACAAAAAAACAAAGAAAAGAAAAAAAGAAAAGACAACCCACAGAATGGGAGAAAATCTTTGCAAATGGTGCAACAGACAAGGTCCTAATACACATCCAATTCTTACGAAAACACAGATATACAGGATTATTCTATGCAGCCTTGTTTATAATCACAAAATACTGGAAACACCCAAATGTTCTTATACAGGAAAGTGGTTGTATACGGCCTTGGTCAGTCTACATAATACAGCAATATGAGGTTATAAGAAAGGATGAGGAAGAGCTCTATGAACGCTTGTGGAGTGAATTCCAGGACATACTGTTCGGTGAAATAAACAAAGCCCCAAGGAGCATCCACAGTACACCGCTCTTCCTAGAAGGAGAGGAGATAAGAAAATACACACGTAAATGTTCATTTATGCAAAAGAAATACAGGAAGGATAAAGCAGAAACCTAAGAGGCTGGCTGCCTACAGGGGGTGGATGTGAAAGGGGTGAAAGGCAGAGGGGAGTGTCAGGAGGGAGGTGGGATGCGGAGGGACTGACATTTCTTTGGCTCTTGGAACCGCAGTCGTGACGACACTCCCGTCCCAGTCTGTAGTGATGGGCTGTCATGGTGCTGCTGTGAGCCTATCACTGGGAACCTTTGGGCCGACCTAGTGGGAAAATATTTACGTTGAGTATAAAGGGGAATTGTCTACTTAACAGCTCTTGCCGAGGAGATAACAGAACGGAGTGCTTGTTTTTCTACAAAAGTCCTAACCAACTACAGCTGCTCAGGAACCTGAACCATGAGTGACCCCAGAGGCCAGACTCCCAATGGACCAAACAGTGGATATTTTTCGAACCAAAGAACAAGGAGGATTGTTCTAACCAACTCCTTTCTTTCTTTCTTTTTTCCCGTCTTTTCCAGGGCCGCACCCACGGCATATGAAGGTTCCCAGGCTAGGGGTCTAATCAGAGCTGTAGCTGCTGGCCTATGCTACAGCCACAGCAACACGGGATCTGAGCTGCATCTGCAACCTACACCACAGCTCAGGGCAACGCTAGATCCTTAACCCACTGAGCAAGGCCAGGGATCGAACCCGCAACCTCATGGTTCCTAGTCACATTCATTAACCACTGAGCCATGATGGGAACTCCCTAACCAACTCCTTTCTATCCAGAGCACTGGTTTTCACCTCACCATCACCAGTTTCTCCTTTCTCACCCTCCAAAACCCTGGCTTGACCCCAGAAGGGGGAGCACTGATTGTGTTCTCTTGCCTCACAAGTTAGTAATTTCAGTTTTGGTGAGCTTTATTTTATTTTTTTTGTGATTCTGCCTCTCATGGTCTTTTATTTTGGGCAACAAATGAGTGAAGTATTTACATAATTTGAAATGCCCATATATACTTCTTACCCAAATTTCTCCTGCAGCCAAATATTTTAGACAAGTTTTGCAAATGTATAAATGAATGTCATCTTCCTTAAATTCCCCTGCAGGAGTTCCTGTCGTGGCTCAGCTATTAACAAACCCGACCAGTATCCATAAGGTTGCAGCTTCGATCCCTGGCCTTGCTCAGTGGGTTGAGGATCTGGCGTTGCCGTGAGCTGTGGTGCAGGTTGCAGACACGACTCAGATCCCGAATTGCTGTGACTGTGGTGTAGGCCAGCAGCTAGAGCTCCAACTCGACCCCTGTAGCCTGGGAGCCTCCATATACCGTGGCTACAGCCCTAAAAAGACAAAAGACAAAAAAAAAAAAAATTCCTCTGCATCATCCACAGATGCAAATGACAATGCATCCTGAAATTATCAAAAGACACCAAGCAGAAAGAGAGGCATGAAATGAGCGAGGGGCTGGTTAATTCAGTGGCTAGCTTCCCAGACCTTGTGTGGCCAACAGTGGATATGTACTTTGATTGGGTAAATAAAATCAGGGGCACTTTTGCCCCTTTTCTAGTCATCCTGGGCATGTTGTTGACAACGCTGGCATTTCTCATTTCAGGAATGACTATACCAGAAGAAGACGCCGATGTGGGACAAGGCAGTAAATATTGCCTGGTAGCAATTGGAAGACTCCAGGTAAGAAAAGGCTCCTCATGGCCCTTTGAGTCTCCAAGGAGGGCTCACTCTTATATTCTAGAGCAAGAGCCTATAGGTTTGGGTGCCTGTTTGGATCTCCTGTGTCCTCAGTATTGTTGGGGTCCTGTCTCACTGTGTGTGCGAAGGATGAGGCAGAATCTGGGAGAAGGGGGGCTGTGAGCCCTAAGTTCTTGCTTCTTTGAGGACCTGAGTCAGTCTGTCCCCCGCACGTGTACCAGTTCCTGCAAAGTCGAGTTCTGCTCACATCACACAGCCCATTTTTTCTTTTTAATGTTACTGGAGTACGGTTGAAGCTAACAGTGTTGTGTTCATTTCAGGTGTACAGCAGAGCGATTCTGTTATCCATATATATGTGTGTATTCTTTTTCAGATTCTTTTCCATTATAGGTTATTACAAGATAATGAGTATCGTCCCTGGGGCTCTGCAGTTGGTCCTTATTGTTTCACAGCCCTGTTGAATCACTTGAATGTGTCCCCACGGTCTGCAGGATAAAGCACCCGCCCATCTTACAGCCTCATCTCCTCCCTCCCCTCTCTCGTGCCCTGTTCCCAAATGGCACCATTCCCCTTTCCACAAACCCACCGTGCATTTCCCCACCTATGTGGGTGTCCACAGGCTGTTCCTTCTGCTTGGCATCTCCTTTTTCTCTTCTCCTTGCAGACCTCCTTCTCCCCGTCACTTCCTATTTCCTCCTCATTCAAGATCCAGTCAAACGCCTCCTTTGTCTGCTTAGTCAAAAGGAGCCAGCCCCTCCTCTCTCCACGCCTGATGTTGAGGTCACACATCAGTTACAGCTTTTCACTGTGTGTTTTTCCCTAGTTAGTGGCGTGCAGGCTCCTCCAGGGCAAGGCACCTGTCCTTTTAACTTCGTGAAAATTAGATATGCTGAATAATGTATATAAAGCCCACTGACTCCGTGTCCGGTGCGCACAGTAGCCACTCATTCTCTCTCTCCGTGGCCTCGAGGGCCTTCCTCGTACTGATGACGGGGACATGATAGATGTAGCCAGGGGACACTAACCTTTCTCATCCCCGATTTTCTAAGTCCTATCATTTTCAGACAAATGAATACGTCACTCCATTCGCATAGATACGTGTTGGTTATTCCTTGCAAAGGGGAAGAACGCATACCTGGGTAAATTCAGTTCACAGGTGTAGACTTGCCAAAGGTTTTGATCGTGTCCTTAGACAGGTCTGCCGTCCTCCGCAAAGGGAAGATGGGGAACAGGAAGGGTATTCAGCTTTCTGAGCGCCCACCATGTGCCAGACACTGTGCCGGAGTTTAACGCTCAGTGTCTCTTTGAAACTCACAACGACCCTCTGAGGTTACAGGCTTCCTTGTTCCCAGTGACTGTCAGGAAACCGGGACTCAGAAATGTCACGGCAGTGATCCAGCGTTCGGGTGATAGCCCCAAGCTGTGATCAGGGCAGTCTGAAACACTCCAGACTCCTCGTTATCAGGACCTTGAAGGGTCTGTGACCGTGAATCCGCATGGATCGCTGCCCCCCCATAACTCAGTCGCCACCTCCATCATCTCCGTCTCTGAACTCCACCTCCCTGTGCGTCTCTCCATTCCAGGTGACCAGCTCTCCCGTGTGCATGGACATGAGTGGGATGTCAGTGCCCACGGAATTCTTATCCCGGCATAACTCTGACGGGATCATCACATTTGTGGACCCAAGATGCATCAGCGTGATCGGCTACCAACCCCAGGTAGGTGGTTTTGAGTTCATGGCAGTGGGGAGAGGTTTCGTTTTACAGAAAGTATGCCTACTTCATTTGTTTGCCATACAGCAGAATGACAATACAGGGGAACACAGCATAAAAATCCATCTCCCCGCCAGGATAATGTCCCTCCGAAGCAAGGAAGGACATCGTATGCAACTGAGCCACTTAGAACTAACTCCTCATTTTTTGCCCTAGCCATTCAGTTTATCTAGCTGACTTCTTATAAAGCAGTTAAGATGCTCTATGAAAAGGCGGCTCTCTGATTGATTAATTTTCATTAACAGGAAATATCCTTCTTAGAAACTTAAGAAGTATATTGACGCGAAAGACTGAGAAGTCTTAAAGATGTTCGCTTAATTTTGCCTTGTTTCTCAGAGGCATATGGAACCTCCTTCTACAGTGGGCACATATCCAGGTCTTTCTTCCAGATCTTTTTTTTTTAAAAAGTCAGTGAGAAACATGAAAGTCATGAGAAACACCAAAAGATAAGAGAGATTGTCCCCAATTAAAATAAACCCGGAGTTCCCATTGTGGCTCAGAAGGTTAAGAACCCAACCAATATCCATGAGATTGAGGGTTCGATCCCTGGCCTTGCTCAGTGGGTTAGGGATCCAGCGTTGCTGTGAGCTGAGCCACAGATGTGGTTCAGATCTCATGTTGCTGTGGCTGTGGTGTAGGCCGGCGGCTACAGCTCTGATTAGACCCCTAGCCTGGGAACCTCCACATACCATGGGTGCGGCCCTAAAAAGAAAAAAAGAAAGAAAAATAAATAAAATAAGATAAAATCAAATAAACCAAAGAGGTGAAATAATACTATGCAGTGTAAGAGCCTTAACTGGGTTCTTGGCCTGAAGACACGTAGCTATAAAGGACATACGGGAGACAGTTGAAGAAATGCTAATACATATGGAGTAATGAGTGATTTCATCACATTATTATTGGTTTTTTAATTGTAATACGGTATACATTTGTAAAATAATGGCATTTTTATAAGGCACGTACTTCAGGGAGAAGTGTCATGATTTCTGCTACTTATTTTCAAATGATTCCACAAGAAATGTTTGAAAATATGGGTGTGTTCGTGTAGGTGTGAAAGATATTTCATTTAAATACTTGTCGTATATTTATATTTACTATATATGAAAGAAAGAGAAAAACGCTAAGGTGGCAAAATATTGACACTTGATGCATCCAGGTAAAGGGTACACAGGTATTTATTATGGTACCCTTTCAGCTTTTCTATAGATTTAAGTTTATTTCAAAATAAAAGCATTTAAGCAAAAAAGAAAGAAAAAATTATCTTTTTTCTGAAAACAAAGTTTGGGGTAGGTCGGTACGGGTATTTTCATTACCTGTGTGTTTTAGAACCAGGAACAGACCAAATTGAAATAAAAATAGACCATTCATAGAATTCTGCATCTGTAGAGTCACGCAAACTTGAGATTCTGGGGTGGAATGAAGGGGAAAATTAATCTGTTTCCAAGTTCACGGTACCCTCTGATGGCAGTCTGTTTCCAGCCAGATCCATTTATCCTCTGGCACCTTCCATGAGCATCTAGATGCTTCGTAGCACGCAGATAAGACTTCCTTTCCACAACCAGTGTTGTGGAAACCAATGACTCAGCCTAAATCCTTTGCCATTTAAGACACTTCCAACTGGACCACTTTCCTACAACACATTTGGAGTTGCCTTTTGACAGTTTGTCTTATTCCAGTTGGTTTCACTGAAAAACACACTTGTGTTTGGGGTTAGTGCTGGGCCTTTTAAATAAAACATAGATAGCAAAGGTGGGCAGTAAACAGCCTTTTAGCACATCCAGTTATTTTATGATAACACCATTTCTCTGGCCACAGGAAAGCTACAGTTTCCCCAATTAAACAGTTCTGGTTTTCGTAGACAACACGTCTGTCCCCATGCTAGCATTTGCATTCTTTTGATGTTCATTAAAATATGTTTATTACATTTGGCCTGTACAGTTGGCCTCTCCAAGGCAAACAAAAATTAAATTGCATCCTGAAGCTGCTGATTTAATGCCTTAGCAAAATTAGAATCGGTATTGAACATGGCAAAGGAACTGAAGAGAGGGGACCAGACGCCTGCTCCAAGGGAAAATTTCCATTGACTTCTTCCCCCTTGTGATGGAGTGAGCTAAAGGAGATGGACTGAAGGGAATGTATGTGAACGCTCTTGTCTGACAGCGATGCATAAATGATGAAGTGTGGGCTTGAGGATTATTAAAGCTTGTCTCTTCATTTAGGATCTTCTAGGAAAGGACATTTTGGAATTCTGCCACTCTGAGGATCAGAGCCATCTGCGGGAGAGTTTCCAGCAGGTACCACCAGTGCTCATTTACAGCTGATGTAGAAGCCGGCTATGCATGGATGTAGTCCTACTATGTGCTAGGCAGGCTGCAGGCCCCCCTCCCCAACCCCGAGGCACCAGTCAGGGCCCCTGCCATGAAAGAGCTCCAAGTCCAGTGGGGAAGGCAGATCATCAGGAAAGAACTTCTGTGTCATGGGAGGAGAGCAGAGGATGGGGAGGTTACAGTGTGGGGAGGAGACAGCAACAGTCTCTGAAGAGAGGCACCAACTGGGATGGGACTTAAAAGATGAGCATAGAAGAAATGAAAGAACATTCCAGGCAGAGGGGGCCAGCACCAGAGATCCAAAAGAGCCTGGCCTGTTGGGAGAGTCATAAATAGTTCCTTAGGGCTGGAGTGACACCGGCCGGCTTGTAGGGAGGAGGTGGGCAGTGGTCCAAAATGAGGCCAGTGAATCCGAGTGATGGAGGGCCTCGTGTGCTGTGGCTGATGACTTTCTCTCCTGAGTCATTTAACTGAGGACCCCTTCAAGGATTTAAAGCACAGCAGTGTTTTTGAAAAACAAGTTTGCTGGAGCTTCTGTCACGTCCCAACAGTTAACGAACCCGACTAGTATCCATGAGGACACAGGCTCGATCCCTGGCCTCGCTCAGTGGGTTAAGGATCCAGCGTTGCCATGAGCTGTGGTGTAGATCGCAGATGCGGCTCAGATCCCGCGTTGCTGTGGCTGTGGTGTAAGCCGGCGACTACAGCTCCGATTGGACCCCTAGCCTGGGAACCTCCATATGCTGCGGGGGGGGGGGGGGGCTGAAAAGACAAAAAAAAAAGGAAGGAACACAATTTTGGTAGCGCAGGTATGCAGAAGAGATAAAGGTGAAAATAACTGGAACAAGAGACCGATGGGGAGGCTGCCACGGTTATCCAGGTGAGAGGCGATGAGACCAAAAATGGTGCAGGAGCAGGCGGACTCAGCAGAGGAGGCCGTGTGGGGAGGTGGCCCTGCAAGTCTCCTCCTCATTTGCTCACTGCACGTGGGCCAGGCTGGTCTTTCAGATCCTTGGACACCTCGTGGTGCTTCCTGCCTCAGGGCCTTTGCGCCTGTTCCCTCTGACTGAACACTCTCCCCTCACTCTCACCATGACCGACACCAGTTCTTATCTTTTACGTTTAAACTCCTATCACCTCAGTCACCAATGACTACCCCAGTTGAGAAAAAAAAAAAAAAAAAACCAACCTCCTTCTCAGCCGCTCACTTCTCCTCCACAGCTATTCCAGTTTGTACTTGTCTTATTTGTTTGTCCATTGTTTTTCTTTTTTCTGTCTTCTCTGCTAAGACACAAGCTCCCTGTGGGCAGGCCCCACTTCCATGCCTCTCAGCACTGTGTCCACCCCTGGGTGTGGAGTGTGCATGAGAGTGAGTGGCTCTTAATATAAAGTAGCCTAAATGGATCTTCACCCACAGCAGGCGACTTTCATTTTGGAAAAAAAAAAAAAAGCGAAATCAGAATGGTTGAATAGTATAATAGTGTAATCTCTTAGGCCAAATCGTTGCTAAATATGTGGAAACTACTATAAACTTTGCATCACCAAGCATTATCCTGTTTGGACTGGGCTGGCTCCGCTTTCGCGTGGAAATGAAGCTCCTCTAACAGAGACAGGACTTTGCATCCGTGTTAGGAACCAGCCAGGCCCTTTGTCATATATGATCCTGTGTGATGCTCAAGCCTTCACCGTATGTTATCACCCCCACTTTTTTGCCATGGAAATCTGCACTCAGAGAAGTTCAGTCACCTACTCCAAGTCACACAGCAAGGGGATAACAGAGCTGGGGCGGGAGCCTGCCTCCTTCCAGAGCATTCAGTTCTGTCCCCACACCTTACACACAGGCCTCTCCATCTGACAGCACAACTGAGATTTTAAGCTGCTGGTTGGTTTTGAAAAGGAGGAATTCAGCATCTGATCCCACCTCCGTATCTGGCTTGAGTAGCCCTTGTCTGAGCGGCCACCTCATTCCTCAGGCAGGAGGCGAAGCCAAGACAGCAACTCCCGAGAGCCGGCCGCCAGGCCCAGTCACAGCAGGCAGCGGCAGCGGCCACACGGATGTCCCAGGCTGCGCCGGGCTCGGGCCCCTGTCTTGTGTTCTTTGGGCTCCGGCCACCTGCAGCTAGGGTGGGGGACACATGTTGATAAAGGGAAGTGGCTTATTTTTGCAGCAGCACGGAGGAGGCTGTCAGGAGCCAGCCCTTGAACTCTAGATTTAAACAAAAGTATTTGAATGGCCCAGACCTGAGACCTTAGAGTGGGATTGAATTTGTGAGGAATTTGAGGTTCGTGGGGTGACAGCGTGCCAGCCCAGGGGGCTGGGAAACCTGAGTCCGCCCTTGACTTTGCTCTTGGATTCCCTCTCTGGATCACAGCTGACCTCGAAGTCCGATGGAAGTGTGGGACCCAGTGAGACTGAAGGCAGATTTAAATCTTACCTCTTCTCTCTGCTCAGAAGCCTTCCACGATGATGATGAATTAAGCTGTTTTCGGCAAGAGCTGGCTGGGCTGGGTGTGTGCCTGCCCCCCCGATCTCAGGTGCTAGCATCGCCCCAGCATATAGCACAGCAGTTGAGTGGCCTTCAGGCCTGGACAGTGGTACCCACACTGCCTTGTATGAGGAGTCCGCGGCCCCCAAACATTTGCTGGTGCTGTGCCTTCTGCCAGAAGAGCGCCCACCCCCCACAGCTTCACTCGCCAAAACCTCTTACCCACCTCCCAGCGTGTGTCCCCAACCCCGTCTCCCTCCAGGAACCCTTTCTGGATCCTGAGAACAGGTTACCTAGTAACCTGTGGGTCCTGAAAACAGGGTGTCCTGAGAACTATGCTTCCGTGGTGCTGTTTGCTCTCTCTGGGTTACAGGGATCCGTACACCTGCCCCACCCGTGCGGGGTGAGACGCTCCTTAGGTTTGGGCATTCAAGAAAAGACAGAAGGTGCTGGGGTCGGGCAGCTCTGGCACCCCCATCCTCCCTCCGCCCCTCCTCAGCCAAGAGGCTTTGGCGGGGTACTTAACCCTCCGAGGCTCGGTTTCCAGGCACACAAAGTACTGCTGTGAGGATTGCGTGAGCGAACACGTCAGAGATGCCGCTAAGCCGGCCCCCAGGAGGGTGCGGGGCTGCGCTTCCCCCCTGCTCCTTCCTCCCCAGCTCCGAGGACTGAGCTTGCCCACAGCCCAAGCCTTGTGGGAGACGGCTGCATGGGGTTAAATAATTGCACACCATCTCAGCCGTTCTGGTGAGGAGAAACATGAAAAGGCACCCTCCGGGCTGCTTCGCAGTGTGAGGGGTCTGAGCAGACTCAGAAGAGTCGCCCATGCCCTTCCTGAGGGGCACTGGCTTTGACCTCTGGCCAGCTTCCTGTTGGGGCTGCAGGCTCGTGGGCAGGCAGCAAGCCCTGAGCGCCCCAGCCTGGCTCTCTCACGTGTGGTGCCAGGAAGGGTCTGTCTTCCTGCCCTGTGCCAGGCCTCGGACTGTGGGTGGGGGAGACTCAGTGACCCAGGGGTCCCTGCCCCCCACGCTGCCTGCTGACATCCAACTCAGAATAACCCGTGAGTGCCAACAGTTCGGGGACAGGGACACGGGTCTCCCCAACCCATGGAGACAATGTCACTACCTACCTGAGTGAGAGCATTATTTCACGGAGGTACCAGCACCAGACGCAGAGTGCCCTGGCAGCCAAGGCAAAAAGGGAAACCCTCTGGCATATAGAGTTTTCATGATCTGCTTTGTAAAAGCTGCAACGTTCTGATATAAAAGGGGCACTGACTAGTTGGTTTCTCCCACCACGGTGGCAGCAGAATGACCCAAACGCAGGGCCCTGTCTCGAAGAGGAAGTGGACAGAGGCCGACGGCCCTCTCTTCCTCTCGAGCTCCCTCTGGTCCTGTCTTCGGCCACAGTGCCCCCCGTGCTGAGCTCCTGCTGGCCCTCCAGAGCCCGAGCTGCCCGGCGCCTCTCCCCAACTCTGTTCTTGCTCCCGCTGACTTCCTTCTCCAAATGTTTTCCCAGGTGGTCAAGCTGAAAGGCCAAGTGCTGTCGGTCATGTACCGGTTCCGAACCAAGAGCCGGGAGTGGGTGCTGATCCGCACCAGCAGCTTCACCTTCCAGAACCCCTACTCCGACGAGATTGAGTACATCATCTGCACCAACACCAATGTCAAGTAGGTGCCCCGCCCGCCCCCTCAGGGGATTGCACCCCGGGGCTCTTTTCTCCCGCAAGTTCTGGCTCTACCTGCAGCTGGAAACCCCCGCAGGGGCTAAGGAGCGGGATGAGGGACCGTGTCTCCCCATCACATCTTCCCTGCCAGGTGCTCCCCCCTCGTTTCCCTCCAGGTTTGTAAGACCCCAGGGCTGCGCGATGACCCCCACGGCACTCCGTCAGCACGGTCGAGCCACGTGCTCTGGTTGACCACGCTCTTTTTGTCACCTGCGTGCAGAGCCCGGCAGGACAGAGCTGGCTGCTTCCTGCCCGCTCCCTAACGTGCCTGCCGCCTGCGCCTGGTTTCCTGGTCCTGCTAAAGCTGCGGGGCGGAGGAGTGAGCTGAGCCTCTTGGCACTTTCTAGAGCGTGGGGGGCAGGCGGCGTGGGGGTGGACACCTCAGGGACGCGTGGTTTCTCTGCTGCCCAGTCACTGACGCAGCGCTGCTGGCTTCACCACGGCTGAATCCCACGCGGGTTGGCGCACAGACCTGGGCTCCGGTCTTGCCCCACCCCTACCCCTTCCCAGCTGTGTGACCTTGACGGGTGTGCCCCTTCGTCTCTTAGCCTCCACTCCTCAGCTGGAAGGGTGGGAATGCTGCCCTCTCAGGTTCCCGTGAGGGTTAAATGAAGTCCAGCTCCCAGCTACAGGCCGGTAATTCCTCCTCTCTGGACTTAACCTTGAGAGGATACAAGTCCAAAGAACCAGCACGAACAGAATGATGTCCAAGGGCATGGAGACTGTGCCTGGTGTGTTGGGACTACAGCCTCGGCAGCTGGCAGGGGCGTGAGATGAGCTGACGTGGTGAGAACTGTCCCCGTGTCTCCCCGTACTGGTCAGTGGCACCGCCATCCTCCGTTTTCCCAGGTTCTGCACCGAGTCGGTGGCCACCTCCCCCTCCTCACCTGCCTGCAGCCCCCTGGGCACTGACACCTCCAGGCAGTCGCCGAGGCCTCCTGGCTTGCCTCGGGGCTCTCGGGGGTCCATATCCCAGCTCCCTGGTCCCAGGAAGCAGCCTCTTTTCCCAGGCAGCACCATCCTCTATATCTCAGCCTCGGTCCCGTTCCTGACCCACGAGGCACCCAGAGCTGGACCGATGGGCCCACACAGGATCCCTCAGAAGGCAGGTGACCCGGGCTTGAATCCCAGCTCCCAGCTGGACAAGTCACCTGCCCTTTCTAAGCCTCAGTCGCCTCACCTGTAAAATGCGGAGAATAACGGAACCCCCCCCCCACCCCTGAATCCTGCCTGTAGACGGTGTGTGTGAATCACTCTGGCAGAGCAGTAGGCTGGGCGGCGGGTCCGCGGCAGTCCTTGCTGATGCTCCGGCAGCAGTGGGCTTCTGCCACCTGCTGTAGCTGCTCGGCCCTTTCCTGGCTCGTCTCTACGAGCTGCCCAGGATCTGCCAAGCACGTGCTGTCTTCTAACTCCGCGTACAACACGTTGCCTTCCAGCAAGTGGAGAGGCCGGGGCCTCGGCGCGAACCTCTCCTTGTTCGTGAGTTCCGTCTCTGTCCCCTCCTCTCCTCCAGTGCTGCTCCCTCCAAAGCCAAGCCCTCCACCTTCTCTCTAGCTCCCAGCACATGCTCTGTCTCCTTGCCCCAGGCTTCCTGGAAAACCCCTGTCCTGCCAGTCCGCCTTGTTTCCCTCCCAGCTGGCCCTGCCACTCGTCTCCGTAGGAGCCCCATCACCATCCATCTCTTGTTGACCCCGGACAGCCCGGCTTTGGCACCAGATACGCTGACTTGCTTTCCCGCAGCCACCAGGGACCGGCGTCAGTAACTCGTCCTCACTAGTCATTCTCCGCAAACTGTCTGAGCGGCTCCTCTCTCTTCATCTCACCCCTCGCCTGGCTTCCTCTTGTGGTTCTTCTTAGATCTCTACCTTCTAGTAAGAATAGCAGGAGCAAATACAGTCAGTTGTTGTAGATCCATGGATGGAAAAGATAATTTTATTTATTTTCTTTACTATCTGCCTTTGTTTAGTCACTGCTTGATAAACTCTGTCAAGTTGAAGGTGTTTTTCTTCTTTGCCTTCCCCCACCATGGGGGGGAGAGGGAGCAGAGCAGCGCCCCCTAGTGCCAGGCCTGTGTCCGGCCCTGGCCTTGGGGACCGAGATGAAGCTTGAGAAACAGGAGGAAGAGTCAGACAGGCAGCGCTCAGGACTCTTGTGGCTCCTTCTTGCTCAGCAGATGGGCTCTGGGGGTGAGACACAGGTTTTTCCCTTTGGGGCTCCTGGGGTGGAGGAAACGGGTGTGCTTATTGACCTAGAGTCAGGTATGACCAGTGGGAGCCCCAGGGGACGAGGCCGAAGTCAGCCAAAGAGCAGCAGATCTGCTCAGCATCTGTTTAGCTGCTGCTCGTTCACAGGCTCACATTTCCTGTCCCAGCGCCTCCCCAGCCCCATCAGCTCCTGTGCCCGAAGCCACGGAAACGGGCAAGCCTGCCTGCATTCCGAGCTGTGGGTGCCATCCTAGAGCTTTCACCCTTTTGATGCCAGCATAGAGACTGGCTCTTAGTGAGAGCCGCCTCTTCCAGGGATCCCGTCCCTCCTTCTCGTCCATGCACCCCTGTCTGCCTCGTTTCCTTCTTTCCCACCCTGTGCTCTCTTCCCCAGGCCTCCCGCAGCTGTGTGTGCGGTGCCTGGCGTCGTTTGCCTGTTTCTGAGAGAAGCTTTCAGACTGCGGTGGGAACAGCCCACACCCTGCTCTCAAACCCGAGTCCCGCCTGTTCCCAAAGCCACTCCCACAGCAAGTGCGGGCCACCGTCTGCTGTAGACAGCGTGGTCCCAGGCTGGGAACCTGGCAGAGCCCTCTGTCTAAGCTTGGGTCAGAAGAGCAGACAGAAGCTCCTTTTTTTTGGGGGGGGGGACATAGTATTTTTACTTTTCTCACCATTCGTCATTAACTTTCAACATGAATACGAGCTTTAGGCATCAAAGTCGCAGGCTTTGTGGTGACTCAGTTCAAGGCAGCAGATAGTCACTGACCACCTTTGCCAGGTGTCTGAGAAATTCAAGGTCCCTGTTACAGTGCCTGCCACCCGGGGAGGCTCCGGTGACATGGAGAGCGGAGAGGCGGCCGGAGGGAGGGACAGGTAAAATGCTGCCAGGGGCCAGGGGAGGCAAGAGAATTAACGCTTCTACCCAGGGCATCTGAGAAAGCGTCCTGGTGGGTAGCTGTGCAGCAGTTGGGCCTGGAAGGAAAGACCCTCCTCGTAAAAGCAGAAGCTTGGATAAAGGCAGGCAGCATCGACAGGACAGAACGCTCCGCCCAGGGCTGTTCCTGCACCTCTTCTGAGGGTGATTGCTCCTGGCCCATCGTTAAGGTGGGGGGGCGGTGAGAACGGACTCACGGCAGAAGCCTGAAGTGGTGTCTGCTGGTCTGAAAGGTGTCCCGCGGGCGAAGATGGCAGGAAGTGTTTACTGTGGACAGCAGAGGGCAGTGACAGCCTTGATGTGAACAGTCCGCCCTGCTTCAGGTTGGTGACGAAACGTTGCTGGCGGTAGGCAGACTCCTTAAGGAGAGGTGCTTTCATGCTCTGTGATTGGGGAGCAAGTTGCAGACAAACCCAGTTGCACTGAGTCGGGAGCATCCGAAAGGAACTTTGCATGGAAATGGAGTGTTCCTGGTTCGCGTGTGTGCAAAGCCGCTGAAAAGGTCTCTTTCACTTCTGCATTTTTTCCTGTTACATCGTTGCAGGAAAATGGAGTGAAGCCCAGGAAATACAGGCTCCCGTTTTACACGCTGGCGGCACAACTTTGAAAGGTGCCCACGTCTTGGTGTCTAGGGGTCTCTTTTTCAAGGATACAAGCCGTAGGTCCCGGGTGCCGTGCTTTCCTGACTCGGCACCTCTCTAAGGAGGGCTGAAGTCACCCTTTGTGTTTGCTGGGACCAAGCCCTTTGTGTGTGACAGCCCATCCCGGTCACTTTGGTTCTTCACGACCACAGCCGAGGGTCGCGCAGGGCCGTGTGTGTGACCTTGGAACTCCACCCCGCCCACAGTCACAGTGGGTGTCTCAGAGCCCTCCGTCTGTCCCCACGTATTCCCGGGTGGCCGCCTGGGGCCCAGCCCACCTGGTCCGTAGTTGGCAGGATGTGGGAGCCAGAAGTGAAAGGAAGTGAGGAAGACCTATGAGGAAGGCGGCATTCATTCCTGGTCTCGGCAGAGCCGAGAGTCGGGAAGGGACCGAAACACTGTGTTCCCCAAGCCCCATCCTCGGACTTGACTTGGGTCCTTCCTTCTTGTCCACAACCTGCTGGAGAACCGGGGCCCACAGTTTCTGTCTGGGATTCTCTCTGCGCATCTCCTCATCCTCTGCCTTGTCTCGGAGGCCACGTCAAGGCCACCTCTATCTCCCAGTGATCGTCCGTCCTCCCCGACCAGCTTCCCCTGCCTTCCATCTGGCCCCTGCTGAGCCAACCCGTGTGTCCCCAGAAGCCATCTCTCTAAAGCCGCACTCGTGCTGTTCACCATCCCCAGGCAGACCAGTTCCAGACCCCTTAACAGGTATCCGGACCCCTGCACAGTGGGCATGCAGGGGGCACCTTCTCCGTGGCGGGCGGGCATGCCAACGGCGCCCTTTCAGGGATGGCCATTATCAGCCTCGCCGCGGTCAGCTGAGCGTGCTGAGCCCCCCGGATGCCTCTGAGCTGGATTCCCGTTACTCCCGAGGGTGCGATCACAGGCTGCCTCTGCATGCCCCCCTAATGGGGCTCACTCACTTACTCGGGCTGAGTAAAAACCTCTGTCCCGGGAGCGTCTGAGATAATTGACAGCATCTGCCCTGCATCCTGTGCCTCCTGATGCAGGGCGGCCACACTAACAGGAAGCGCGGCTTGATGCGTCTGGTTTCTAACCATCAGCTCCTGTCCACCAGCTGGTGGGGGTGGGGGGAAGCAGTCTGCTGTGGTGGGAGCCCGGTTCCCTCACGTGTGCTGTCGGTCCGCTTTCCACTGAGCCGCCGTGTTCCTCGGTCTCTGGAATCTGCAAGCACACCAAGGTTTATTTTTATTCCATCGCCGTGAAAAGTCCGAGAAAGCTCCTTGGGCGTCTTCTCAGGACGGGGCGGCCTGCGGGTCAGCACTTCTTCCACACGCGCTCCGCTACAGAAGCGGAAACCAAAGGCCAGGACAGAGGGTCTGACGTCCGGACCGCAGAGGGAGTGCGGTTAGGATCCTGGGGATTTGCCAGCCAAGCCTGGGACTTTCTTTCTGCCTCCCGGTGCAAGTTGCTCTCGAAAGTCTAAAAGCCCCCAGAGCGACAGAGCTGAGAGCAAAGTCCCATCCCGGACCCGCCCACCCCAGGGTGCACAGCCGGCCGGGTTGGTGGAGGGGGCTGGGTTTCTGCCCCGTTCCCCCCCCCAGCCCAGGCCCCCCGGGCACAGCAGCACAGCTGCCCACTCCCCAAGACTGTGTGCTTGGGCTGGACCCCAAGGCTGACCCACGAGGTAGGAGCGCTCATCATTTCCTGGAAAAATACTTGTGGGTTGAAGGTTAGGGCTCTGGGCAACTCATGAAAGGAGGAGGGGGTGGCCCATGGGTTCCTGCCCTGAAGGGAAGCTCATGCCTCCAATCCCACAGAAATCTCCAAGCCCAAATTTTTTCTCCCACCTGGTGACTCAAGATGGTATCTTGGAGGTGTGGAATGATGGTTCCTGTTATCTGTGGGCAGGGTGCAGGGTTTGCAGACAGGCAGACTTGACTTTGAGTCGTGTGTGTGCCATACAGAGCAGTGTCACTCTGGGCGCCTCATTGAAACTCCCTGAGCCTCTTCATCTGCAAAACGAGACGTTTGCAGAGATGTAAGAAACTTTGCTGGAATCCTGGCTCTGCGAACGTCACTCAGATTCCAGAGGCCCTGAAAATAGAAGATGATGGTGCCCTTGAGATGTAAACTGAAGTAAAGTAGAACTGCAAATATAGCAAGTTGTGATTTTTTATGTGGATCATTATGTTGATTTCTTAAATTTTTTTGAAATACCAGGTTTTTGGAAAACTATTTTTAGTCCTCCTGTTTCCTGGTGTTACACATATATGCTTGGACGGCTGCATGGAAAATTGCATGTTGCTGGTCCTATCATGAATCTTGTTCTTCCCACGTCATGGCCTTAATTCACATACTGCAGTTGCTTGCTGGCCTGTCCGCTTCCCCTGGAGGCTGTCAGCTCCCCGAGGGCAGGGACCACATGGGCTCTGAGCCGTCATGCTCTCCCTAGTACCTGGCATGGAGCTTGGCGTAGGTATTTCAGCACCTTTCAATGAAGGAATGACTCGTCTGGGCTTAGTTCTAAATTCAGATTCCCCAGGTCCTCCAACTGGGGTGCCCTTCTAGGACGTTCTCCCTGGTGGGGGACACGCGCACCAGGTGAAAGTCATGGCAGGACCTGTCAGTCATGTTCAGATGACGCATCTCTTCGCGTGCCGAGAAGAAGAGTTCAGAAACAGAATTCAACATTGCGTCTCTCCAGGGCCGAGCTGGAACTCACACTGGGAGCTGTGGGAAGGTAGAGTTGGGCTTTTTGGGGGACAGACTTTCTGTTCTGTTTCTGTCTGCAAATGGAGCCGGCTGCCCGCAAAAGTAGCGAGCTCCCCAGGACGTGGCGGGGGGCGCGGTGGGGGGTGTCAGGCAGAGACGGGCCAGTTGCGCGTCTAAGGAGTTGGTGCAGCGGGACTGACTGATCCGGCCGGGGAGCTGCGGACCGGGTCCCTCTGCGCACTCTGTTCGCAGGAGCTGAGAGTGGTCTGTGGAAGGAATGTTCCAGTTCTGGCAGTTAGAAGGTCTCTTCTTGCTCAGTCGTCACCACCGACCGGCCTGGTGGTTGTGCTGACGTTCATGTTTGTCCTTTGAGGCCTCACCATGTGCCTGGCAGGGGCCCGTGTCGAACCTACGGATGGAACCAAGTGGGCTCCCTGGCTCTCTGGCCTCCGGTTGTCCGGCCAGTGAAGGGACAGGCCGCAGACGGCCGGGGCAGGGGAGGCTAGGAAGGAGTGTGTGGCCATGGGCTGCGTCATCATCCTACCGGGCTCCATCTGTCATCTGGCGGTGATCCCGCTAGCTGCCCCCCGCTTCAGCCCTGGGGAACCTGCGACTCCCCCGCCTGCTGCTGGCCCAGGGTCCCTAAGCGTCTACACCGTCTCCCTTCCTGCCCACACCTGCTAAGTAACCCCTTCCCTACCCCGCCTTTCATCTCCCCTTCGGAGCACAGCATCTATTCTCTGCCTCCCTGCAGGCTCTCTGGGCCTCAGTTTCCTCACGTGTAAAGGGAGCTGTGAACTACCAGGAGGGCTGTGAGCTTACGCTGTGAGGCTGGCGTGAGCTGCAGGGAGCGCAGACTCCCAGCAGAGGGCAGGGCGGAGGCACCGTGGATGCTGGCATCCTTCCTGCCTTCCTCCTGGCTGGACCACGCCGCTCCTCGGGACCCTCGCCGTGATCAGAGCGTACAGAACGTCTTGTGCCGAGCTTTTCCACACGTTTTTAGCACACCTTCAGGTGTTTCTAGGTCATCTTCCCGGCGGCCGCTGCTGATGACTGTCGAGGACTGACTCAGCAAATTAATACACGTAGTTGACAAAAGTCACTCCCTTGTGACGGCCGTAGAGATTTGCGTGGATAGCTCTTATTTCCTGCCCCTGAATCATTTCCTTAATGCAACCTCCAGCGGCAGGATGGCCACCTGGGAGGGTGTGACCGTCACCGTACTTCCTAATGAGGTTGACCGACGGCTTTCCAGGAAGATCGCGTCCACGCGTGCTTCTCCCACAAAGCGGGACCAGAGCTACCAGGCTAAGTGTGTTTTTACCAGCTCAGTAGGTGAAAAATTGCACTTCGAGGTTCTTTTAATTTGCACTTATTTTGAATATTTTTATGGTGAACATTTTTCCCTAATTACTTGCTTATTCTATGTATACACATATTATAGGTATACATGTTGCATATTACGTGTGTGTTTGTCTATATGTGAAAGGTCTCTTCATGTCCTCAATTTAATGATTCATGGACAGGAGGTGGAATTGGGGTGATTTTTTGTCAGTAATTTGTGTCTGACAGTCTTTTTTTTTTTTTTTTTCGTCTTTTTAAGGCCACTCCCATGGCATATGGAGGTTCCCAGGCTAGGGGTCCTATCGCAGCTGTAGCCACCGGCCTAACAGCATAGTCACAGCAACGCCAGATCTGAGCCGCATCTGCAACCTGCACCACAGCTCACAGTAACGCCAGATTCTTAACCCACTGAGCAAGGCCAGGGATCGAACCTGTGTCCTCATGGATGCTAGCCAGATTCGTTTCCGCTGAGCCACGACAGGAACTCCTTGCCTGCCATTCTTGTTGATCTTTAGGGTTGAAGTCATCCTGCCTAATTTTTAGGCTCTGAGCTGCAGGTTTCCCTGTACCTTAAAAGCAACCCAGTTTCCATAGCTTTGAAATGTAAAAAAGTAGTTTCCTCGGGGTGTCTTCTTCTTTCCCAAGTCCAGCAGCCTGTGTGATGCAGAGAGCAGAACAAGATCAGAAGTATTAGGTCAGATCCTGGCTCTGCCATGTCACAGCCACTTGCTGGTCGTCCAACTGGAACAACCACTTGGCCTCTTTAAACTCCAGTCTCTTAATTTTAGTGCCGGGTAGAGTAACCACTCTGAAAATTCAGTGTGCGAGTTGAGTGGAATGGTGTCAAGTCCTACCAGCTTACAGGAAACCAAGCGTTAGCTGAAACCACCAGCATCGTTCGGCTTTGAAGAATTTCACCTTCTTCTTTCTTTTTTTTTTTTTTTAATTTTCTAGTGTGATGTCTTACCCTGCGTCAAATGAAGTCCTAAGTCAAAACTTATTTCCTAAATATTGACAGCCTAAATTTAAAAGATAAGGCTTAAGGGTCTTGATTGGGGGCATTAAAAAACAGAAAAAAAATAGAGTAAAATAAAATAAAAAACTGAAGAAAGAAAATAAAAATAGAGTAAAAGAAAATAAAAAACTGAGACCAATTTAGAGCTCCATTTAGCGATCCACTGTGTCTTTGGGGGGCAGGGAGAGCTCCAGCTCAGCCCTGTCGCCATCACATCTGTTCTCTGTGACTCTCTGCTGACTTCTTGTTCCACAGGCAACTTCAGCAGCAGCAGGCAGAGCTGGAAGTGCACCAGAGAGACGGGCTGTCGTCCTATGACTTATCGCAGGTGAATTTCTGGAAAACTCTTTCCCAGTTGTTGAAGCTGTCTCCAACCCAGGGCTGGGGACTAAAATTAACCCTTAGCTAGAGGCCCTCACCCCCAGTAGATGCTGTGGCTCCCTCCCCGCACAGTGCAAAGAGCATTTTGGTCCCCAGGTCGGGGGCGGGGGCAGCGGGCCTGCTGGGACCCTTCCACGCGGAACTGAGCCATGAAGAGTGTAAAACATGTTTAGACCAGGGCCTCGCCGTGTACTGAGACGCGGAGGCTGTGCAGGAACTCGAGCGCCCGCGTACCTGGAGGCCGACCAGTGCAACTCGCTGCTGCTCTTGCCTTAGTCTGAGCCCCTCTCTCTCTCGCACACCTCCTCCTGTCTCCCCCTCCACCTGCAAGGTCTGTCTCCTTTCCTTCTCCCACCTCCCCAGGCCCCGCTCCCTTCCGCTCTTCCTCGTCTCACTGCTTCTTCTTCTTTCTTTTTTTTTTCTCTTTTCAGGGCCTCGCCTGTGACATATGGAGGTTCCCAGGCTAGGGGTCTAACAGGAGCTGTAGCCGCTGGCCTTCACCACAGCCACAGCCATGCCAGATCTGAGCCACATCTGCGACCTACAGCGCAGCTCACGGCAACGCCGGATGCTTAACCCACCGATCGAGGCCAGGGATCGAACCTGCGTCCTCATGGATGCTAGTCAAGATTCATTTCCGCTGAGCCACGATGGGAACTCCTTCTCCACGCTTCTGCCTATAGAGAAGCCGCAGCTTGCATTGGCGTCTGCCCTCTCTCCTAAATTAAACTTTATAGTCGCCTTTCCTTATGTTTAGACCAAGTCGATTATTTTATTTCTCTCTCTCCAAGTGATTGCTGGGACCCCAGTGACCTTTCTGTGACCTCCCGTTCGCACCCCGCCCTGTTCTTGACCTTCTCAGGTAGAAAAGCGCCCACCCTACCAAATGTCCAAGCCTGAAACCACAGCGAGCGGTTCCCAGGGAGGGGTCCCGGCCGAGGGGACCAGGAACCTCTCTGAGGGTTGGCCTTGGGTCCCACAGGCCTGACGCCACTGTTTTTCATGTGCACACAGGTTCCTGTCCCCAACCTACCAGCGGGTGTGCACGAGGCCGGAAAGTCCGTGGAAAAGGCAGACGCCATCTTTTCCCAGGAAAGAGACCCGCGGTTTGCTGAGATGTTTGCAGGAATCAGCGCCTGTAAGTTTCTGAAGCAAGCCGAGGTGGTGAGACTGTGGGGTGTTGAGTTGCTCTCTGGCCACCTGGGGACAGCCACCCCTGGGGGAGAGCACCGCGGGGGGTGGGGGCAGTTCGCAAGGAGGCTGCAGGATGGAAAAGGAGCCCCGAGCAAACGCAGGGGTCCTGCTGGATCCTCTGCAGTCCCCACTTTCCTCTCGCTTACCCGTTACCTCGGGCAACCAGCCTGGGGCCTCTGACATCTCAGCTTCAAAATTTGAGAGACTGGAATAAATGAGCTCTGCTAATCGTGGTACCATTTAGTTTCATCAAGCCAAAGACATGTCCCTGTAAAAAAAAAAAAATCTCCACATAATCTCTAGTGGAGAAAGGACCACATTTTAAAATAAAAATATGCAGGAAAAGGCAAAATTATCCACCCAGATTTAATCTCTTTTCACTTTATTTTTTCTTTTTAGGGCCGCACCCCCGGCATATAGAAGTTTCCAGGCTAGGGGTCGAATCGGAGCTTTAGCTGCCGGCCTATGCCACAGCCACAGCAATGCCAAATCCAAGCCACATCTGTGACCTACACCACAGTTCACGGCAACGCCAGATCCTTAACCCGCTGAGCGAGGCCAGGGATCAAACCTACATCCTCGTGGATGCTAGTCGGGTTCCTTACTGCTAAACCACGGTGGGAACTCCACACCCAAGATTCTGATCTCTTTCCATCCTGTAAGGATTTCCCAATGAACACCCCATTACCACCGCAAAAGAGAAGGGACCAGGAAAACAGCTCAGTGCCTCCACTCTACTGAAACGTCACGGAGGCTGTTTACACCTGAGGGACATTTGGCACAAGGCCCCCGAAGTCCGCCCTCCGGACACAAAGCCCGTGAGCCTGAGCGTCCGTCACTGCTCACGTCCACCCATTGGAAGAAACCCTCGCTGTGCCCATCCACAGAGACGGGTGCAGACGTGGGCTCCGTGTAAGCACATGGGAATTGCCGTGGGGCTCACCTTTGTATCCTTTATTCCACTATTTTCGGGATTGTAGGGCAGGATGCTTAGGGATTCTGAGATCCTATAGGGAAACGGGACGGTGCCCCAGGGAGCCCTGGGCCCCTCGGTTACCGGAGGGAGTAAGAGCGCTCCCGTTCCCACTCCTGTTTCCCAAGCCGCCCCCTCTCCCTCGTGTAAGATCTGAACAGCCCAGCTGGAATGTGCACCCGTTTCTTCAGCCCCTCTCTGGGAGGTGAGACGCTGAACCGAGTTTTTTAGGCTCCGTTTGTGCTGGCTGATGAGTACCGATGATTACACACCCCGGCCGGGCCCAAGTTCTTCGCTTGTATGCGGAGCTCAGCCTCTCAGACCCTTGCAGGTCGGGGAGCACGGGTCGGGGCTGTCCAGCCGGTCCCTGGCTCACGTCGGCACCTGCTAGGTGAGGGCAGCAGGGATGGGCGGGGGTCTGGACCATGGAGCGGAGGGCTGGGCTTGCCTTCAGGCCCCGGGACCGTCCTTGCTGGCTCGTGACCTCGGACAAACCGAGCCTCCGTTTTCACACCAGCAAGTGATAGGCAACATTTCGATGCTGTTTGCTCTGCTGTGGGCCCCTGTTCTAAGTGCTTTGGTTAACTCTGTGAGTTCCCCCCGCAGCCCCATGTGGAAGCACCTGTTACTCTCGCCACCTTTCAGTCGGGGACACTGAGGCACAGGGAGGTTAGATGAGATGACCAGGGCCACCCCTCCGATCAACAGGACAGAGCTGGGCGCTAGAGCCTGTCCTCCTAGCCACCGCTCTGGGCCTCCTCACGCAGAGGGTAAGATGCACCGTCCCCACCCTGGTGACGGGCTCCGTAAAGTAGAGTCTGAGGAGGAACTCTCTTTAGTTCGGTGCTTCTTCCCGACTCTCCAAAACGGCTGCCTTCGGGTGGCTTGGGGCCCAGCCGGGGCCCTCACGAGCAGGGAGGGCCCGAGACGTGTGCGTGCAGAGGCCAGGGCGGAGCAGGCTGCGTGCGGAGGGGCTGCGCTGGCTGTGCGGCCCCCTGCTTGCCGCGCACGCCACCCCCGCCCCCGTTCTTGGGACTCCCCACCCCGGGGCCTGCAGGGCAGGAAGCCCTCGAACGTAACCCTCGCCCTGCTTTTCCCAGCGGAGAAGAAGATGATGAGCTCAGCCTCTGCGGCAGGAACCCAGCAGATCTATTCCCAGGGGAGCCCGTTCCCCCCCGGCCACTCGGGGAAGGCCTTCAGGTAGGTGGCGGCGGTGCGGGCGGGGGCAAGAGGGCAGTGGACGGATCTCCTGGAGAGGCGGCGGGCAGCTCAGCAGCGGTCCCCTGAAGTAGCAGCCCCTGCGATCTCGGAGCGGCTTTGACCAGCCCTGCACTGGCCTTGCTGGACCGCAGCCTGTTCAGAGTGTCAGGCAGTGACCCTCTGGTCTGGGGACAGGAGGACAAGTTGGCAGCCCCCAGGGAGCCTCTCCTGAGCCGTCATCACGGCCGGTCACCCCGCTCCGCTGAGCGCTGGCCAAGGCCCCAGACATCACCCCCTGAAGCTGTGGTACCCAGCCGCTCAGCACGTGGCGACCTGTGTAGCTCCGTGCCGGCTCCTGTCCGGCCCCGTGTTCATCGAGTCCTCGGAACACGGGCTGCTCACACCCTCCCTCCCCCTAGTCCCCGGTCTGGACAAAGGGCAGCAGGGACGGAGTGGAGGCCAGAGGAGAGGAGGGACAGCCCGAGGCAGCCTGGCAGGGGGAGATGGGGCGCAGGGCACGCAGGCATCAGGGATGTGCTGAGCAAAGCCCGGGAGGCAGGAGCGACCAGAAGTCTGGGAGAAGCAGAATGAGATCGGGACCCAGCCCTCTCCAGCAGGCTTCCACCGATAGGTTCTTTTTTTTTTTTTTTTGGAAAGCCCTTACTTAGCCCATCTCCTGAATGCTTAAGCTGTATAGGTGCCCCAAAGGAACAAATTAAACAGAGACAAAGAGCGAATTAGCACCAAGACTGATTTTTGTTTTAAGAAGCTTCTCTCTGCCTGGGCATCATCTGTTGAAAGCAAAAGACACGCAGGGGTGGGATTGGGGCTGCCCAGGAGAGAGTGCGGGAGACTGTGTGGGGAGAGAGGCAGCTGTGGTGCATAGAGGGAGCTCTGGGGGGGAGCAGGGAGCTGGGGGCTCCCACCGTGGGCCTTTTGTCCAGGGACACACTGCCCCGGAGAGAGAGAGCGCGCTCGCGGCTCAGGGAGAGGCGGCCCGAGGCAGGGTGCAGGGTGCACGGCAGGTGGGGCGTCGCCCGGGACAGATGCACTTTCTTCTCATGCAGCTCTTCGGTGGTGCATGTCCCTGGCGTGAATGATATCCAGTCCTCCTCCTCAACCAGCCAGAACATGTCCCAGATCTCCCGGCAGCTGAACCAGAGTCAGGTGGCCTGGACGGGGAGTCGGCCGCCCTTTCCCGGACAGGTGCGGGCGTCGGTGGGGGCCTTGTCCCCAGGTGCCTAGAGGCTGCAGAGCACCTGGGATGTGCCTTCTTGGGATCCTGGCTCTGAGACCGGGTCAACGCTCTGGGGCCAGAGCTGACCCCCCACCCCCGCCCCCCGGACCGCAGCCCGGCTCCCTGGAGCACCAGCCGCCCTAATGGCGCTGTGAGAACCGGGTCCCCAGCAGCGGTACCCAGTCTGGTTTCAGCAACCTTTTCCCCCTGCAGCTGGGGGGAGGTCCCAGGGAACCTGAGGGAGGGGGCGGGCGCACAGAGACCCCCCTTCGGGAACGAGCCACTCACCACTCTGGACCTCCAGTTCCCCGGCCCAGGAGTGCATGAGAACACCAACCCCGGGACAGGCCCAGCTCCCCGTAGTTACTGTGGGGACACTGTCCACCGCGCTGCGGGAGTCCTTGGTATTCACAGCGCCAAGGTCCCCATAACCAGGAGGCAGAGGACGCAGATCCTTGTAGCCCTGGGCGGTAACTTCAATGCCCACTGCCCTACAGACCCAGGGCCCGGGTCCTATGGTTCTTGGGCCCGCCCGTGTCGGCCTGGTCCTGGGCCTGTGCCCAGCAGGCCAGGAGGGCCAGTGGAGTCGCTGTCAGCCTGGAGCGGGACTGCCGCTGCCAGCTGTACCTGCGGGTGGCAGTGACCAGCCCGGGCCGCGGGGTGGGGCCCGCTGGTGACGCTGGCCGTCTCTGCTTTGTCCTGACTGTAGCAGGTCCCCTCTCAGTCCAGCAAGACTCAGTCTTCCCCCTTTGGCATCGGAACGAGCCACACGTACCCGGCAGACCCTTCCTCCTACAGCCCTCTCTCCAGCCCAGCCACCTCCTCGCCCAGCGGGAACGCCTACTCCAGTCTTGCCAACAGGACTCCAGGGTTCGGTAGGTGGGGAATGAGGGAAAGACTTCCTGGGAGAGCCGGCAAAGATGCTTTCTGAACCTCCCGAGTTTGGGGGTCTGAGCTCAAGCTCCCAGAATCCTGGGCCCGGGTCTGGAGGTTTCCAAGCGCCTCTACTCTCTGGCTGTAAAGACGCCAGTGGGGTCCCTAAGAGGCTGGCTGCTTAGACCCTGGTTTTGTGGATTGTCTTTATCAGGTTCAAGGCCCTGATGTCATCTGAATGTTCTTTTAACCCTTTATGGCCCTTGGCAAGGACTTTCAGATTGCCCACATCAAAAGCCCTTATAGTCTTGTTTCAAAAAAAACTACAGAATTGGAGTTCCCATCGTGGCTCAGCGGTAATGAACCCAACTAGTATCCATGAGGACGTAGGTTCAATCCCTGGCCTCGCTCAGTGGGTTAAGGATCCGGCGTTGCCGTGAGCTGTGGTGTAAGTCGCAGACGCAGCTCGGATCCCGCATTGCTGTGGCTGTGGTGTAGGCCGGCAGTTACAGCTCCTGTTAGACCCCTAGCCTGCGAACCTCCATATGCTGCAGGTGCGGCCCTAAAAAGACAAAAAAAAAAAAAACTACCACAAAAAAAAAACCTATAGAATTACAGGCTAGAGGGATGACCAACTGTGTAAACTGATTGTGTAGAATAATAAAGATTGTAAAGTTTTCTCCCTTAATATTAAAAGAGGGATCCTGTCCCACGGAAGAACATCTCGCCTAGCTTTGTTCATAAAACCTCAGGCCATAAAGGGTTAAGTAGCCGCTCCTCTGGGGCACTTTGCGGGAACCCTCGCCCCGGCTCCCACTGCAGGTGTTTAATGAACTCCCAGTATGTCTGCCAGGGCCAGGGTTCCATGTCACACAGTAGGGGCTCAGAAGGGACCGTGGCTCTGGCAAAAAGCCTGAGCTGGTGGCCCCCTCTTCCCGCAGCGCCTGTCCCCAGTGACAGCCAGTAGTGTGGCTTACGGGGCATTTCTCTGCGGGATGGATCCTCCTCAGGCCAGCATGAAGCTGAGCTCAAGCCTCTGAATTTCCATCTCCAAGCATCCCTTTAGGCTGCGTCAGCCTTAGGAAAAGTGCTGCACCTTGTCCCTGGCCCATACCTGGAGTTGTCAGCCACTCCCCACCCCCTCTCTGCCCCCACTACTAAGAGCAGCCCTCCTGCCCCCGTCCCTCAACCCGAGGTCTTGGGGTGCAGCATTTCCCAGACTCCTTATCTATCGCTCCCCCTTGCCCCTTCAGCACTGATCCATGCACTTGTAGCAGATTCTCGTCTTCAGCCTCTAAATATCTTCGCCAGACATTTCCGTGAGCTGAGAAGCACAGCACCCTGTTTCAGGAAGGAGAAGCCCTGAGGCAGTTGCTTTCAAGTCAGCACCACTTAGAAACCAGCCCGAGCTTGGAGGTTGGAGTCTGGGCTTCACCTCACCTCCCTGCAGTGTCTGCTCCCTGCCCCGGATGGGGAGCGACACAACCCACCCCCTCACCCCCCACCCCGCCCCCACCCCCGCCTTCTCCCAAAGGGACACTGGCAAGCAGGCACCTAGCCCTCACAGCACAGACACTGACTCTGGGCAGGCTGGAGACGCAGCAGCGAGGTCTGCTCAAGGCAGGAGAGCATCCAGCAGGGCCAGGAGAGGCTCAGAGACCTGGCCCTCACCCCACTGAGGCCTGGAAGCATCTCGGTGCGGCCCTAACAAGTTAGGAGGGCGGGCCACCCCCCTGCCCCAGTGGCCTGGGACCTTCGCTCTGAGCTCCTGCCGGGTCGCCACTTAGCAAGTGAAAATGGAGCTGGGACACAGGAGGCCACTGCACAACTTGGTGACTGAGGGCCGGATCACGCAAGTGAGGCTCCAGGGTTAGCAGCCATTTCCGCCGCTGCCTTCCAGCGTTCTCACGCTCAGAAGATGATAATAATTATGACAACAGCTAGCTCTTACCCGATGCTTACGCTGTGCTCAGCACTTTACACATTTGAATTCATTTAAAACTCACAAGAGCCCTCAGAGGCAGAAACCAGGATTGTGCCCAGTGCACAGATGAGTAAGCTGGGGCAACAGTGAGGTCTGATAACCCACTAAGGCCGCACAGCTGGTGAGGGGTAGTCACGCCTGCGGAGCCAGGATCTGTGCTCTCAGCGCTACCCCGTACTTGCCATCTTCTCTAATCCATCATTCAGAGCTTCTTAGAATTAAGTGGGAATTGGCTGTGTTCTGGTTTATAGTCATGAGAAAGGGGCTGGCGCTCTTTCATTGAATGCATGGAAAAGACTCTAAAATGGAGACATGAAGGATTGAGACGTGTCCTGGGGCCTTATCATCAACACCTCGTTTGTTAGCTTTACAGTTGGAGTGGACGAGAGTGCCGCTGGTGTGTGTTTGGAAGCCCGACGGTGGTGGGACGGGCAGCTGATGGGGTGGGCATGGGATGCTGAGGAGGAGGGCGTGAAGGGAGGCTCCGACCGGGCATGGGGAGGAAGGCCTTGAGCGTGTGGGCGGCGGGGGCCGGGGTGGGGGAAGGTCCGTGACGCAAAGACTCCCAGAGGCCGGCTCCCCGTGCAGGCAGGGGACGCCCGGCCCGAGGGCCAGAGTCCCCATCAGGATGGAGGACCAGGGTGTGCACACGGCCTGGAGCGTGGGGCGGCCCGTGGGATCTGTGGAGTGTGGGTAGAGCAAGCCGGCCCCGCGCCGGAAGCCTTCGGGGGCAGGGAGGGCGAGGGGTGGGTTATTAATGAGGCTGCTCGGAGCACGGGGGGAAGGGAAGCAGGGAAGAGAGCAGACGGGATGGGTGAGCGGAGAGGGAATGGCGCAGTCTCTGTTAAAGGCCGGTTTCATTAATTATTGAATAGATACGAAACCATTAGAACAAGCGGCAGTGTGTGTATTTGTAGCGGACATGCCCTGGCCCAGCGGGTGCAGATCTGAGTGGCTTTCCAGGGCCTCCCTGAGGGCGTGGCTCAGACAGCTGTGCCTTGGGGCCCGCTGGGCCTGAAGGTCACAAGCATGGCAGCACCCCAGGACCTGGCTCCGCTAGCTGTCCTTGGCCACTTACCTGAGCCCAAAGAGGAAGCCAGGTCGGCCGTGACCGCCCCCTTCTCACTGACTGGAGCGGCAGGGGCTCGGGAGTGCCCGCTGAGCAGACCGCACCCAGTGACGGCCAAGGGGGCGAATTCAAGGGGCAACAGCAGAGCGTGTCGCTCTGGACCAGTGCTCCCCCTTCAGCTGGGCGTCTCGGGATCGCTTTAGGGACTGAGTGTGTACACTGAATGCTGAGTTCCAGCCCTTTCTGCGAACCCCGTGCAGGTTTTGCTCCAGGGTCTTTAGGAGTCAACCCAGAGCGTTCCTTCCATTTCGGGTCTAGTGAGTTACCTTGAGCTACTCTGGCGTTTGTGTTGCCAGACTTTGTTTCCACCGCAGTCTGACTAAGAACTTGAAAGAGACCCCAGCCCACCAAGCCTGACCGTCAACCTTGTTGAAGGTGGGTCCACCCCTGGACTCACAACCTGCTGGGGATAGCAGACTTGCCAGAGGCTGGGGGCTGCAGCTGGGCACCCTGCCAGCTGGCGGACTAACTCGCTAGAGGGTGCAGGTGAAACTGGTGGAACCCCCGTGAGGTGGCTTTCCCTGAAGCGTTCTGGCAGCTGGAGCTGGTTGGCAGCCCTCTGGGTAACAGAGACACCTGCTGAAGGGTCAGTGCCACTGGAGGTCCTGCACACCCTGGCAGACCCAGCTAAGCAGAGCAGCCGCTTCCCGTGCTGTGCCTGGCCTCTCTTTAGCGCCCTCTATTGACAGAGCCTAACACTGCACCAGCTGGCAAAGGAGAAATGTTGACAGGGTCCAGTTTGCTATAGCAGAGCAGGGGCGAAGGGTGGGTTTCCGTGTAGGAGGCATTCAACTGGTAACTGGCAAATATGTATGTGATGCAAACCCCTCAACTGGTTAGTTCTCTCTTTCGGCAACCCCCAGGTATCTGCTCATTGATGTTACCATGTTTCTCGGAGAAATGCAGGAAGCCAGGCAGACAAGTCGCTCCACGACAGTGGCTCAGAGGTGCTGTGGCAGGCCAGGCCTTCATTTCCTGAGTGGCTCTGAGGGTTGCATATATGCCCTAGGGACGAATGACATCCTTGTCTTTGCGCTCTGCCTCCAGATATGATGGCGTGGCAGGCTCAAGCGTGTCCACGGCGTCGTGCTCCCCACATGCTTTTCGATTTTAGGCAGAGGCAGCTGAAGCGTCTCATTCAAAAGTAACACAAGTCACAGCAGGGTCAGTGCAGATCAGATCGGGTCACAACAGGAAACACTGCCAACTGAAGGTGAGCGTTTTCTCACGGAGCTCAGGAAACACACCCGTAGCGTAATTGCCCTGGAAAGAGCCGTGTCCAGCTCAGGCTGCCCCAGCCGGCCTTGCAGACTTACTTGGGAGAGGAAGATTAAAAGACTGTGTCATTCCAGAAATGTCTGACGAGTCTTTCAGTGAGAAATAGGACAGAGACTTAAAGATAGAGAAGCAGGGGACGATTAGGCCCTGGGAGGGAACTTAAAATCTTTGCAGACACCCTGGCCCTCTTACTCCCCAGCTCCTGCCCTCAAAACTCATTCCTGGGTGTTGTTACAGATAAATTTTAGGGACTTTTGGACCTTTTCATCCCTACTTGTCGGTGATTGAAAAGACAAGATCTTAATCGGAAGTCGTGCAAAGTGTGTGATCACCGTAGTGAGCTGCAGTTCTCGGCTGAGAACCCCAAGGAGCCCTCTGCCTGGAAGGCATTTGTAAGAGAAGAAGCTTCCCCTTTGCTCTTTGCTGATTTTATCCAGCAGGGCCTCTCAGCTGCTGCCCTGTGGACACTTGGCCCCAGGTGATTCTTTATCATGTCGGGTGTTTAGCAGCATCTCTGGCCTCCATTTACTAGTGCTTCTCCATCTGTGACAGTGAGAAATGTCTCCAGACTTTGCCCAATGTTCCCCGGGGTGGGGCCAGAGGCCAGATCACCCCACTTGAGAACTACTGAGCGAAACCCAATCACATAGGACCTCTGAGCAGGACTTCAAGTGAACCTTGACTCTTAGGGCAATTTCTTTCCTTTTTTTTTTTTTTTTTTTTGTCTTTTTAGGCATATGGAGGTTCCCAGGCTAGGGGTCTAACAGGAGCTGTAGCTGCTGGCCTACACCACAGCCACAGCAACAAGGGATCTGAGCTGCATCTGCGACCTACACCACAGCTCACGGCAACGCCGGATCCTTAACCCACTGAGTGAGGCCAGGGATTGAACCTGCGTCCTCATGGATGCTAGTCAGATTCATTTCCTCTGTGCCACGACAGGAACTCCTTAGGGAAATTTCTGAATCAGATGAATCTCACAGAAAAATGTTATCAAGACTGAAATTATAGCATTGAAGCCAGTAAATACTTTTTTAAGGAAAATGTGTCCCCTTTCCTCTACAACCTGGGGATCCTCAGACTCCTCAAGATTCTCACCTTTGGTCCTCAAACCCACCCGGTTGACCCATATGGTGGCGGCCCAGTAATGCATTCTCTTTAGACCCCTGGACTGGCACGTGGTCCCCGTATCTGGCCAGGACTTGCAGCAGCCTAGGCTTTGCTTGGGAAACCCACAGAACAGAAGGAACCCAGCACGGCTAGAACCCAGCAGTTGTACCCGTGGCTTTGGGAACAGTAAAGCCACACAAGGATGTTGGTGACCACTGAGGATTTTTCCAGAAAATAGCTTTGGGTACGTCTGGGGGACAGGCCGTGGAGATTTCCTGTTCACCATCTGTGTGCAGTGCAGGTCAGCCGGGGCCAGAGTTTACGCTGAGACTCCACACGGCTCCGCCATCCTGCAAAGGTTAGGTTGTCGCCGTTACTCAGGCTTTAATCAGAGAGGTCACATATGCAGTTCGGAGGCTAACTGAAGGGCTTTCCCCTGTAACTCCCTCACCACGTGGCCGGTGACCTCATCCTCCAGATCATCTCTGGACGTAACTTCCTCCAGGAAGACGCAAGTTGGTCGGATCTCACTCCCCTGTCCTTCTAAGCTGCCTGTGCTTCGCTTATAAGCACTCTTAACATTTCCAGTCGGGAGTTCCCATTGTGGCTCAGCAGTAGCCAACCCGGCTAGCATCCGTGAGGACACAGGTTTGATCCCTGGTCTTGCTCAGTGGGTTAAGGATCTGGCATTGCCATGAGCTGTGGTGTAGGTAGCAGATGGGGCTCAGATCTAGCGTTGCTGTGGCTGTGGTATAGACTGGCACTGCAGCTCCGATTAGACCCCTAGCCTGGGAACCTCCATATGCCGCGAATGCAGCTCTAGAAAAGGCAAAAAGACAAAAAAAAAAAAAAAAAAAAACAGCAAGCCTTTCTCACTGTTCTAGAGGCTGGGAGTCTGAGATCAAGGCAGTAGGGTTGATTTCTTCTGAGGCTTCTCTCCACGGCTTGTAGATAGCCGCCTTCTCCCTGTGTGCTCACGTGGCCTGCCCTTTGGGTGTGCCAGCATCCAGATTTCTTCTCAGGAGAACACCAGTTGTGGCTCAGCGGGAATGACCAGACTAGTATCCATGAGAACGCTGGTTCAATCCCTGGCCTCGCTCAGTGGGCTAAGGATCTGGTGTGGCCGTGAGCTGTGGTGTAGGTCACAGACGTGGCTCGGATCCCACATTGCTGTGGCTGTGGCGTAGGCTGGCAGCTGTAGCTCCGATTCGACCCCTAGCCTGGGAACCTCCATATGCTGGAGGTGCGGCCCGTAAAAGAAAGAAAAGGAAAGAGCAGGCTATGTGCTCAAGGGTGTCTAGACTGCACGACTGCCTCTCCCTTCTCAAGCGTGTCAGGGAGAGAGCTTCTGTCAGCCGCAGACATGCCCCATGGAAGCAAGCCCCCTTTAGTGATCACGAGGGCCTGGAAGGCTCAAAGGCCCCGGGCACCTGGCAGGTACACTCAGGGAGAGCCAGCCTCTCCGTCCAGTACCTGCACCGGTTGGCAGAGAGCCCCCATTCCTGTTTCACCCATCCAGCCCTCGGGTGTGAAACCAACTTACCTGTCAGTCAGTGTGAGACGGGGGTGGGGGGACAGCGAACACAGCCAGCTCTGGATGAAACGCGCCTTTCAGAAATGTGGGGCCCTCGGGGCTGCAGCGGTTCTTAGGTCCCGGGAGCCGCGGGATGGCTTTTAAAGGGAGTGTCCTGTACGTCGGCTCTTTCAGCTGAAAGTGGACAAAGTAGCGGACAGTTCCAGGGGCGGCCCTCGGAGGTCTGGTCGCAGTGGCAAAGCCAGCACCACGGACAGCAGAGCGGTGAGCAGCACTCCCACCAGCAGCCCGGTCAGACTGAAGTATTCCAGGTAAATCAGCGAGCGCCACCTTCTCGTAGGTACCGGCGCCTTCTCTCTGCTTCCTTTCCCCTGGGTCTCTGCCGCAGCACCAACCGCTGATAGCGATTGTGAGTTCTGGCCCTCCCAGGGCAGGTCGGAGCCCCGCGTCCAGGGGGTCCAGGCATCAGAGGGCTCGACTCGTCTCGCAGGTTCAGTGCAGGTGCCGGTTGAGGCTGCCTGGGCGCCTTGCAGCTAGCTGTACGTGGTGCGAGCCATTCCTGGCCCTTCCCGGGCGCCTTGGGCAGCGCTGACCTCGGTGTGCAGCAGAAGTGGACTCTGCTGGTGGCTCCACGGGGTAGGACTCAGCCCCTGCTAGGTGTTTATGGCTCCACTTTTCAGCAGAAGACGTCTCACGGCTCAGGGAGCGGCTCCAAATGGGAGCTGTTCGTGCTCCATCCTCCCCCCAGGTCTTCAGGAGGGAGAAGCACCTTGTACCAGGAGCCCAGGCATCTTCTCTCATGTTCCAGAGCCGAGCAAAGATGGGGCAGAAGGCACGGGGAGGGGGGGTTGTCTGAGACTCCCAGGCCTATAAACCCCCTTCTCAAGGGAGAGATTTCCGTTTACCCTACCCTCATCCCAGGTCCCTTTCCCACAGGGTGAAACAGCATCTTCACAGACAAAGGTCGAGAACCCAGATGTCGCTCCAGGTCCCCCAGGAGGCAGAATCCTTTTACGTATGCAGAGAGGTGCCTCATCCAGGCCCATGCCTGACCTTCCCGGACCTATAAGTGTTGCCCCTTCCTCCATCCATAATAAGGATGGGCCCTGGCCCATCCTTCTGCCTCTGGTTGCCACACAAAGCAGAATTCCCTATCCTGGCTCTTCATGGTCGCAATGCGAAAGAGAACTCTTAGTCATATAAGTTTGTGAAACACTGATTAAACAACATTAGTCAGTTTCTTGACTGCAGGACTTATCAGAACCTTTATTATACTAATGAGGACTAAGGTTTTCTAGGAGGAGGCAAAGTACACCTTATTTCCCAAACTTACTTGGCCACAGAATTCTTTCCTCCCAGAGTATCTCATGGGCCAAGAATTTGACACAGCACAGTTCGGGAAATTTGCCATAGAGGATTGAAATATAGCTCCTCCCATTTTCTGGATGGGTAGTCTGAGGCCCAGAGAACATACAGAAGTTGTTAAAAGAGAAGAGTAACCATGCAGGGATTTGGCCTCGCCCTGGACAGACGCAATGAAGACAGGCCACACAGATCTCCTCCCTGCACAGAGCCCCCCCTCCCCGCGCCCTGTCCCTCCCCACACCGTGGTGCTGTTGCCTTTCGCTCAGTGGTTGTGTGTACCTTGCTTGGTGCCAGGCTGTGTTCTCCCACCGCTGGGGTTCTCATCCGCCCGGTGTCCTGCCCAGCTGTCAGTAGACAAAGGTTGTGTCCCGCAGTTGTTTCCCTGCTGCAACGACAGCTCGCAGGAGGGGGGACAACTTCCCGGGGTCTCCGAGGTCTGGGGACCCCCCGCCACCACCACTAGCCCGCCACCAGTTTGAGAGATGACCGTGAGCATGACCAGCAGGCTGGGCTCCTGGGACGCGCCGGTGCCCAGGAGGATGAGCCGACTCCCCTGCCCGTTCTTTTCTTCTCTCCTCCAGGACATGCTGCCCATGCCGGGAGACCCGACCCAAGGGACTGGCAACTATAACATCGAAGACTTTGCCGACCTGGGCATGTTCCCGCCGTTTTCCGAGTAGCTGCAGGCGGAGCGAGGCTTCCGCCGTGCGGTGCCCCCCGGGCTCTGATAGCGATGCCCACGTGAACAGGGCCCACCCTCGCCCTGCTTGCCCGGCCGCAGGACCCCCCGGCGGAAGGCACCCCACCCCGCACGTTTCCCTGGCCACAGCGTTGCTCAGCTTCTGACCCACAGCCGCGGCTGCTCAGCCCCTGACCAGGAGCCCGGCCGACGGGGGTGGTCGTGTTGTTCGCATTTTATCCGTGTGTGCTTGGGAGGCCAGCCCACTGGGTCCTTAAAATCTCGTCGCATATAATCTCATAGTCCACGGTTTTCACCTGCAAAAATGCAGTTATGGCCCAGAGAGCCTAAGCAGGACCCTCCGGTCTGCCCAGGAAGCCGGAATCTGGTCCCTTCTGTGGACAGACAGGGCTCAGGGGGTGTTGGGGAAAGAGGCAGGCATGCGGCACAGCCTCTGCTGTCGGAGCTGGAGGCGAGGAGCCCCCGGATGTCAGGATGGACGCTGGCTCCTCTGTCCCCCGGCTCAGCCCCGTCTGTCTGTGCGTCCGTTGTGCTGTGGGACGTGTGTGCTTCGTCGGTGTGCCGTGAATCCCTGTGCCCGTGTCTGTCGTGTGCGGCCAGAGTGAGTGTCTAGAATCCGGGCTGTGCGACGGACGAGAGGGACAGCCCAGATATGCAACCCTGTCCAAGCTAAATGGCCCTCTGGCCGGAGGAAGCCGAGCCCGGGGCCTGGGCGCTGGGCTGAGCTGAGCACCACCAAGGGGCCTGGCTGGGAACCGCTCGCTTTGATAGGTCGGTTCTCTGGTCCAAGTGCCCTGGTTGCAGATGGAGTCCTTCTCTGAGAGGCGCCGCCCCTTCCTGGGAAGGAGACGCCACGAGACCACCCAGCCTTCTCTCACTGGGTCTGAAGAACAGCCAGGGGTTTCTCATCCTTGCTCTTTTGGTGAGAGATGGCCTTTGTCCTGGCCCGATGCCTGTAAGGGGTCCCCATGAGCTCACAGCTACCCCGGTCTGCTGGGGAGGTGTGCAGGGAAGGGCAGGGGGCACCTTCTGTGCCAGGACCAGCCTCCAGAGATGGGTTAGGGGTGAACCCGTGCATGGACCTGGCAGCTCTGAGACACCCCACCAGGCCACCTGAGCCTTCTTTCTTCAGCCAGCTGGAGCCATGGCGTCTCGGGCCGGCAGAGTGCAGTTCTCCGAGGCAGAAGACTCAGGCCGCGGTTCTGGTCCCAGTTCTGATTCTGCCCCATGCTCACCAGGGCCTTGAATTCCTCAGGTGGGCTCAAACAGAGCGAGAGCTGGCTTCTAGAAGCTTCTGCCTGGCTGACCTCAGAGCCCCTGGTCCCTGGCTGGCCGTGTTGCCCTCAGATTTGAGTTTAAGAATCCATCCCCTTGTTTTCACCTTCCTGTGCCTCCCCCCGCCCCCTTCCCTTCACCCCAAGAAAGGAAAACCTCGTGTCCTGCTCTTTTCCTGGGGACCTCCCTCCCGTCCAGTGTCCCCATTCCGTCTGCTCACCGAGGAGGCGTCCACCCTGGTAAAGCCCTCCCTTTGGGCAGACCCGCTCTGGCACCTGGCTGGGAAACCACCTCTGTGTCCCTGCCCCCCAGATTCCAAGGGCCAGGCAGAGTAGCTGTGTTCTAGGCCTCCTGTGTGTGGAGTGAGCCCAGCCTGCAGGGAGGAGCTGGTGGCGAGGTGGGCAGTGTTTGTTTGCTCTGACCCTCTGGAAGCTCAGGCCTGGCTGGCCTCCAGAGGGGACCGTGTGCCCAGCCTTGCCTGGGGAACTCTGGCTATAAAAGTCCAATGTCGTTCCGGAGAATTCCTTTGGCCAGTAGCCAACTTTGGGTGAGCCCAGTTCCTCGGCTCTAAGTTAACCGTGACTTGACAGTTTCTAGAGTGGCTTTTCACCCTTTTGTATGTAGTGGTGATTGGGTTTGGGGTTTAGAGGCACATGATGTCGTTTTAGCCTCTAAAACCTTTTGGCTTCTGGAAAAGTGGCAGCTGGCTGAACCTCCACACACCCTGACAGTACCAGGCCCACAGGGGCTTCTCCGGGCTGCCTTGCCCCTGGGCCACCTCTGCTTTGCAGCCTTGAGCCTGCCCCAGGCAGTGGACTTAATTATTTTCTGAAAAAGGGGGGGAGCACAAAAATAGCTCTGGAATCAAAGAATGGCTTCTCAGTGAAATGAAAATAGATTTTCTTATGGGTTTGAGTCTGTGAGTTTGCCTTTTTGGTTTTAGAGGAAACCTGGGGGTTTTCTTGGTGCACACACGGGGGTCGGCACGCCGCCTGGGAGCCTGCTGCACGCCCAGGCTGTGCTGGGCACCTAGGGGTTGCAAAAGGACACAGGAGAACAGCCTGGCTCCCTGTGACCTTTCTTCTATTTCGCCCACTTGCACGAGCATCTAGGGGGCAGAACGCTCAGTTCTCGGTCCTGAAAGATGAGGCATCGTGGGTGACTGACAGCCAGACCCAATGGGGGAGCATTGTGACTAAACGGGCCCACCTCCACCTTCCGGCTTTGTCCCGGGAGCGCAGGCAGGGAGTCTGACTGCAGTCAGCGCAGTGGCTCCAGTTCTCTCTTCTCTCTCTCCCCGACTCCACTTTGTAGCTGTGATCCTTAGAAGCTACCATGTGGCCACTAAGGCAACAGACAGGACCGAGAGGGTCCCACACCAGAGGGCTGCCCTTCCCCTGAAATGTTGAGCTCACCTGGAGGAAGAGTTAAAGCCCCAGAGGAGTTTGCAAAAGAACCTCCCCGCGTCCAGTCGTGTGCAGCCAGGAGGCCAGGACGCACTCGGACCGCGGTCAGCGGGTTCGGTCATCAGGAGGTGGAGCCCACCCTGGCTTGGGAAGGGGGGGCGATGCTCAGGCCTTTGGCTCACCCCTCTTCTCACGTCTGCTAGCTGTTCGGCTGGCTTTCCTTAGGCTGAGCAAGCAGCAGGCTTTCCACCCAAAACAGCCATATGGCGGCTGCCTGAACCGCGGGTGAGGACGCAAAGGCAGCCACACTGAGGCTCAGCCAGGACTTGGTTAGTGACCATGACAGTGGCTGTGGAGGTTCTAGGACAGTCTTTTTGTAAGTCCATCCCCACTCGTTTCGTCCTGAGTTTGGGTTTCAGGGAGTGACAGGGCCGTCACAGCTGCATTGTTCTCTGCTTCCCGGCCTAACAAGTGCAACCGTTTTGTTGCTTCATGAATACCTTTTGCAGTTAAATAGGAGCGTGCTGATGGTTGACAGGACTGACATCGGGGAGGGTGAATCCCGGGCCCAACAGAGAGACCCTGTCCCCCAGACAAACTCCACGTGACAGTATCAGTGCTCCATCTAGGCCTAGCCAAGAAACGGGTCAGACCCGGGGGACGGGGGCGCAAGCGGTGTTCCCTTCCCGCCACGTCAGCACTGAGCCAGCGGATGCGCTGTGCCAGGACGGTGACCTTTCACCCCCAGGCCCACCTGCTCCCCGCACGGTCATGACCTGTCACGTAAGCAGAACCGCGGGTACCTGAAAGCGCTGGCCAGTGACAAGCCAGGAAGGAAATGCTCCTGTTTTACTGGGAAGTGGGGGTTCATCATGAGGTCGCCGTGTCCTGACTCATCAGGAGAGTCCAGCCTGTCCACTCCCCTTTCGCCAGCCGGATCCTCACGGTCACGTGCTAAGGGACCCGGTTGTCCGCCTGGCGCCTGGGGCAACATAAAGACGCACCGCACCACAACACAGCAGACACATTTTCACGTTTGCACACGTAGGTGTGCCGGGTCTTGGGAACACGGCCTGCGGGGCACTGAGTGTGAAGGTGGCCAGCGCCCGGGGCAGCTTGCTTGCTCTAACAGTCTCATTTTCCCTCGGAAACCAGAGATTTCGCGGATGCGCTCCAGTGGACAATTTCAGCACTTCATCATTTCTCTTTTAACCCTTCTTCTTATGGATGTGAACCGTGCTGTGGCTCAGTCATCCTGTGTATTTCTTGAATGTTCTCTATGACTAACAGTTAAGTCGATCGTGTATATGTGTAACTAATGGAACTGCCTTTTAAAATTTCGGTACAATAAAAACGACTTTGCTCTGAACACTGACGAGCCCAGCTCTGTAATTGAACAAGGCGTTGAATCTGTCCTTGGGGTTCAGGAGCTACCTCCTTTTTCCTCCTGCTGAGGGCTGAGCTGTGTTACAGCCAGGAAGCAGCATAGAGGACATGTGTGCTAAAGAGTGACCCTGCCGGGGCTCTAGCTACATACGGTAGAAGAGGAAACTGGAGTTCCCATTGTAGGATACGAGTCCTACTGGTATCCATGAGGACGCAGGTTCGATCCCTGGCCTTGCTCAGTGGGTCAAGGATCCGGCGTTGCTGTGAGCTGTGGTGTAGGTCACGGACGTGGCTTGAATCTGGCTTTGCTGTGGCTGAGGAGTAGGCCGGCAGCTGAAGCTCTGGTTAGACCCCTAGCCTAGAAACTTCCACATGCCACAAGTGCGGCCCTAAAAAGCAAAAAAAAAAAAAAAGAAAGAAAGAAAAGAAAAAAGAAAGAAAACTAATTATTCTTGGCTTTGTATGTTAGGCAAGCCTCTCTCTCAAAGTCTCTTTGCAAATGCTATTTTTGTTAATCATTATAAATCTATGCTATATGGATGTGATTCCTGGTTTATAGTTTAAGAAACTGGGACTCAGAGAAGTTAAGGGACTTGTCTAAGAACACACAGGAAGGAAATAACAGAACCAGGCTTTGATCTCAGGTCTCATTACAAAACCCTGTAGATATCGTCCTCTTCAAATATTTTTTTTAAATTCTTCTGAAATTAAATTAATATTTTAAGGGGTTCCTGCTGTGGCTCAGCAGTAATAAACTCGACTAGTATCCACAAGAACATGAGTTCAATCCCTGGCCCCGCTCACTGGATTAGGATCTGGCATTGCCATGAGCTGTGGTATAGGTTACAGACATCTCTCAGATCCTGTGTTTCTGTGGCTGTGGTGTAGGCCGGCAGCTGCAGCCCCAATTGGACCCTTAGCCTGGAAAATTCCATATGCAGCAGGTACGGCCCTAAAAAGGCAAAAAAAAAATTAGTATTTCAATATGCTCAAACCTTTAATAAATGCTTACAAATTCTAACCTTCTCTGTTAAAAGAAGACCATTTAGAGTCTAGCAAAATGGCAGACCAAAATCACTTGGAAATTCTTTTCCATCAAACATTTAGCATTGCTTTTTTTTTTAACAGCTTTACTGAGCTATGACTTAAATAAAATAAACTACATATTTTTTTAAAAATTGTATTGGGAGAGGGATTAAGATGGCGGAATAGAAGGACTAGAGCTCAACTTCTCTCCCGAAAAACAGCAAAGCTACAACCAAATGCCGAGCAGCCTTCAACCAAATGGACTGTAAACTTCCAAAAAAGATATTCTACTCCAGAAGACAAAGAGGAGACCACATCAAGAGGTAGGAGGGGCGATTACGCGATAGAAGCAACCCCATACCTCCTGGGTGGGAAGCCCCACAGACTGGAAAG
>PVHT021183629.1:22594232-22820689 GCA_004024745.2 Catagonus wagneri
AAAAAAAAAAAAAAAGAATAGAATATTCACGCTTCATTACTCTATAAGATAAAGAAAAAAAAAGAAATTCAAAAGTACTTTAAAAGCTATGCCTATAGGAGTTCCCATTGTGGCTCAGCAGGTTAAAAACCCAACTAGTATTCATGAGGACGCGGGTTTGATCCCTGGCCTCGCTCAGTGGGTTAAGGATCCGGCGTTGCTGTGAGCTGTGGCATAGGTCGCAGATGTGGCTTGGATCTGGTGTTGCTGTGGCTGTGACGTAGGCCGGCAGCTGTAGCTCCAATTCGACCCTGGGAACTTCCATAGGCTGAGGCCCTAAAAGGGAAAAAAAAGGTTATGCATTCAAAGAATTTTTCTTTACTTTTCAATAAAACTAAACTTAAAATCGTAGCCATATTTGATATGGTAGCTGTGGAAAGGACTTTGTCCTCAAAGAAGCCTATTTTTCCCAGCACTAAGGAAACGAATTTCTCCTGGGACTTTCCTAATTTTCGCATTGAAATCCTTTGTCCCCAAAGGAAGATCAGCAGGACGTTTGGCCATCTACCCGGGACCCCAGCACTTCCAGGCACGGGAAGCGCCCTTGAAGAGAAAGGAAGAGGCTGACAGAATTGTGTGGCACCACAGAAGGTCAGAGCTGGAGGAACTTTCAGTGACAACAGAGACTGACATTTTCA
Source organism: Catagonus wagneri (assembly GCA_004024745.2). Taxonomy (NCBI): domain Eukaryota; kingdom Metazoa; phylum Chordata; class Mammalia; order Artiodactyla; family Tayassuidae; genus Catagonus; species Catagonus wagneri. The sequence goes on from PVHT021183629.1 coordinate 22,594,910, forward strand.
GGTAACAGATGAGATAAAAAGGGTCCAGAAGTTCAGACCAGAAGAACTTTGTTTTGTTTCCCAGACGCTTTGGCAGTAGAGGGAATCTCCTCTCAGCCTGGACCTTCTCGAGGCACAAGGCCAAGAATCAGACCCACAAAGGTCCCGTCAGAATCTGGGGAGTTTTCTACATCGCATTCAATTCACCAGACCTGTGGAGAATAACCCTTCCACTCTGACCCAAGGAGGTCACAGGTGCATGACCTACCCGAGTCCACACCATAAACCCGGCCTGACGGCCTGGCTCCCGGAAGAAAACCCTGAGTCTCTGAGGCTAAACTTTCCGAGGACAGCAAACTTGGGAGGAACCCCAACACAAGAGCTCTGGTAAGTCAGAAAGAGAAAGCCAAATACCGTATGCTATCACTTATATCTGGAACCTAAAGTATGGCACAAATAAATTTTCCACAGAAAAGAAACAAACCCACGGACATGGAGAACAGACCTGTGGCTGCCAAGGGGGAGGGGGAGGGAGTGGGACGGACTGGGAGTCTGGGGTTGACAGATGCAAACTATTGCATTTGGAGTAGATAAGCCATGAGGTCCTGCTGTCCAGCACTGGGAACTAGTCACTTGTGATGGAACATGCTGGAGGATAAGGTGAGAAAAAGAATGTGTGTATATATATGTATGTGTGTGACTGGGTCACTTTGCTGTACAGCAGAAATTGACAGAACATTGCAGACCAAGTCTCATAAAAAATAAATTACGGACTTCAGTTAATAAAAAAATCAAATGAAATGTAAAAAGCTCTTGCCGTCTCACTGGACCCTCTGGGGCCCCTGAGGAGGCTGGAGGGGCTGAAACCCTGAGCTTTGTCCCTGGAGAAGAGAAGGGACGAGGTCCAGGGCAGGCCCCCCTGGCGTGGCGGCCACCACGGAGCGCAGGGCTCCCTCCGTTCTTGGCCGGCCACGGGGTTCCCAAGATAGAGGCCATTTAGGAGCGAGCCCGTGCGCTGGTTTCCTGGGGCTGCTGGGACAAATTAGCAGAGCTTGGCTGGCTTACAACATTAGAAATCAATTCTCTCACGATTCAGGAGACCAGAAGTCATAAATCGAGGTGTTGGCAGGGTTGGGTCCTTCTAGAGGCTCCAAGTAAGAGCCGGTTCTGTGCCGCCTCCAAGCCTCGGCTGGCTGCCCGCAAACCCTGGGCGCCCTTGGGCTTGGAGCCGCGTAACCCCCACCTCTGCCTCCATCTTTACCTGGCCTTTCTGTCTTTCTGTGTCTTAAATCTCCCCCTCATTTGTATTCTTCCTTTTTTTTTTTTTTGTCTTTTTAGGGCCACACCTCTGGCACATGGCGTTTCCCAGGCTAGGGGTCCAAAGGGAGCTACAGCTGCTGGCCTTTACCACAGCCACCGCCATTCAGACCGAGTCTGGAGCTCAGAGCATCCACTAAGATGAGATGAGCGCGGTGTGGGAGAAGTGAAGTCACCCACAGGGCACAGGACCGCGTGTGCGTGGAGGGGGTTTAGCTCCAGTTCAGAAACGGGCGATCACAGGCTGCCGTGTTTGCGTTTCCCAGCAGGGCGGAAGAGGGCATTTCCAGCTCAAACAGGATGAAGACGGACATGTTCCGGAGCGCCACAGGAGGTGTCCGTGCTGACCCAGGAGAGAGAAGGGCTGGCGCTCTGCCTGCGTGTGGGCAAAAGGCTGTGCTGGCAACAGCACGGAGCTAGATGATGCTGCCTTTTCAGAAGAGGGGCCACGGCCAGTGTGTCTTCCCTCTTTTTTCTGTTCATGAACAAAAACTGACTAGGAACCATGAGGTTGCAGGTTTGAGCCCTGGCCTCGCTCAAGGGGTTAAGGATCCAGCGTTGCCTTGAGCTGCGGCATAGGTCGCAGACACAGCTCGGATCTGGCCGGCAGCTGTAGCTCCGATTGGACCCTCAGCCTGGGAACCTCCATATGCCGAGGGTGTGGCCCTAAAAAGCAAAAAAAAAAAAAAAAAAAAACCATAAGAGGAAGTGTGTTTTAGGAGGATTATTCTGGAAAGAGGATGGTAGTTACATTTATTGAAATTCTTCCAATGACACATGTTGCATTTTTCAAATTGAGATACAGTTCACATACCATAAAACTCACCATGATAAACTGCATAATCCGGTGGTTTCAGTCTATAAACAAGGTTGTGCAACCGCCGTGACTAATTCCAGAGCGCTTCATCACCCCGTAAGGAGACCCCGTACCCATCAGCCGTCGCTCCGCACTCCTCTTCTCCCTCCAGCTGCTGTGACCACTAATCTGCTTTCTGTCTGCATGGATTTGCCTATTCTGAACATTTCACGTAAATGGAATCCTGTTATATGAGGCCTCTGGGGTCTGGCTTCTGTCATTTAACATCAGGTTTTCAAAATTCATCCGTACTGTGGCATGCAGCACATCTGTCTTATTGCCAAACAGCATCCCTTGTATTAATTTGCCTCTTCATTCTCTCAACAGCCTTTCAAAGAGCCAAAGTTTTTAATTTTGCCAAAGTCAAAAATTTTTCTCTCTCTCTCTTCTTTTTTTTAGGGCTGTACCTGAGGCATACAGAGGTTCCAAGGCTAGGGGTTGAATGAGAGCTGTAGCCATTGGCCTACACCACAGCCACAGCCACGCTGGATCTGAACCACATCTGTGACCAGCACCACAGCTCACAGCAATGCCGGATCCTTAACCCACTGAGCGAGGCCAGGGATTGAACCTGCGTCCTCATGGATGCTAGTCAGGTTCATTTCCACTGAGCCACAATGGGAACTCCCCAAAGTCCGAACTGCTAACCTTTGCTTTTGTGGATGTGCTTTTGGTGTTCTGAGCTAAGAAGTACCCGTCTAACCCAAGGTCACCATGGTTATCTCTATGTTTATCTTCTGGGTCCTTTGTCATTTTAAGTTTTATCCTATTCTTGGATACTCTCTCTCCGTATCTGTTGCTTTGAGTGGTTTAATTCATGTTTTGTTTTCTGTTTCCTTCTGCCTAGTTTTGGATGAGGGCAGCATCCTCAGCTCCAGGAGGTCAGGCTCTGTTTGGGGCACGGGTACACCCCACAGATGGGAATCTTACCTGGCACGTGGTGGACACGTGATCTTTGATGAATGACTGAATGAATGATTTCTGAATTTCCCTTTCTCACCTGCCGGAAGTGTCTCTGCTTCCTCATCCCACGGTAAGAACCTTTCCTACTCCCTGCGTTCTTCTTCCTACGCAACGGACTGCTGTTCTAGGTGGTAGCCGCCCTCCCCTTCATTGAGGTCAGAACGGCAGAAAGGCCTACAGAGGAAAGCACGTGTCCGGATTCGTAAGAGGAAAGACGGTAGAAGGTGTAACAGAAACTCTTTTAAGGAGTTCCCGTTGTGGGGCAGCGGGTTAAGAAACTGACTAGTATCCATGAGGACGTGGGTTCGATCCCTGGGCTCACTCAGTGGGTTAAGGATCCGGTGTTGCCATGAGCTGTAGTGTAGGTCCCAGATGCGGCTCAGATCTGATGTTGCTATAGCTGTGGTGTAGGCCAGCAGCTGCAGCTCCAATTCCACCCGTAGCCTGGGAACTTCCATAAGTCAAAGGTGCAGCCCTAAAAAAACTAAAAAACTAAAAACGCACAAAAAACTTTCCATGCTACGTCAGGCATTGTGATTGTTGTAACAGATTTCTTTGATCCAGAGTGCTTCCGAGTTATCAACTAAGCCTTTCTCATTCATAGTATGAGGCCTCTGGGCATTAGAGAATTAGCTAAATTAAAACTGAAATCAGATGTCACTCCCCACCCATCAGAATGGCCAAAGTGAAAAATAATGACACCAAAAGGATGGCAAGGACGTGGAGAAGACAAATGGCTCAGACATTGCTGGTAAGGATGCAAAACGGCACAGCTACTGTGAGAAGCAGTTTGGTAGCTCCTTCCAAAACTGAAAAGGCGGACTTACCATACTACCCAGCAACTGCGCTCCTGAGCATTTATCTTGAGAAAATGAAGACATTTTTCACTGAAGAAATTGTAAATTTTAGAGCTCCCGTCATGGCTCAGTGGTAACAAACCTGACTAGTATCCAGAAGGACACGGGTTCAATCCCTGGCCTCGCTCAGTGGGTTAAAAGATCCCGTGTTGCCGTGAGCTGTGGTGTAGGTCATAGATGTGGCTGGGTCTGGCGTGGCTGTGGCCGTGGCTGTGGTGTAGGCCGGCAGCTGTAGCTCCAATCCAACCCCTAGCCTGGGAACCTCCACATGTCTCAGGTGAGGCCCTAAAAAGCGGGGAGGGAAAAAAAAGGGGAGGGGGTAACATGAGGGAGTCTTGTGGTGGAGACAGTGCGGTGTGTATCCTTTTGGCTGGGGTGTCAGTTCCGCAAGCTGTGTACACAGACGTATTGCATAGAGCTTTATACACATGCACGCTTGCACACATACACGGCTTATGTATATAGCTGGATATCCAGGGATATCCAAATAAGCTCCATGGAGAGCACCAAGGTCAGTTTCATGATTTTGAGGTCATCTGCAGCTGTGAAGGAAGTGAAAAGGGGGCAGAGGTGACAGGAGAAGGCTGCCTGGGACCTCCCCGTATATTTCTTTGCAGTCTCCTGTGAATCTCCCATTTATTTGAAAACAGGTGTCTTCAAAGTGAGGCTTTAGTATAGTATATTTATAAATTACAAAATGCTTTTCCAGTTATGCTGATGTGAACTTGTGTCCAACCGCCGAGAAAGCCAAAACGGCACTATAAGTTTTTGTAACAGACACGTGTTAAGGAAGTATCATCAGCCGTGTCGAATGACACAGCTGTCCGGCCTGGAATATGTCCACTGACCTTGGAGCTTAGCAGTCACTGGGGACCCAGCAAGAGCAAGTCCAGTTACCGTAAAGCAAGAAGCCGGGTGCCGCTTCTGTGAGGACCAGCTCCCGCGGGTGCAGACCCCGGGGAAAAGGTACAAGCTTGGTCCCCAGATCTCCATCCCAAGGTGACACCTAGGTTTCAGAAAAGCTCAGTGAATTAAATGAGCAGCAGGTTGAGCTGATGGTTCTGGGCAGAGTCTGAAGGTAAGGTCAAGAGGTCCCAGCAGTGGGCAGAGAGCTAGGAGGCAGGGAGCTGAGAGGGCCTGATGGACATGTCTTCTTGGGCAAGCACACGTTCAAGGTCGTATAAAGATCCTAATTCAAGAACTCGCCCACGCTGAGCTTATACATGCTGGCATTATGCGACAACCTGAATAAAAAATGGGACCTACGGACACTGTCCTTCTTCCAATAAGTGGCCATTATTGATCTCAGTGATACAGCATTGGTCCCGTGAGACCTAGACAAGACCATTGCAAGTCTCTGACCGTCGTTTTGTAATAGATCATAAGCCAAGCAGACCATAGTGTGTACCCTCTGATCCATTCATTCAGGAGCTGGGAATTTATTACATCAAATTTATTCAATGGAAGGAGAAGCTAAACTCACAAAATTCTTCTTTTCAGTTATGTTTTATAATAAGTGGTGATTTAATATTAAACTGTGGGTACTCCACTCGCTTTATTCTAGCCTTCCCTACGCGCCCTCCATGAGAGAGCAGGAAGATCCTCTATGGATCCTGATTCTAGGAGGGAGCAGAAAAAGCCTTTAAGAAGACATACATAAGGAACTCCCATCGTGGCTCAACGGTTAACGAGCCGACTAGTATCCAAGAGGACGCGGGTTCGATCCCTGGCCTCGCTCAGTGGGTTAAGAATCCGGCGTTGCTGTGAGCTGTGGTGTAGGTCGCAGATGTGGCTTGGATCCTGCATTGCTGTGACTATGGTGTAACGGCTGCAGCTCCGACTGGACCCCTAACCTGGGAACCTCCATATGCTGTGGGTGAGGCCCCAAAAAGACCAAAAAAAAAAAAAAAAAAAAGAGAGAGAGAGATACATAAAGACAGAAACAGTGGTGAAGGGCCTTTGTAAGATTCAGCCTTTACTGAAAGTTTAATTCTCTAGGTATTCTAAAATCTAGACTACAAAAATACAAAGGCGATCTTGAGGGGCTGAGGGGGGTTTTTATGCCCCCCCCCCAAGGTGCAAAAGACTGATGGTGACCTAATCGTGACCCTTTTACCTGCAAGGGTTCAGAATGTCACCCCCAAATATAGCACTTTGGTGTGTATTGATTACTTTTAATTAAAGGTACTTGAGAAGCGGCCAGGGCAAGAAGGCGGTCTGACACTCTTTTGCCCTCTGAACGCAAAGATAAATCTTCCATATAGAAGTCACCCTCCTGGGCCAGGAGGGTAGAAGCTGTCCTTATTGCCAGAGACAAAGAGTTTAGGGTCGAGAAGGCCATGTAAAAATACCCTGGCTTTTTCACCATCTTCTATTCCAAGCCCCCAACTTCTTTGTTTTGTCAGTTTTCCACAAATTTATTATCTATCTAAAAAGAATAAAAGCTTCCCAGAGCTCCCCTGTGGCACAGGAGGTTAAGGGCCCGGTATCATCACTGCAGCTGCTCAGGTTGCTGCCATGGTGCGAATTCAGTCCTTGGCCTGGGACCTCCTGCATGCCCAGAGTGCAGCAAAACAGAGAGGAATAAAAGCTTTCTGCTCTGGTCACTCCTTTGAGCCCCATATTTTGTGGGGCTCCCATGCGTACGTCCATAATACAATTCATTTTTTGGCTTATTAATCTGCTTTTAATTACAGCACTTGAGGGGGTAGGGGAAGCGTCTTAATCAAGAACCTAGAAGTGTAGAGAGAAAATTATTTTTCCTCCTCTACTCACTGAAAAAAGCGGTGCGAGTTTGGCCGGCAGCACAGCAGAGGTTCAGAATGCGCAGGACCAGCGGGGAGATGCGGGTGGCTCCCTGGCCGTCTCTCTTGGAACCTCCCGCTGCTGTGGTGACGGACAGTCCCCCACGTGTGTGGGCATCCAGACCAGGGGACTTGTGTCTGCTTTACAGCCAAGCCGTTCGGCACCGAAACAGAAAGTCAGCCACGGTCAGGCTGGTGCTAAAGGGAACAGCAAGAGCCCCCCAGTTCCCGGGGGGCTGCGGAAAAGCTGAGAGAGCTGGCGGCTGTTAGAGCCGTGGGTTCAGAACAAGGATGTCCCTGGGAGCCTTTGTGAGCAAAGAGGGGGGCCACGGGTGTGAGAGGCCAGAACCAGCCAAAAAAAAGAGAGAGAGAGAGAGAAAGAAAAAAAGAGAAAAGAATTGTGCATCCTGGCAGATCAGTTAAGCTGCCCTGTCTTAGGCTCTTTTAAACGTGGGCCTGGCTCCTGGCGTCAGTAAGGCAGCACATTGATGCTGCAGTTTGTAGAAGTCTCCCTTGGTGGCGGTAAACCGTTAAGCCAGCAAGCCCCAAACTTCAGAAACTCCCAGAAAAGGGCAAATGTGACGGAAGCTGGTATTCATTACTCACCGCCAGCATTTGTTTTTCACAACCAAATGGGATTCTTGATTAACGGTTTTGTAAAACATTTGGGGAAAATATAAAAACAAATTAATGTGATGTTTTCAGATTCCCAAATCCCTGGAAACCAGCATCCGTAATATATTACCATCAGGCATCTGACGAGCATCTCTCGTTGACCCAGCTTTTGGAAAAGTGGGGAGAAAACCAACAACCCGAGCTGAAGCAATAGTCTCCATGAAGTACACATTGATGTCACTGACCCCAGGAAGACACACAGGGGACAGTCACCACCTCCTGTCTTGAAGGCTGACATGTAATCCAAGAGAGCTGTTTTATTTATTTCCTCATTTCCTCTATTCCCCGCCCTCAAATGGCTTTGAAATTGAGGACATTTTGAAAAAGAAAGGTAAATTTTCCTACCAAGATTTGGACTCAGCAGATGTATAAGGCAGTCGGTAACTGATGAAGGTCTCTTGGAATAAATGGTCACCAGCTACTACGCTACTACTACCATTTGACACTAAATGTGCTATAATTCATCAGTGTCTCGGTGAGGCATTTTACAGAGGTGGCAGCTGACGCTCATCTTAACTCGCTTTATCAAATGACAAGTAAGTGACAGATTTGAACTAAGGACAGCTCTGACCTCAAAGCTCATGCTCTGAGCTACTGCCTCCAGTGTTCTAGTCCTCCGCCCCTTCATCCACGAATTCTCTGATTCATAGACTCCTAGCACCCAGCGGTCCCCCCACGTGACCACCTTGCTCACTACCCGCAGCCTTCCTGCTAAAGCCGCAAGTTCATGGGCTCCCAAGGCCTCAGCTTCCAGCTCTGCCCAGGACACATTGTGAACCAAGCCTTCCCCAGGTTGAGTTCAGATCTACTATTCAGATCTACTATGGCTCCACCCATTAGGACTAGTTCTGACCTCTGGGACCTCGCAAGCATCCTGGGGTGTCTGGGAATGGCCCTTGGGATGTCTGAAGACTTTTTTTTTTTTTTTTTGCTTTTTAGGGCCACACCCTAGATATATGGGAGTTCCCAGGCTAGGGTTCGAACTGGAGCTACAGCTGCCAGCCTACACTACAGCCACAGCAAGGCAGGATCTGAGCTGCGTCCTGATGGATACTAATTGGGTTCATTTCTGCTGAGCCACAGTGGGAACTCCCGCATGTCTGAAGATTTTATCCCCTCCCTTGGTCTGTACCAGGACACAGGACTGAGCTCAGCGACTGGAAAGGGAGCCAGCAACAAAGCTGAATTTAGAGACGGGGCTGATCAGGAGTATGTCCGTGGCACCCGGCATTGCTGCCACTCCAGGTCCTTCTTGAACCTACATCCGAATTCTCTGTCTGCCAGATGGAGCTTAACTTGGACTTTTCCTCCCCTGGGAACTAGGACAGGAACGGCTGCTCTCACAATGGTATCCAGAGGCACCCTGAGTGATGAGGAAGGGTCCCAGTGGGGGGGACTCTACCACACACGTGCAGTGGGGACAGTCACTGGGCCTGGCTCACCCTCACTGCATCCAGAGGGTCCCTCATGCAGGAGGGTTAAGGACCCGGCATTGCCGTGAGCTGTGGTGTAGGTGCAGACATGGCTTGGATCTGGCATTGCTGTGGCTGTGGTGTAGGCTGGCGTCTCCAGCTCCAGTTCGACTCCTAGCCTGGAAACTTCCATATGCTGCAGGTGCGGCCCTGAAAAGACAAGAAAAAAAAGGGAGAGAGACAGAGAGAGACAGAAAGAGGAAGACAACAGAGGGTAACTCGTGGAAACACTGTGCCAGACCTAATCAGTGACTCCCCAACAGTGCCGCTATCTGCCATGGTGAAGATCCGCATCTTAGAAGTGATGATTGTGGCTTGACTCTTTCCCCGCTCCTTTCCTTTTTGAGTTGATTTTATATCCTTTTGGCGCTGATGTGCCGCAGCTTGACGTGGGGTCTCAGTCCCCAGACCAGGGATGGGACCCAGGCAGCAGTGGTGAGCGCGCCGAGTCCTAACCACTAGACAACCAGGGAGCTCCCTCGTGCTCCTTTCTCCTCTTTTGCTGCAGTGGTTTGTGAAAAAAAAAAAAAAAAAAGGTTTAATACAGAAGACAGCAAACATTTTCTGCCAAGGGCCAGAGAGGAAATATTTTAGCCTTTCTCGTGTAGCAAGAAAGCAGCCAGAGGCATTGGCATCAGTAAGTGGAGGCGGCGGTGTTCACTAACACTTTCATTTCAGACACGGAAAATTTAGCTGTACATAATTCTAATGTCCACAATATTAAGTTTTTTTTCAATTATTTAAAAATGTGAAGATCACGCATAGCTTGCCAGCCATACACAAAGAGGCAGAGGGGTCATGTCGCTGGCCCAGGAGCCACAGTTTTTGGACCCTGGGGTCCAGAATGTTTACGGATCCCCAGTGTCGGCTGGGGTGAGAGCCTCTGGACCACATGATCTCCCGTGGGATTTGACCCCTGGCCTCTGAGTTGGGCCATGTGCGGTTGGTATCCTGCTGACTCTTCTGGAAGTCAAGTGCATCCTGGCTCCGGCTGGACCCTCCCCTGCAGCTCCATTTCCCTGCCCAGGGCTGTGCCAAGCCCAACATCAATCGCCTCGTCACATCCGTCTGTGTCTCAGCTTCGTGGTGTCGCTCCTTTGGGAGCTTGGCCTGCACAAGAGGAATATGTGACAGCAGCCTCGAGCTTTGACTCATTACTGCCAAAGGGCCTAGGGGAAGAAATATGATTAAGAGGAAATGTGAAGGTTTAGGGACAACAGCCATTTGACAGGAAACCGTGTGCTTGGGGAAGCGGGGATGAACTCAAAGAACTGGGATGAGCCACTGAGGTGGATCCGCTAAGGTCTCAATAGTGCTTCCTAAAGCTGGAAACTGACCTTTTCCCATCTTAAAAAAATATTTCTTAATGTACCTCTTTTGGGGGCCGTGATGAGAGGGTTTGGGGTCAAAAGTAGAGCTGATTTTAAATGTCTTAAGTTGCTTGCAGCACGATGCTTCCTTCATCTGGAAGTGGGAGTTTTGAGTTCTGCTAAATATTGTTATTCCTTTTAAATCCTTTGTTTGTCTTAGGAAAGTCCCGGGGCTCTTGTTCCCGTTTGCGTGTTGACTTGGCCAAAGCTGCTGCGCTGAGTTCTGTGCTGTGTGCCCGGGGAGAGGGAGACCGCGTGGTTGGAGTGGGAAGCGCCTAAGCATCAGAAGACGGGTAGCAGGTGGGCAGCCCACCTTTTCTGTGGCACACCCAGGGGTGCTATGAATCTCCCCAGGTGCTGTGGCCTGATGGTGGGGTGACGGGTACAGATTAGACACAAGTATCAGGCCCTACCGCTCACAGAATAAAAGTCCAGGGTACTTAGGCCAGTTGTATTCTGACCCACAAGTCGGAGGAAGGAAATGAGACAAGCTTCCAAGCTGTCAGCAAAGTGATTCCGTGCGCCACATATTGGCTCCATACATATCAGTTCACAGAGGATGGGAAACACTGATGGGCTCCCAGAACATATGATTTCACTTATACACGTATCGAGGATAATCAGATTATTAGGGACAGAAAGTAGCTTAGTGAGGAACACGCTTTGGGTGAAGGGGGAAATGGGGAGTTATTTCTTAATGGATATAGAGTTTCACTTTGGGAAAATGAAGTTCTGGAGATGGATGGTGATGACAGATGCCCAGGAAGGTGAATGTACTGAATGCTGTTGAACTGCACACTTAAAAATGGATAAAATGTATATCCATTGTGTATATTTTATTGCAATAAAAAAAAAGTACCCGATAACAAAAGAACTCTAAAACTTATACTCGAAAATCTATAAAACATTGTGGAGGCGTTCCCGTCTTGGCTCACCGGAAATGAATCTGACTTGCATCCATGAGGACAAAGGTTTGATCTCTGTCCTTGTTCAGTGGGTTAAGGATCTGGCGTTGCCGTGAGCTGTGGTGTAGGTCCAGACGCGGCTTGGATCTCGAGTTGCTGTGGCTATGGTGTAGGCCAGCAGCTATGGCTCCGATTGGACCCCTAGCCTGGGAATCTCCATAGGCCGTGGGTGTGGCCCAAAAAAGACACACACAAATAAAGATGGCAATACAAACTGATCTACAGATTCAGCGTAGTCCCAATCCAAATTCCAGAATTTATAGAAATTGACAAACTGATTCTAAAATTTATATAAAAATTCAAAGGACTCAGATTAGTTAAAACAACTTTAAAAAGGATAGAACTGGAGGACTCCTATTTCCCAATTCAAACTTACTGCAGAACTGTAATAAAGGAGAAACCAGTGTGGCACTAGCATGAGAACCGACATATAGAGCAACGAGACTGAACTGAAAATCTTAGAAGCAAACCCTCCTCCTTACACTCAACTGATTTTCCACAAGAGTGCCAAGAAAATTCAAAATGGAAAATGAGTAGAGTTTTCAACAATTGGTACTGGACACCTGTGTCTCCTCACACAAAAGAAAGAAGCTGGACCCTCTGCCTCACTCCGTAGCCAATAATTAACATGGATCAAAGAGTAATGTAAGAGCGAAGCTAAAACCCCATACAGTGCTGGCAGGATTACAAAATGGTGCAGACACTTAGGAAAACAGTTTGGCAGTTCTTCAAAAGACACACAGCAATTCCACTCCTAGGAATATATTCCAGAGAAATGCAAACATGTATCCACACAAAAACTTTACAAGAATATTCATAGGAGAAATGCAAATCAAAACTATGGTGAGGTAGCTCCTCACACTGGCCAGAATTAAAAATCTATAAATAATAAATGCCAGAGAGGGTGTAGAGAAAAGAGAACCCTCCTACACTCTTGGTCTACACTCTTCGTGGGAGGGTAAGTTGGTACAGCCACTATAGAATACAGTATGGAGGTTCCTCAGAAAATTAAGGATAGAGTTACCATATGATCCAGCCATCCCACTCCTGGGCATATCTAAAACTATAATTCAAAAAGATATATGAACCCCTAGTTCATGGCAGCACAATTCACAATAGCCAAGTCATGGAAGCAACATAAATGTCCATTGATGGATGGATAAAGAAGACGTATGGAATACTACTCAGCCATAAAAAAGAATGAAATGATGCCATTCGCAGCAACATGGATGCAAGTAAAGATTATCACACTAAGTGAAGTAACAGAAGGAGAAAGACCAGTGCCATATGGTATCACTTCTACGTGGAATCTAAAATATGGCACAGATGAACCCATCTACAAAGCAGAAACAGACTCACAGACATGGAGACCAGACTTGTGGTTGCCAAGGGTGGGGGGTCGGTGAGGTTGAGATTAGCAGATGTAAACTGTAATACCTGGAGGGGATAATCGACAAGATCCCACCGCATAGCACAGAGGACTCTATTCAAAGTCCTATGATAAACCATCATGGACAAGAACATAAAAAAGAGTGTATGTGTGTAACTGAATCACTGCTGCATAGTAGAAATTAACAACACTGTGAATCACCAATACTTAAATTTAAAAAAAAGGAATGTTCATAGCAGTATCATTCATAACAGCTAAAAATGAGAACAACCAAAATGTCAATCAACTGGAGAATGGATAAATAAAATTATGTGACACATTTATACAATATAATATTATTCAGTCATAAAAGGAATGAAGAAGTATTGTGTCAAGCTACAATATGGATGAAAAAGTATTATTCTCAATCTATTGTATTCTCAAAACAAAAGACCACATAGGAGTTCCCATCATGGCTCAGTGGTTAACGAATCCGACTAGTATCCATGGGGATGCGGGTTTGATCCCTGGCCCCGTTCAGTGGGTTAAGGATCCAGCGTTGCCGTGAGCTGTGCTGTAGGTCACAGACGCAGCTAGGATCTGGCGTTGCTGTGGCTGGGGTGTAGGCCGGTGGCTGTAGCTTCAATTCTACCCCTAACCTGGACACTTCCATATGCCACCAGTGAGGCCCTAAAAAGACAGAAAAAAAGAAAAAAGCATATGTTTTATTTCATTTGCATGAATATACAGAATAGACAGATCTAGAGAGACAAAGCTGATGAGTGGTTGCTTAGGGCTGGGGGACAGTAACTGCTAGTTGGCATAGTTTCTCTCTAGGGTGATGAATATGTTCTAAAATGGATCATGGTGATGATTGCACAGCCTTCCGAATATACAAAAACCATTGAATTGTGTGTTTTAAATGGGTGAATTTTGTAGTATGTGAATGATATTGCAAAAAAGCTATTACCAAAAAAAAAGCATCCATAATCATTGTTAGCATTTCGGTATATATCTTTATAACATCTTTATGGCCCTTTTCCCCCCATATATTTATACATTTAAAAAATTAGGATTGTAATGTGCTATAGTCTGTCTTTTTAAATTTACTGTACATTTTCATGTTTTTAGCCTTCTACAGAATTTTTTTTTTTTTCTCTTTAGAGCTGAGTGTGTGGCATATGGAGTTTCCCAGGCTAGGGGTCTCATCAGAGCTACAGCCGCCGGCCTACGCCACAGCCACAACAACTTGGGACCCAAGCCGCATCTGCAACCTACACCACAACACAGCTCAGGGCAACACCGGATCCTTACTTAACCCACTGAGCAAGGCCAGGGATCGAACCCGCAACCTCATGGTTCCTCGTCGGATTCGTTTCCTCAGCGCCACGACAGGAACTCCTGCCGTGGCTCATGTTTTACTCCATGTAGAGGCTGATGGCAAGTGCCAAACTTCAGTCCACCCTTCCTGTTCCTCTTCTTACCTACGGTAGCAGAAAGCTTGATGGGATTTTCTTATAACCTCTCAAGGGGCCCAAAGCAAAAAGCCTCTGACTTCCCGTAGCCTCCGGCCCTGAAGGGCTAAGGTAGCCGTCCACCTTTGTCTAGGCTCAGTCTTCACTCCTCTGGATCCCAGCTCACCAGTAACAGGTCTGTTTCCATGGTGACGGGGTCAGGCACTGGAAACTGCCCCCAGGGAGCTGGTAATGGCCTTCCTAGCCATAGCTTTGCTGCTTGCTCCCCACCCCCACCCACTTACACTTTGCCCTGGGAGCAGGAGGGTGAGTGTGTGGTGGGGGAGGGGGGCAACGCACCCACCCGGGCGTCTGACCTTCACCACGCCTGCCACCCTCTGCCGTAGGAATTGCTACCTTAAGAAGAAGTTAGGGCAGAGGGACTTCGCCCAAACCCGGCCCATCCTCAGAAAGGACGCTAACCCAGAACTAAGGCTGGCATATGTTTCAACCAAGTATGGTTCCTGGGCCAGCAGCATTAACGCCTTCTGGGAACTTATAAGAAGTGGGGAAGTTCTGGGAGTTCCTGTCGTGGCTCAGCAGTAAGAAACCCGACTAGTATCCATAAGGACACAGGTTCGATCCCTGGCCCCACTCAGTGGGTTCAGGATCTGGCATTGCCATGGCGTAAGGTACAGACAAGGCTCTGATCCCGTGTTGCTGTGGCTGTGGTGTAGGCCAGCAGCTGTAGCTCCTATTTGACCCCTAGCTGGAAGCTTCCAGTCTTGAGAGTATATCTGTTTTTGTCTGTATGGTGAAAATACTGTGTAATGGTTTGCTTCTGTTTTGCATTTAGGGAAGACACATTGGTGAAACTAATGCTAATGGGAGTGCATCAAGCATCGAAATCAGCGAAGTCTACAGATCTGGGCTTTGCACCCCCCGCCCCAAGAACCTGCTGTTACACATTGACCAGCACACAGCACTGCCTGTGTCCCACCCCAAAGACTGGGATTTAACGGGTCTGGGGTGTAGCCTGACTTTGGAATTTTTTTTTTTTTTTAATCTGTAGGTGATTTTCAGGTGTGGGCAAGTTTGGGGACCACTGTTCTAAAGAAAGATGGCTCCCTGCCGCCCTCAGTGGAAGGGCTTAAGGCTTAAGGCTTAGCTCAGCCAAAGGCTGGGGCACCCTGCAGGCAGCGCGGTGCTGTATGAAGACAGGGAAATCGTCTCCTTGGGGCCAAGCAGGTGAAGCAAATGAATGAAAAGGAGCAGGGGCTGGGGGTGGGGGGTGGGGGGTGTAACAGGGTGGAAACTGAAGCGTTCATACCCCCTTCAAACCACATCCCAGGAGGTGACAGCTCCGGCCAAGTGTTACCGAATGTGGAGACTGGAGCGTTTTCATAGCGCAGTCAGCCCCGTCTTCCAACCTTCCACCAGTTGCCCCCAAGGCCAGAACCCAACCAGTGCGCAGAATCTAAATGCAGCGTGCAGGGCCCAGCCCCCTACCAGACAGGGCAGCACATAGAGCAAACAGAAAGGGGGCCGAGGGCCACCGTGACCAGCATAGCGTGAGTGGCAGAGCCTTTCATGACCTAAATAGGTCGGGAAGCATCTCATTTCCACACCAGGTAGCGCATAAGCCAGGAGAAAACGGGCCTTACAAATGCTGGTTTGTTTATCCACCTTTCTACTCACACATGTGTTCATTCACGCATGACACCACATACATAACATGTGGTTATTCCCAATCAGACCAACACTGAGTGCCAATGATGGGAGCTTCCTTCTTTCCCTCTTCTACAACCTACTGATCTCAAGGTTCCGTGTGGGCTTCTGATGTTCCCTGCAATCATTGGTCCTGCACAGAGACGGAAACCAACAGCAACAGAGGAGGAGGTGGTGGCCCGGAGGGGCTCTGCTCACAAGCCCACAGAAAGCCCCCAGACCCCACCCCCGGGGACTCTGAATGGCCCACAAATTTCATGCAGGAACTTCTCCAATTTTGTCAAAACTCCTGGTTCAGTACCCAGGGGAGAAAAAGACGGCTTTCACATCTTTCTTTTTATCACAGAGGTAGAAGCACACCTTCTCCTTGAGAGAAGGGGGCCTGCTCTGGCACTGAATTCTAAGTGGAATTCATCGTTATGGGGCTTTCTGAGACATATTTGCACAGCAGAGTCTATCTGTCCCCTGCCAGTAGAGGCATCGGAGAAAAGCCCAGGGCCCACGTGGTTCCTCTCTGTTGACAGCACCGGCTCTCGCAGGTGCTTGGGAGCTTGGAGGAAGAACGTGTGCCCTGGGGATGAGACGAGGCCCCCTAGTGCCCTCAGACTTCAGCTTTTGTGCGTCACAGCCACCCAGAAGAACCACTGGCTGGCTGTTGAGACGAGTGCTGGGCGGGTGGGCCAGGGAGGGTCCTGGCTCTGTTGGGTTGTTTCCTGCAGTTCCCACCACGCCCTGCTGGGGAGAGGAAGACTGAGGGTGGCCAAAGGTGGCCCGCAGCCCTGTCCAAGAAAATCCTTCTCCTTCAAAACCGCCCTTCCAGCACCTCTGGCAAAGACCTTCAACAGAGCCAGCAGAGACCTCTGTGTGAGCTAAGCAGGGCGACGCTGAAGGGAGGGAACGAGGTGGTTGAGGAAGAGGTCGCCCCGTGAATGGAGGCAGGGGTTCCAGAGAGGAGCTTCCGATGCAGCTGAACGGGGCTGGTGAGCTGTCCCGGGTGGGTGGGCGTGGGAACAAGGCGGGACACAAGGATGAGTCTCAAGGAGAAAGCAAAAGGCAGAAGAGGGATCTGCCATGAAGGGTGAACAGAGCGAATAAGCAATACGGGAAGAGAGGGTTCGGAAGGCAGGCTTTGAAGAGGTTCGTGGGGTAAGGAGGGGAGGAGAGGAGATGCGAGGCAGAGATGGGGGTACGAGGTCCCTCATTAATTTCCCCCTAACCCTTTCTTTCATTTTCCTCACGGTTGTGGTGAGACTGGAGTTTCTCCAGTTCAACTGGTGGGAAGGTGTCTCCCTATGGAGACTTTTCAGATGCTCTAGCCAGGTTCCCACCACCGCTCATCGGGTGAGCTCTCCCGGAGACCTGAGCGTGAGGTTGGCTGTGGTACCCTGGGGAACACCTGGCCTCCTTACCCCCATCTCTGGCATCTGGATCTGCAGAGCAGGCTGCTGGAACGCAAGCGGGGGTGTCGGGGGGGCACAACAAGGAGTAGGGAAGATGGGGTTAATTCCCATGAAAAGAAGATGGAACTGGAACTTTGCTGGGTTTATGACCACTGGCTCCCTTCTGCTTGAGCAAGACATGTGCGCGTCCTCGAGGGAGAACCAATGGGTGTCTCCCACCCAGAGGGACCCAAGACTGGTCAGCACATTTCTCCTCTTCTTGGCTACTGTGTTCTCTGGCCAGAGTGATCACGATGCAGAGACTCAGCAGGAAAAGGAAAGCGATAATTGTGTGCGACATGACATTCTGATGGGAGGAAGTCAGTAAGTTGTATGAGAATTCTCTAAAGGTCAATTTGACAGACTCATTGTGTTCTGTAGATATTGCAAGGGAACAATTTCACTTCCTGTTTGGTATATGTCATTTGACCATCTGGAGTTAATATTGACTTAGTGAGCCTTGATGGAGTCTTCTTCCGAAACCAGGAGGCAAAGAGCCTATCAGAGAGCCCTTGGGAGCGGTCAGCAAGTGGAAGGAAGGACATTGCCATGACCATGAAGCCGGTAATACACGGACGAGCCTGTCGGCACTAGGAATGAACCGTTCTGGTGAAGGGAAGGTCACGATTGTGGAGAGATGGATAAGCCAGGTGGGAGATAAAAGCCAGGGTAGTCATGTCCCAAAGGTACTTGGGTCTTACCCTTCTGTATGTTACTTAGGGACCCACCCTTTTATTGGTGACGTAACAGAGCTGGGGTGGCAACTCTGCAAACTACACTTCCCAGAGCCCCTTGCCAGACGGCCTCCGTTTAGATTTTGCCAAAAGGAGGCGATAGAGAGAAATCGAAGAGAGAGAATGGGAGAGGGAACTGCCATCCTGTTCTTCCTGTTCCTGTTGGAATCGCGCCAGCTTCCAGGGCCAGCCTCCTGTGGGATGCCAGGCCCGGAGGGACCACAAGGGTACCGTTTTAAGAAGGTCTACGAAATCATCCGAAATGTGTCCACCAGATTCTGACACATTTCGAAATCATCTGAAATGTGTCACCAAAAGTCCCCACAAGGGACGAGGCATGTCCAGAAAGCCAACCTGGATATGGAGGACCAAGCACTTCAAGAGGCAATTCGGAGGAAAAAAAAAAACACAAGCTGTTAAAAACAGAAAAAAATGTAATACGACCATGCATATACACAAACGTTCAACTCCACCAGTAATTTTTTTAAGAGGAACAGCAACAACAAAAAAATCAATATTGAAATGCCATTTGCTACGCGTGTTGACAAAGTTTAATGTGGATGATAGCCATTGATTCTCAGGAAATGATTACTGTTGGATACAAAATAAAGACTGTAATGGATTGTTTACTAACGTGTTGTTTATGAGAGTGAAAGGTTAAAGTCAGCTATAAATCTAATAGAATGATGTTAGATAATTAGTGTAAACCCACAATATCAAATACTATTAAGACGTTGAAAGGTCTAAATAATTCATTCAAAATGTAAGAAATGTACTGTTTAGACTAAGTATAACAGTACATTCTAAATGTCTAAGTTAAAATAATCCTTTAAGAGTTTCTATTGTGGCTCAGCAGGTTAAGGATCTGATACTGTTTCTGTGAGGATGCAGGTTCGATCCTTGCCCTTCATCAGTGGGTTAAGGATTCCACGTTACTACAAGCTGCAGCATAGGTCACAGATGCAGCTCAGATCCAGCACTGCTGTGACTGCGATGCAGGCCAGCAGCTGCAGCTTCAATTTGACCCGTGGCCCTGGAACTTCCATGTGCTGCAGGTACAGCTGTAAAACAAAACCAAACCTGTAAAAAAGAACATACAGACATATAAAAATGTTTGTGGAATAATATTACTTAATAAAGTAGAAAAAAAGCAAATTTATGACTTCCCTGGTGGCATAGCAGGTTAAGGATCTGGTGTTGTCACTGCTGTGGCTTGGGTTGCAGCTGTGGAGCAGGTTCAGTTCCTGGCCCGGGAAATTTTGCATGCGGTGGGCACAGCCAAAACAAAAAAAAGGGAAGGAAGGAGAGATGGAAAAAGAAGGAAGGAAGGAAGAGAGGGAGGAGGGAGGAAGGAAGGAAGGAAGGAGAGAAAGAAAAAAAGGTGAATTTAAAAGCAAATATTATAGGAGTTCCCATCCTGGCTCAGCGGAGATGAATCCAACTAGGAACCGTGAGGTTCTGGGTTCGATCCCAGGCCTCGCTCAGTGGGTTAAGGATCCAGCGTGGCTGTGAGCTGTGGTGTAGGTTGCAGATGCAGCTCAGATCCCGTGTTGCTGTGACTGTGGTGTAGGCCGGCAGCTGTAGCTCCAATTAGATCCCTAGCCTGGGAACTTCCACATGCCGCAGGTGCGGCCCTAAAACGACAAAAGACCAAAAAAAAAAAAAAAAGCAAATATTATATACATTTGGCATTATTTTTTCTTTATAGGGTCACACCTGTGGCATATGGGAGTTCCCGGGCTAGGGGTGGGTAGAGTCGGAGCTGCCGCTGCCAGCCTACGCCACAGCCGTGGCAATGCCAGATCCAAGCTGTGTTGTGCCTCAGACAGGAAGTCCTTGTTGCTCATCTATTTAACTTGCGTATCTGTCCATTCTGCCCCCTCCTTCATGTCCCGTGAGCAGAACTTCAGCCCCGCGCGGATTGCCACACCTATTCCGGGTCCAAAGGTAAGGCAGGCCGGATGCAGCTTGGAAAGAAAGAGCTCAGGACGAGGAGCCAAGGCCTGGAGTCAAACCTCAGGTCGTCCGGTTCCACCTGCCCGACCTCAGCCTTTCTGATCCTCACTTACCTCAGCGATGAAGTAGGGATTTCCAGCCTTCCTCGCAGCGGTGCGTGTGAGCGTGTGTATCCACTGCAGTGGATCACAACCTGGCTGCATACTGGAATCAGCTGAGCTTTGAGAAATTTTTGTCCTACCCTGGACAAGAGCTTGTGATTTAGTTGGTCTGAGGCGGACTCTAGAGCCCTGAGATATTTCAGAGCTTCGGAGGGGTTCCAAGGCACAGCCAGGGCTGAGCGACCCTGCCTGCTGCGTGGACAAGGCCCGTGCAACAGCAGACAGAGTGAGTCCATGATCACACCTCAGAGATTCTCAGAGTGGGGTCGGGGACCAGCAGCATCTGTGTCAGCACCGGCCTTTCCCAGGGACTTGTTAGAAAAATCAACTACTGAGCCTCACCCCAGCCTCAGGAATCAGCAACTAGAGCAATCGATCTGTCTATAGCACGCCCTGCAAATGATGCTTGGAGTGATAAAACAGGAGAACACAGTTTTACTTTTTAATTTTTCTTTTAGGGCCGCACCCGAGGCATATGGAGGGTCCCAGGCGAGGGGTCAAATCGAAGCTGTGACTGCCGGCCTTCGCCACAGCCACAGCAACCCAGGGTCTGAACCGTATCTGCGACCTACACCACAGCTCGCAGCAAAGCCGGATCTTTAACCCACTGGGCAAAGGGATCAAACCTGTGTTCTCGTAGATGTTAGTCAGATTCATTTCTGCTGAGCCACAACAGGACTCCCAGAACCACTATTTTAGAACAATGGTCTTAAACCCTGGCAGAGGAAACTTGTGCCTGAAAACAATACTGATGCTTAGATCTCAGACGGTGGTCCCCATTCCACCGCTTGGAGTGAGGTCCAGTCATTGATTTTTGTTGTTTTTTGTTTTCTGGGGTTTTTTTGTTGTTGTTGTTTTGTTTTGCTTTTTACCTGCGGCATATGGAAATTCCCAGGCTAGGCTTCAAATCAGAGCTGTAGCCTCTGGCCTGTGCCACAGCCACAGCAATGTGAGATCCCAGATGTCTCTGTGACCTACACCACAGCTCACAGCAATGCCTGATCCTTAACCCACTGAGCAAGGCCTGGGTGGAACCCATATCCTCATGGATACTAGTCGTGCTCATTACTGCTGAGCCACAGCAGGAACTCCCCAGTTGTTGTTTTTAAGTTTTCCAGGTGATTCAAATGCAGCTAGGCTGGAAAACCTTAGTTTTAAAGAGAAAGGTAGTTTTGGAGTTCCATTATGGTGCAGTGGGTTGGGAATCTGGCATTATCACTACAGCAGCTGGGGTTGCTGCTGTGGCTCAGGTTTGATCCCTGGCCTGGGAATTTCCAAAAAACAAAAAAAGGTGGCTTCGAGCAGAATCCTCTAGAAAGAACACACACACAGCAGAAGCCCAGGGCTGTTTCTCCATCTGGCTGTGAAGAGTTGCAGAATCTCTAATGTTTATAACGTGATTAAATTCGTCTCTTTCGTTAGTGACCTTTGGTCAGGTTGAATCATTTCCTTTGGAAAGAAGAGAAAATGGCTCCATTGTTTTTAACAAGTTCTCTTCATCTTTGAAAATATTTTGCAAAACGACTTTTCACCAATTTGGAAGCTTCCAGCTTCCTCTAGATCTGTCTCTACT
The DNA here is from genome assembly GCA_004024745.2 of Catagonus wagneri. NCBI lineage: Eukaryota > Metazoa > Chordata > Mammalia > Artiodactyla > Tayassuidae > Catagonus > Catagonus wagneri. Next base: position 22,616,582 of record PVHT021183629.1, read on the forward strand.
GACCTCAGCAAACAACCCCATAGTGTCGGTGGGAAAACTCTTGATTTAATAGGGACATTTTTCACATGGGAGTTGAAGCCTCTCTAAAACTTCACCCGCTGCGACTTACCCCACCCCAGTTTACACCCAGGATGCCAAGACCCAGAAGGCCTCCAGATGCCTTGTTGGGGTTTGAGTGGAACATTAATAGTGGAGTTGGGAGTACGGCCAGACTCTTGCCACCTCCTCCAGCTCTATTTTTGCCAGAAAACACTATGTGGGCGACAGACATCTCATTGGAACTTTCCCTTGGGGTCATCAGATTGCTGCCTAGTGCCGCAGTAAAGTGCAGGGCCTCTTGGCATGGGCGTGCCCAGGTTCAAGTTCTGGCTCAAGCAGGTGACAGCTGTGAAAATTTTGACAAGTTACTTACCCTCTCTGTGCCTGTTTCCTCATCTGTAAAATGGGGGTGCGGAGTTCTCACGAGGATTAAATGTAAAGCATACAGGGCAAAGCCTGCACATAGTCATTTTTATGGTCCACAAGGTGCTTTGCCCCCGCTCCCTTTTTTAAAGTCCACACCCGCGGCATATGGAGGTTCCCAGCCTAGGGGTCGAATCAGAGCTGCAGCTGCCAGCCTATGCCACAGCCACAGCCAAGGCCGTATCCGAGTCGCGTCTGTGACCTACACCACAGCTCACTGCCACACCAGATCTTTAACCCACTGAGCGAGGCCAGGGATGGAACCTGCATCCTCATGGATGTCAGTCAGATTCGTTTCCGCTGAGCCACGACGGGAACTCCTGCCCCACTGCTTTTGCACGAAACTCCAGCTCCCCTCCCACTTTGGCTTTACGTCCTCCTCCTGGGGCTCCATTTCCCACACTGGGTCCTGGGAGTCTGTGTGCTGGGCCAGGAGGAACTGGGCCCTTCTGCCCACAGAGCACGGGAGATGCTGCTCAGTCTACAGCAAAGCGGGAGGATGGACGTTTGGGACCTGGGAGCAGAAGGCCAGCTCTCGAGATCAGCAGTTTCTAGGCACAGACCTGCATCTAGCGCATCAGCTAACCTTGCTGCCTGGACCACTTGGGATGATTGCCTTGGTCCAGGAGGAACCATGGGCACTTGAGCAGTTATCTGAGAACTTTCCATCATCAGACACTTGGACTGGAGTCCGGAGATGGTTGTGACCACAGATGGTCCCCTGACATGCCACGTGACATTGGGCTGGCCGTCGGTCTTCTCTGGCCTGGCCGGCACAGGATAGCTTTCACTTTGTAGAATGCTATGACCTTGTCTCCTTTGACCCTCTCAGTTATTGGTAGTGAGGGCAGGTGTTGTTACCCTATTTTAAGAAAAGGGAAACCAACTCTCAGAGAGCCTTGCCCAGGATTGCAGTTTAGAATGTCGACTTAAAAAATACACAATGTGAGGAGTTCCCGCTGTGGTGCAACAGGATCGGTAGTGTCTTGAGACCGCTGGGACGAAGGTTCAATCCCCAGGCCTGCATAGCTGTGGCTAAGGGGGCAACTGTGGCTCAAATCTGATCCCTGGCCCAGGAACTCCATATGCTGTGGGGCAGCCAAAAAAAACAAAAAAGTCTACAACATGAGAGCTATGAATTAAGTATTATCTGGGACAAAATGAGGACTATAGTCCAGGAGACAGCGTTTCAGAGAGCTCCAAAAAAACACTCCAAAGGGGGGGAAAGTCAGTATATGTGATTTGGGTGAAGTGAGGAGGTACTTGTGAACAAGCATGCATTTTGCAGAAGGTTGCTGCTAGTCTCGTGAAGGTTACTGCGAGTCACAGGGAGCAGACGTCACCATGAATGGTTTTAGTGCTTTTCTAGATGTGAGGAGATGCCGTGTTCCCATCGTGGCGCAGTGGAAACTAACCTGACTAGGAACTATGAGGTCACAGGTTCGATCCCCGGCCTGGCTCAGTGGGTTAAGGATCCGGCGTGCCCATGAGTTGTGGTGTAGGTCAAAGATGTGGTTTGGATCCCGTGTTGCTGTGACTGTGGTGTAGGCCGGCAGCTGTAGCTCCGATTGGACCCCTAGCCTGGGAACCTCCGCATGCCGCAGGTGTGGTCCTAAAAAGACAAAAATAAATAAATAAAAGTGATGAGATGCAGGAATTGGGCTCATAAAATGTTCTGAAAATACTAAACTCTCTGAAGACCAGTTCTGCCAGTTTTTCCAGAGGGCCTCCCTCCTGATCTCCACCCTGAGCTCCTTTCGGTGAGCGGGCGGCGGGGGGGGGGGGGGGGTGTTGAAAGTCAGCAGCTGCAGTGGCTCGGGATTCAGTCCATGCAGAGGCAGACGGCAGGTGCCCATCTCCAATTCGTAAGAACAAGGAAGAGGCGCCTGGGCTGTGCCCCCAGCTCCACGCCTGCTCTGTTTTCTCGCACCCTCAGCTGTGGGCTGATCCCAACATCCGCACCCCTTCCCTCTGGCGCCCGTGTCCAGCCGCCCCGGGATTCTCCCAGGTCCCTCCTTGGCCATAAAAACCTATCCTTTCTTTTTCCACATCTCTCGTTTACGGCTAGACCATTAGACAAAGTGATCCAGCCTGGCCAGCAGTGAGCTCCCGAGTTACCACTTTCAGGAAACTGAACTACTGTTTAGCACAACTTCCTCAGATCGCAAGGCCACTCCCAAAGAGAGTGGCTGACTCATGCAGGACAGAAATTTCCGGTCCCTTGTCAGGCCGGAGAGACAGCTGCCGCCGCCGAAGCTGGCCTGTGCATGCGGGTAGGGGGGACCCGGGCCTGAGCCGGCCTGGGGACTACCAACTCGCAGCGGGTCGTCACACCACTTCCTGACCTCAGGTTCTCCGGCTGTACAATGGGAGCGTGAACTAGATGCTGGCTGATGTAACGTCCAAACCCGGGGTTTCCGCCTTCCCTACCCACAGCTGCGAGGTGGCGGGGGGGTGTCTGTGGATCCTCAGGACGTCCTGGTGTTCCACTGTTCTCTTTCCTCCCTTATGAGGTACCACATTACCTAGGAAACTTACCACCTCGTCATCTCTCTTCCAGTAATTATATTTTTAAATTAATTGATTAATTAATTGTCTTTTTAGAGTTGCATCCGTGGTATTTGGAAGTTTCCAGGCGAGGGGTTGAATCAGAGCCGCAGCTGCCCGCCACAGCCACAGCCACAGCCAGCTGGGACCCAAGTCACATCTGAGACCTACACCGCAGCTCACAGGAACACCAGATCCTTAACCCATTGAGCGAGGCCAGGGGTTAAACCCACATCCTCCTGGACACTTGTCGGGTTCTTAACCCTCTGTGCCACAATGGGGACTCCCTCTCCTCCAATAGTTTTAGACATTTCAGGCCTCTTTAATCTTACCCAGGGTGCCATTGCCCTGCTGGCCTCTTGCAAAGAGCAAAACTAGAAAGAGGAAATCAAAGTGCTGGATTCAAAATCTTAACTTTCGTGGCAACTGGCTGTCAGTGGGCTGGGTCCCAATTCTCCCCCTCAAGGTCCTGCCCTACAACCCAGTCGGCTGGTGGAGGCTGATGAGGGGCCACAGACGGGAAGGGAGGAAAGGAGAGCCAAAGGGCTTGCAGGAAGGAGACCGGCTCAGTCCGGAGACACCGGCCAGTTAGGAGGGGCAGAGGCGGGCCTGAGCCGCGGGCCTGCTACCGTCGGAAAAGTGGGTCACTGCGGGGTGTTGGCCTTTCTTTGCATTTATTACACAAACAAATGAAACAGCAACAATCGACAGAAGAAAAATACGACAAAAAAAATTTTTTTTCCTCGTAAGGCATCAGATGTTTTTATTTTTCCAAATCCTTTTCCAGGCCCTGGTGACATTTATGCAAAGATGTTTTGTTGTGGTAAACACAGCAGGGCCTGATTCTGCTCTCACTCAGCCTCCACTAGAAGCGTGTTTCCGTGTTGCTACATAAATGTGGTGGGTTTAATAGCTGAGCTGTGTTTCACTGGGTCCTTTCCCCAGTGCTACCAATAGCTGAGTTCACAGTTTCCCGAAACTGGTGTGATTACTAATATTATATGAAACATTTACTCACTTGTTATATTTTTACATTTCCTTGATAACTAAGAAGGTTAAGTATGTCTCCATTTCTCTTATTTACAAATTGTATCTCCTCTTGCTTGAATGATCTTTGGGTTTTTGTTTTTTTTTTAGCCCACACCCAAGGCATCCGGATATTCCCAGGCTAGGGGTCATGATCCTTGGGTTTTTTGGCTTGCCTGGACCTGCCGCTGTGTATTAGCTCTCAGACTGGGTGACCAGCTGCCCTGGTTTCCCCAAGACTGAGGAGGCTCCTGCGATGTAATGTTCAGTGCTAAAACCAGTACTGATTGGTCACCATACCTTTATTTATGTATGTATGTATGTATGTATGTATGTATTTATTGGCTGCCCCAGGGCACATGGAAGTTCCTGGGCCAGGGATCAGATCTAAACTGAAGTTGCACCCTACTCCACAGCTGCAGCAGTGCTGGATCCTTAACCCAGGATCGAACTTGCAATTCCCCAGTGCTCTAGAGATATCGTCGATCCCATTGCGCCACAGCAGGAACTCAGGTCGCCATATTTTTATATTCCGGGTTCAGCAACCGCACAGTTAGTGTCAGATGCATTCCTGCTCACTCTCCCAGATAACCCTTCCTTCCTTTTTGGTCTATAATAGTAGTAATAGGATCATCGTAAGAAATAAATAAATAGTTCAAGCACTTAGAACGGTGCCTGGGACACGGTTAGTGCTTAGTAACCATTTGAGGGAAGAGGGCATAGCATACGGATTAAGACTGTATAACGTGGGAGTGCCTGTCATGGCTCAGCAGTTAACAAACCTGAACCCGACTAGTATCCGTGAGGACACGGGTTCGATCCCTGGCCTCGCTCAGTGGGTTAAGGATCCGGCATGCCCATGAGCTGTGGTGTAGGTCTCATACACGGCTCAGATCCCACATTGCTGTGGCTGTGGTGTAGGCCGGTAGCTGTAGCTCTGATTCGACCCCTAATCTGGGAACCTCCCTATGCTGCGGGTGCGGCCCTAAAAGACAAAAAAAAAGTAATAGTTGTAGTAAGTACCTGTCGCTGACAGTATTGATCAGGCAATGCCAGGGTGAGCAGGGGGATCCTGATTTGCCTGGATCTGCCATGGGCTTGGCGCTGAAGGTCCCGTGTGCTGGGAACCCCTTGGACCCCAGCAAACCAGCGGCTTGTCACCCAGGTGCTGTAAAGATGTTCAAATATCTCCTTTCATCGTCCCAACACCCTTTGCTTCACACCTGGAAACACTGGGATTTCAAGCACGTAAGAAATTCGCCCTGATGCCGCAGAGCCCGAAGCCACCTCCCTTGACAAGTGGGAAGGAGCTGGCTCCGGCCTGGAGGTTGACTCACGGTCACCCGAGGTGATCGTTTCATAATTTTCGAATTTTGTCTTGTGCAGACTCCAAACACTGAGTCATCCTCATCACGTCTGTGGCTTCTGCACGGGGAGAGACAGGATTTTGCCTCCATCACCCTGATTCGTGAGGGACACCGTCAGCTCATGAGCAAGTGCCAGTAACACCGGGCGTGTGGCCACGGCCACAGTCCCATTACCTACCCTCCCCTCACCTCTTTCACACTGACATCGCCTCTTCCCTCCCCTCCTCCTCCTTAAGCGTACGGATAAGGTCGCTAAGGCTCTAGCAAGCCAGGATCAGGCGTGAAGGGCCTGGCCTTGTTTCTTAGATGCTGTTTGGAAGCCAGAGGAGCCTGCGCTGCACCTGCCTGGGTCGTGCGGATTCGGGGAGGTGAAGCTCCCTGCCCCCCCATCCCCCGTTCGCCTCCCTTCCCTGGTGCTGGGGAGTGCTCCCGCCGCGCTGTGACTGGAGCCACACCTGCGTGTTCAGTAAAAGGCTCCTGCGGACACGGTCCCCACACAGTGGGCTGCTCCGGGGCGGGCTGGTGGCCTGCAGCTTCCCACGGGGATGTTAACCCCGAGAGGGCGCGCCATCGGGGGACCGGGGCAGGAGTGAGGGCTCTCTCTCCCCCATGTGCCCACCACCTCCTTGCCCTGGAACCCTCTTCGGCTCCGTACCCTGCTCCCTCTATAGATGGGGACTCCCGGAGGGCAGAGCCACTGAGTCATTGCTGCCCGTACCTGGCCATCTGTCTTAAGGAAGACAGGTGCAGACGCCCTGGGGCTTGGTCCTGGGCCGTGAATAGCAAAAAGAACAGGAGGATGGAGGGTCTATATGCTGTAGCGAAACGCGCTCTGCACGGAACCCTCACAACAACCCTAGGAGCCGGTGAGTGTGGCAGCACAGAGCTGGCTTACCCTTTCTCTCCTGATGGGTTCTGGGTTTGTGCGAGTGCAAACTAAAAATCACACCGCCCCCCCCTTTTTTTCTTTCTTTTTTTTGCCACTCCCAGGGCATGCGGAAGTTCCCGGCATGCATGAACTCATGTTGCATCAGTGACCCAGGCTGCTGCAGTGACAACACTGGATCCTTAACCCCCCCAAGCCACCAGGGAACTCCTCACCTCACCTTTTCTTAGTCATTGAAAATCTAAAGGGGTTCAGAGAAGAGTGACTAGGAGGGCAGGGAACCTGGAAAGAGCCAGCGGAAGGCTATTCAGGCTGCGCTCATAGGAGACAGAGATAGCCCGGCGTCCTGCGGAGCAGGGAGGCTGACCCTGCAGGGCTCTGACAGAAAGAGGCTGGCAAGGTCTCAGAGGCCTACAGGGGCCAGTGTGGGACATGGAGAGGTCCCTATAAAGTGAGGGCGAGGCCTGCGGGGATCGGAGACAGGACTCAGGGCACTTGAATTGGATTTGAACCACATGCTGGTGAGTTTGCACCCTCAGGGTACAGCAGGTGCCTGAGCCAGGTCCCCTCGGATACTGTTCTGCTCTGGATTCTGGGTTTGGGTGAGAATACAGTCAAAGGACGCAGCAACCCAGAAGGAGCCCAGATGATAAGCCCAGAAACAGCAACGTCCAGAGTATTTCCTTTGTTTTTTCACTATAGCAGAAGCGAAATGCCTGGGACGGTGGCTTTGCCTGCAATCATTTGCCAGCGACAGTTTTCACAACCTTCGCAGTGTCCGCCCACTCCCCCCTTTTCTTCAGTGAACAGAACAGAGATGAGTAACTGTATCTGACTTCACTATGACATCAACCAGCGCATCTCCTCGAGAAGACTTTTGTCTGCCGACTGCCCTTCATGGGAGCGTGTTTATATTTATGTCTCGTTTTTTCTCTTCTTCTGTGGATTGTGGTTTTCCGGGACAGAAGTAAATTCCGCTTTAGGAGAAAATGGAAAATCCAGTTGTTCAATATGTGATAAATCTCATTTCCTCTCCTTTTTTCAAAAGAAGATGAGTTGTTCTGTCACACGACAGAGGGGACGATGATCGTTGGAGAAATACAAGGCTTCCGGTATTCCTGGCTCATGGGTTTCTCTGGTATCTATACCTTTCTATTCTAATGACGGTCATCTTCTCCGCCATTAGGTTCTTTTCACCAGAGCGTCGGTCTATGTTCGGTGATCATTCAGATCTTTATAAACAGCACCCCTTTCACTCTGTACACTCACGTTTTCTGCCTTGGAGACACTGAATTCCGCATCGCCCTCCAGGTGTGCTGGGCTCTCTCCCACCGCCTTCGGCGCCTGCTGCTGGCTTTGCAAAGAATGCCTTGCTTTTCACTCTCTGCCACTGTCACTCCTCTACATCCTTTAAGCACAAGCTTAGCCCTGCCCGTTTCTCCTACAAGCCTTCACAAGCTGGTTAGAGCCTTCTCCATTCACCCTTATCACATGCTATCATCCTTGCTTGCTCGGGTACTCCTTGCAAAGACTCTGTCTTAGTCATCCCTGTGTCCCCAGAGTGCAGGGCACAGAGTAGTGGTCCAGTGAACACATACAAAATAAAAGCACACACCTTAAACAAATAAAAAGAAATACACATTAAATAAATAAAAAGAAATACTGGTGGAATCAATTTGCTCTGCCACCTCCTCCACGAAGACTTCCTAGATCCTGCTAACCTAGAAGGCCTCTCCGCCTGCGGGCTTCCTGGCACTCCAACTGTGCCTCTCTTTCACCGCCCCCCATCCCTTTCTCATTGTCCCTTCCGCTGGCAAACTGCCTGGCACTGAGGAAGGGGGTCATTCACTGAATGAAACTTACTTGAAAACTGAGCTGAATTTGCTCCCGGGAGCATGGAAGGAATCATTCCGGAATGCTCTGTATACCAGGACAAGTTTTTTGTGCTGACTTTGTAAAACCAATATGCCTAAGAATCCAGGGCAGACCGTTAATTCTGAGATTCAGTCACCTGTCTGTGGAGTTCTCTTTGTGGCTCAGTGAGTTCAGAACCGGACGCGGTGTGGGTTCAATCCCTGGCCTCGCTCAGTGGAGTAAGGATCTGGCATGGCCACAAGCTGCAGTGTAGTTCGAAGACTGGGCTCGGATGTGGCGTTGCTGTGGCTGTGGCTTAGGCCTGCACCTGCAGCTCCAGTTCGACTCGTAGCCTGGGAAAGTCTGTGTGCCATGGGTGTGGCTCTAAAAAGAAAGAAAATAAAATCACCAGTTTGTGGAATATCTTCATCTTTCACTGGTTATAAAAGTGCACAGAATTTGTTATAGCTGTCATTGTTTTGAGGTCCACAGAATTTTAAAAATCTAAAATATGAGAGTTGGCATGGACTTACAAGTTTGTCTAGTTCTTTGAAAGGTTATCTAGTCTTTTAAAAAATATTTTCCAAATATTTGTCCTTTCATTTTATTTATGTTGCTTTTGCTAGAATTTTTAATTAATCAAATGTGCCTAGTTTTTCTTTCTTTCCTCCTTCCTTCTTTCCTTTCTTTTTAGGGCCACACCCGCAGCATATGGAGGTTCCCAGGCTAGGGGTCAAATAGGAGCTGCAGCTGCAGGCCTACACCACAGCTCATGGCAACAGCAGATCCTTAACCCACTGAGCAACGCCAGGGATCGAATCCACAACCTCATGGTTCCTAGTCAGATTCGTTAACCACTGACCCACAACGGGAACTCTGAAATTCCTAATTTCAGACATTATTTTTCATATTTCTAGAATGTCCATTAGTTTCTTTTAAAAAGCAGTTTAGTTCTCTATTGAAATGTCCATTCTTTTCATCCATTCCCCTCTTTTTTTTTGGCTTTTTAAGACCACATAAAAAGTGTAGGATTCAGCCAAAGATATGATGAGGAAAAAGGGAGTTTGGTAGGGGCGATTCATTCCTTTTCTGAGGCTCTCTTTTCCTTTTCTTTTCTTCTTCATTTATTTAATGGCCACACCTGCTGACCAGGGAGTCCCCAGGCCAGGGATCGAACCAGAGCCACAGCAGTGACCATGACAGATCCGTAACCTACAGAGCCACCAAGGAACTCCACAAGTCTCTCTTCTTACAAGTACACTGACCCAAACCCCAGCAGCCTCGGCAGCCCCAAACTCCAATGTCTGTTTCCTCCATCCAGCAAGATTCTTGCTTTCTGCCTGGGCACTGTTTTTCTGCACCATGACCTGGAGATAATTTCAGAGAATCAGTTCAGTCCTCAGATGTGCCCTTCTGTCCACCTTCATGCAGAGGCCACAGAATGAAGAGAGGGATCAGGAGATAAATCTCATCCTGGGATGCTTGGTTTTCCCAGAATGACAATAGCCCAAACACAGTGAGGAAGAGTGTTAGGAATTATAACTTAACAGGAGTAGTTTTCATGTGTTTTGGAACATCAACATACTGGAAACTTTTGACTCGGGCAGAGGGAACATGATAACAAGATCAGAAAACACAAAACAAATGAGGAGAAATATTCCAGTTGAATTCTTTTTTTTTTTCCCTAGAGCTTGCACCCATGGCATATAGAAGTTCCCAGGCTAGGGGTTGAATCTGAGCTACAGCTGCCAGCCTACACCACAGCTACGCAAGATCTGAGCCTTGTCTGTGACCTACACCACAGCTCATGGCAACGCCGGATCCCTGATCCACTGATGGAGGGCAGGGTTCAAACCTGCGTCCTCATGGATACTAGTCAGATTCGTTTCCATTGTGCCACAACACAACTCCAGCTGAATTCTTAAGATGTCACAAATCAAGCTAGAAATTAGACACTTGAATGTTACTTTCAGGTTTCAATCTGAGAGGTAAAGTTTTTAGCACAAAATAATACAAAGAAGGTATAAGAATCAATGTACTGGTGTTCCCATCGTGGCTCAGTGGTTAACGAATCTGACTAGGAACCATGAGGATGCGGGTTCGATCCCTGGCCTCGCTCAGTTTGTTAAGGATCCAGTGTTGCTGTGGCTGTGGCATAGGCGGGCGGCTACGGCTCCGATTGGACCCCTAGCCTGGGAATCTCCGTATGCCACGAGTGCGGCCCTAGAAAAGTCAAAAAGACAAAAAAAAAAAAAAAATCAATGTACTTGCTCTATCCTCTGAAATGAAAGGGGGCAGAGTTTGAAACAGGTTGGAAGACATTTGAGCGTAGCCCCCAGTTGGGCAACTAACTCAAGAACACAAGGACCGTGTTAAACTAAAACAGCAAAAATTCATGGGAAACAGCTGGAAGAGGAAAGTGGGGTTATTAATTAAAGACATTTTAGTAATCTTTGACTTTTAAGATTATGTAGATGAATTTTGATCTTTCATGACAGAAATAGGGGCAGAAGGGATAAACAGAAAATTGTATTTTAAAAAGAAAGGCAAATGGCCAAAATCATAAGAAAATAAGTTTAAATAAAAGCAGATGGGAGTTCCACCAGCCAGAATGGCCATCATCAAAAAGTCTACAAACAATAAATGCTGGAGAGAGGGTGTGGAGAAAGGGAACCCTACTACACTGCTGGGGGGAATGTAAACTGGTGCAGCTACTGTGGAAAACAGTATGGAGATTCCTCAGAAAACTAAAAATAGAATTACCATGTGATCCAGCAATCCCACTCCTGGGCATCTATCCAGAGAAAACCATGTCTCGAAAAGACACATGTACTTCAATGTTCACTGCAGCACCATACACAATAGCCAAGTCATGGAAACAACCTAAATGCCCATCGACAGAAGAGTGGATACAGAAGATGTGGTACATACGCACAATGGACTATAACTCAGCTATTAAAAGGAAAGGAATAATGGCATTTTCAGCAACGTGGATGGACCTAGAAATTATCCTACTAAGTGAAGTTAGACAGCGAGACACCAGCATCATATGATATCACTTACATGTGGAAACTAAAAAAGGACACAATGAACTTCTTTGCATAACAGATACTGACTCACTGTTTTTGAAAAACTTATGGTTTCCAAATGACAGGTTGAGGTGGGTGGGGAGATATACTGGGGGTTGGGGATGGAAATGCTATAAAACTGGGTTGTGATGATCGTTGTAGAACTGTAAACGTAATAAAATTGATTAATTTAAAAAATCCAAAAAAAAAAAAAAAGCAGAAGGGAGTTCCCGTTGTGGCACAACAGAAAGGAATCCTGCTAGTATCCATGAGGATGTGGGTTTGATCTCTGGCCGTGCTCGGTGGGTCAGGGATCCGGTGTTTCCGTGAGCTGTGGCGTTGGTCACAGATGTGACTCAGATCCCATGTTGCTGTGGCTGTGGTGTAGGCCGGCATCTAAAGCTGTGATTTGACCCCTAGCCTGGGAACTTCCATATGCCACAGGGAAAAAAAAAGCAGAATTAAACAACTAATTACCTTTTTTTTTTTTTTTAATCTACAAAAGTAGCACAGAAACTAAGCATGGAATAATTTAAATGACCAGCAATATAAATGTCCCCAGATGAGTGAATTGTTTAAATAAATTATGGTAAATTAAAGAGCTATATGGATATTGTCCTATTTGGGCAAAAATATAACTTCGTACATATAGATGAATAAATACATATGCATGGTCTGAATAATACATATTATTCTGTTCTCGATAGTTGATGCCACAGACTGGAATTGTGAGTTTTCTTTATGTTCTTTTGCTTGTCTGTATTTGCATATTATAAATGAATATGCACTGTTTTTGTAATAACTCCTCCCTTATCCATACCATAAAGATCTGGAATAATTTACATAGAGAAAGCTTGTTCTTACTTAAAACTATTAATTCCTTTTAAGCCATGTGTGCATGAGAGCTTTTGTGCTCGGGGCAATTTCACTGTTACAAAATCTGTAAAATAGGAGTAATATCTGCCTCAGAGGGTTACCGATTTCTTTTTTTTTTTGTTTTTGCTTCTTAGGGCCTCACCGGTGGCCACAGCAATGCAGGATCTGAACCACATCTGAGACCTACACCACAGCTCACAGCAACGCCCCTTAAACCCCTGAGCAAGGCCAGGGATGGAACCCGCATTCTCACGGACACTATGTCAGGTTCTTCACCCACTAAGTGAGCCACAGCAGGGACTCCATCCTCCCTCCCTCCCAGCATGTAGCTCCTTACACCTCATTCTCCCCAAGCACCTGCCTGTCAACTGCCTTCCAGCTCACTCCTCCCCTGTTCATAAAGGACCTGGCCTTCCGGCTCTCTGCCCTCCTCTCTCCCCTCACTCCTGCCTTAATCCCAGGGGACTTCGGTATCCAACTACTCAACGTACGGGCCTTTCAGCTCCTTCATCGCCTCACCTCCAGCCCAGCCCAGCCCAGCCCCCTTCTTCCCATCATCCCACTCCGGACCTAGGACTCTTGAAATCATTGCAAGCACCTTGCTCTCCTTCCAACCTACTTTCTCTCATCTCCACTTCAATAATCCTTTGACATCAATCCCCTGGTTCCCCATGAAAATTCCAACACGCTTTACCTCCCTGGTGTCTTCATGTGTCATCATTACAATCCGTGCTTTAAAATCCCTTTGGTTGCCTTGCTCCCTTCTCCCTCTATCATATTTAGCCGGCAAAACTTCAATCCTAGTTGAACTCACCTCGTGGCTTTCCTTGTCCTTGCTCCCTGTGACCTGAATGTCACTGGAGACAAGTCCATTATCTGGATGACTGGTTCACTTTAGAAGTCATAACCCTCAAGCTGACACGGGCGAGCAGCCCCACGTGGCAAATCTACTTTTTCTTTAGTAAATCTGCTTTTCTCTTCCCCCCAGATGACAATTTTATAAGGTCAGGCTACTTCTCCCTCCGCATCCATCTGACGACCAGATGTCCTTTTGGAAACACTGTCCAGTAAGAAGCAACCTATTCCCCACTGCTGTTTTCAGGACCACCCCTGAGTGTCGCTGCAGTGGTGGCCGTCCGATTTGGCCACCACCGGTGCACTGCAATGATGCATCCACGCAGGACCTTCCTCCGACGGCTAGTTGTAGAGAAGCCTCTTCAGGAGCCCATGGGTTTGAGCCGACGCCTTGATGCCGCAGAAGCGGATGACCTGCGGGTAGGTGTCTGTTTGCAGAGTCTACGCGGGACCTCCAGGCCTGCTCACGTCTAACCGCAGATGCACTGTTCCCATCGCGCGTGGCCTTTGTGCAGCCCCGCCTAACGACTTGGTGGGTTTGCCAGCATCCAGAACCTAAGGGCAGCTGCGGTCCTTCCGTGACTCACATCAGACACACCGTCTCGGCGGGGACCCAGCAGTATGCCAGCGTCTGCTTTTCAAATGGATAATAGGTTCCCCTGCTGTGGAGAGCGTGGCCTTGTTCCAGACCCCCAGGGGACTGCGCTGGACTCTCCTGCCTCACTCACACGTCTCCTGTCCCGTCGTGAGACCCCCCTGGCACCATGGGGTTCACCAGGTCAGGCGGCCTGGGTGGCAGCCCCTCTGATACTGCATCCCGAACTGAGGGCGGAATCGTTCTCCTGTGCTCCAGCCAGGAAGCCCGAGCGGGACGCAGGAAGAGCTTATTCATCCCAAGACACCCCTTTAAGTATTTATTTGCTTTGTCCTTAGGAACTTAGAATTCCTATGTTAGCACTGAGTAACATCAAGTTAATTTTTTGGTCACCTACTCTTTCTTTTAAGTGTGTAGGCCAGCACTGGTCCAGGAGAAAGTTAATATGAGCCATGTACATTAAATTTTCTAGTAGCCACTTTACAAAAGTAAAGAGATGAAATTAATTTTATATTTTATTTAATCCAATATATCTAAAATATTCTCAACATGTGGCATTAGCCGCCTTTCAGGTGCTAACTCGGTACTCACATGTGGGGAGTTCCTGCTGTGGCACAGTGGGTTAATGACCCGGCTTGTCTCCATGGAGGTGCTGGTTTGATCCCCGGCACAGTGGGTTAAAGATCTGGCGTTGCCATAGCTGCAGCTGAGGCTCAGATTCTGACCCTAGCCTGGTAACTTCCTCAGGTGCCTCAGTGTGGCTGGAAAAAGAAAAAAAAAAAAAAAAGAGAGAGAGAGAGAGAAAGTCACCGGTGGTGAGTAGATGTCAGATCATAGAGAGCTGAGCCAGACTCATTCTCAAGAGATTCCTGATACTCATACAAAACTCTAGAGGTTACAGAAATTTCCCCATGCCTTTTCTAGTTTGTTCTGAGAGAGAGCACTCACTTGGGTTCAACAGAGACATGGGGTCTGTGTTAAAGATGAGAAAAGGGAAACTCAGGAAAATAACTGATCTGCCCAAGATAACGCAGCTCACCAGAAAGCAGCAGAGGCGGAACTCAGAACTGACTGTTTCGAACCTAATTGTGTTTAGAACAGAGCAGTTGTTCCCAAACTTGACTGCACATTCAAAACACTCCAGGATCTTTTAAAATTTCCAAAGCCCGGGACACACTCTAGACTTAAGTCAGAGTGAGGCCGAATAACAACTCAGGTAATCAGTGTAGGAGCATGGGCTTCGATGCCTTCTTTAATAGGACTCTCGATTAATATTGGTGGCTTAAGGGCTCCAGAGAGTCACATCCCCACAGGCCTTGTTTCCTACAGGGAGTGTGCCTATGCCCAGATGGACATTAATCCCTTACCCCCTGTGTCTCAGTCTACGGGAAGAGAAGGCAAAGAAACCATGAGACTTACGGGACATTTCTAAGACCCCTATTGGACAAGGACTGACACAGGTAACTGGGCAAGGCCAGTGGGAGAAACTACATCTTTCTGGACCCCACGTTGGTACCCCCCATCTTTAAGGGATAAAAACCGCTCTACGACAATAGAGAAGGAGCTCTTCTCCCCCCTCCCGGCTGTCCTGGGTGCTATTTGCTTTCCTGTAATAAAAACTTTGCTTGCTTGCTGCCTGTGTGTTCGCAAAGTTCATTTTTCGGCTGCATGAACAAGAGGATTCCGGGAACATCTTTCCAGCATCCGCAGTACCTGGGGGTGGGACACAGGCCCAGTGGTGTCTGAGGCTCCCTTGTGGTCTCAGTGGGTAGCCATGTTTGGGAACCACCGGTATAGATCCTTGACACTCAAAGTGTGGTCCATGGACTAGGGGCCTGGGCGTCAGAAATGCATCACTGCAGTGTATCACAGGGAATATAGCCAGTATCTTAAAATACCTGTCAATGGAGTATCATCTACAAAATATGGAATCACTATTGTATACCTGAAACTAATCACTATTGTAAATCAACTCTACCTCAGTTGGGAGGGAGGGCGGGGGGGGAAGGCAGGAGGAAGGGAAGGCATCGTTTCAGATCCCGGCCAGAACTGCTGAGGCAGAATCTTCCTTTAAACAGGACTCCCCCAGTGAATCCAGTGCAAAGTTTGAGAAGCAGCTACATAAAACATGCCATTCTGCTTTTAGAGGAAAGAAGACAATATGTTTTCATTATAGGGGTTGTTGAAAAGGGCAGAAGTTGTGGCCTGGAGTTGGTAGCCTTTATGTTTTCATTAAGCTGCTATTATGTAACTGTAATGCTGTTTCCTCGGTTTTATTATATCTGCATTTCTGAACGATGATGAACTCCGTATCTGTTGCACGCCCTTGACTTTAAAAGACTCTAGAGAAACAGTCCTAAATCTCTTTCCATCCATTTCTCTCAAACTTTAAATGGTATGTAATCTTTTTTTTTTTTTAACCAAATGAACCCTTTGTTTCTCATTCAATCAGTGGGCTGAGACCTTACACCCCGTGTGTGATACTGCAGGGTGAGATGGGGAATAAAATACTACCAATACTATTTCCGACCGAAACTGGTTCCTGTTTTCAGGGGACTTAAAATCTGTAACAACAGAAAGCTAATCACCCACCCAAACAGCTACAGAACAAAAGAGAATGTGGGTCATGAAATGAGGATGCTTAAAGTGTCCCGTGATTCAGAGATGGGAGAGGACACTTCCTGCTCCTGGGATTAGGGAAGCTGTCATTCAGAGGTGGCCTCTGTGCTGAAGGATTTGGACATTCAGGAGTGGAGGGCCGCTGTTTTTACAAGAGGACACACTCTGGAGGAAGTTTAATTGTTAGGGCAATGCTGATGTGTCTTAATCAGGACACTTGGTTGTAAGAGGCAGAAACTCAACCCATTTCCTGGTTAAGGCAGAAAAGATGCTTGGCTCACAGCATCCGTAGGTTTGAACAACCAAAATGTGGAAAGGCTTGTAGAACATCAGGAACCAAAGACAAAAGCCACCAAAGACACTTTCTCCTTATGTTTTTCTTTATGTCGGTGTCGCTCCTGTGTACAAGAAACTGGCTACCTCAACATGATAGAAACATGACTGCAAAAAATCCTGTCTTCTGTTTACGCACATTCTAATACCAGGGCATAAAACCCCAGAGAGCTGATATTTGTTTCAAAATAGTATGGAAGGAGAACCACGTGGAAGCATGGCTGAAATAAGACTGGCCATGAGTGATATGTGGATACGGATCACTGATTCCCTTTGCTGTGAACCTGAAGTTAAGACAACATCATAAATCAACTTTACCCTCCCCTCCCCAAAAAAGATTGGCCACAAATTGATCGTTGTTGAAACTGGATGATTAGGTGCATGGGGGTTCATTATGCTATTCTGTCTACTTTAATACATGTTGGAAATTTTCTTGAAGCGAAATCTGGAAGTTCCCGTTGTGGCTCAGAGGTTATGAGCCTGACTGGTATCCATGAGGATGCAGGTTTGATTCCTGGCCTCACTCGGTGGGTTAAGGATCCGGGGGTCCCGTGAGCTGTGGTGTAGGTCAAAGATGTGGTTTGGATCCCGTGTTGCTGTGGCTGTGGTATAATCCGGCAGCTGTAGCTCAGATTGGACGCTTAGCCTGGGAACCGCCATATGCCATAGGTGAGGCCCTAAAAAGCAAAAAAGAAAAAAAAAGGGAAAAATTCCCAAGAAGAAATCGTCAGCCTGTCTTCATCCTACCTCTGGATCAAGCCCTAGTAACCGGGGAGCACGGTGATGTATGAAGTCGGGCACCTCTAGTGAGAACTTCAGGGCTGGGACCACAGGTAGGAGGTTGGGGGCTGCTCTCCAGAAAAAAGAAGTTTCTATTTCCAGGGAAAAGGAAGCAAGGAATCGGGGGTAGAGAGGGTCCGCTTCATGCTGGCTCCTGGCTTTATCGCCTGCCTCTATCTCTCCCCGGAGCTTCAGGCCCACATTTCTAAGGATCATCCAACTGGCCCAGCTGGATGTCCCAGGTGCACCTCTAAGGTGATGTGATCAGAATCAAACTCTTGATCGCATGCAATGTCTTCTTCCCCCGTCCAGGCTCTGAGTCATAGTCAGCGGATGCTGCTCCCTCACAGTCCCCTATCCCGGTCGTGTCAATGGTCCAGTCACCATCTGCTCCATCCCATCCGCCCTGCCCCCAGCTCCACTGCCCCAGTTCAGACTCTCCCAGCCTCCACGGCTCCAGAGTGCATACCCTCTCATACCACCCACGCAGCACGGCTTCCCACCCCAACTCAATCATTTCATTCTCTGCTTTGTCGTCCCGTGACAACCCAAAGGCATCGGAGTCATTCAAAATCTGGCCTTGTGGGAATTCCTGTCGTGGCTCAGCGGTAATGAATCCGACTAGAATCCATGAGGACAACGGTTTGATCCTGGCCTCGCTCAGTGGATTAAGGAACCAGTGTTGCCATGAGCTGTGGTGTAGGTCGCAGACATGGCTTGAATCTGGTGTTGCTGTGGCTGGGGTGTAGGCTGGCAGCTGCAGCTCTGATTCGACCCCTAGCCCGGGAACCTCCGTATGCCACGGGTACAACCTTAAAAAGACAAAAAACAAAATAAAACAAAACAACTGGCCTTACACTGCTTTTAAAGCTTCTGGTCATTTATACTCTCTGGGCATCAACACCAGGGACACTTACTTCTTCTGTACTTTTACACCTGCTGCTTTTTCTGTATGAACACATTAGCCAGATTCTATAAGACTGACCTTAAAATGCACCTCATTTACTAAAACCTCTTGCCCCCCGCCAGCAGTCCTCATTCCTCCTGTGTGCTGTCTTAGACACCCTTGGACTGTGGTCTTTTCACACTTGTGTCCACCTATCCCCAGGCAGAAACCCAGTTTCAATCATAATGAGTGGATCCCCTGTGCATAAAATACAGAACAGATGTCTCAGTATATCTGGAAGCTACAGCACAGAATAGGCCGCCTTTATCGTAAGGGACACTCAGATGCACTTCAGCCGTCTCTCGGAGATTAAACTTCAACCTGATCAGCTCCAGTGAAAGGGAAATTGCTCCCAACACAACCCATTCCCTCTGCGGACAGCTCTGAGGTGTCCTCCCTTAGGCTGGCCCCTGGATCCTGCTCTCTGCCGCTTAGGCTGGCTGAGCCATGTTCCAGCCCTCAGGACCTCGGAAGGACAGGCATACTTTTGAAATCAGCCTCGTGTTCTTCAGACTAAACATCAAACATTCTTTTAAGGAGTCCTCCGAAGGCAGGGTTTGGGCAGCTAAGCCTCCGAGCGTGCTTCGGCCTGACCCACGCTATCTGGATGTGTGGCTCCAGAATTGCAGGCAAGGCCCAGGTGCGGTCGGCTTGGGGACAAGACATCAACAGGAATGAGTGAGAAGGACTGTGAGGGACAGCAAGGGCACTCTGGGCATTGCATAACACGGTACAGTTTGTCATGGCGAGGCGCGGCGATCCATGACGAAGAATGAAGGGGACCGGTATTTGTGCTTATCCAGGGCTGGGGACTGGCCAAGGAAGAGCCAGAAGGGTCAGAGAGGAGAGGATCTCTCTTTTAAATTCCTCCCGTCCAATCACACCATCTCCTTCACACCATCGTCTTGGTCTCTTTGCACCTTGCACCTTGAAGACACTGGCATCTAAAGCGAATTTGTTCAGATTTTCCTCTCTACAGCCTCAGAATTGATTGATAGATGGATTTTTTTTTTTGATGGATGGATTTTTAAAAATATATCCTTTGCCCTTATTTGACACAGCAAAGACAAGATGCTTTTCATGTTATTTTCTTAATAACAGGTTGCTTATTTCCTTGTGGATCAGTGGGTTAAGAACCCAACTAGTAGCCATGAGGATACGGGTTTGATCCCTGGCCTCACTCAGTGGGTTAAGGATCCAGCGTTGCCACAAACTACAGTGTAGATCACAGATGTGACTTGGATCCTGCATTGCTGTGGCTGTGGTATAGACCAGCAGCTGCAGCTCTGATTTGACCCCTAACCTGGGAACCTCCATATGCTGCAGGCACAGTCATAAAAAGAAAAAGAATTAAAAATTCGATAGGTTAGTAATCCCTTTAAAAGAGATTGCACAACAAAATAAACTTTGTGTCAACAGACTTTCAAGAATAAAATGGAGTTTCGAAGTCGGCTATGATTGGGGTTCTTCCAGAATCAGCTGGAAGGCCGGTGCTGTGAAGGCAGGGAAAGGAGATCCTAGGTCTTTGTTTTCAGCTGGAAGAGTATGGGGCGGGGCGGGGGCTAGGGAAGGTGTAAAACTCTCCCTTCCATTTCAAAGAAGAACAATCTTTGAAATTAAAGCAAGAGTACTCTCTTGGTTATAAGGAAAAAAATCTCTATCAGAGACTCTCAATAACACTGTGACAAAGCCAAACATCAACATTCTTTAAAATAGCAAACTGGAGTTCCCATCGTGGCTCAGCAGAAACAAATCTGACTAGGATCCATGAGGACGAAGTTTCAATCTCTGGCCTCGCTCAGTGGGTTAAGGATCTGGCGTTGCTGTGAGCTGTGGTGTAGGTCACAGATGAGGCTCAGATCCCACGTAGCTGTGACTGTGGTGTAGGCTGGCAGCTACAGCTCTGATTCAGCCCCTAGCCTGGGGACGTCCCTATGCAGCCCTAAAAAGAGAAAAAATAATAATATATATATAATATATATATATATATTATATATATATAGCTAACTGACACATGACTAGGGAAGGAAAATCCCTGAAGAGGGTCGAGATGGCTACTTATGTCATGGGGACAGTGTGACCAGAAGAGAAGGGTTTTGACTGAATTTAGAAGAGGGAGACAAAAACCTGGAAAATCTGTGAAACCAGTTACTAAGGAAGACATGTTCAGCTTCTGCAGAAAGGGGCCACATGATTCACACGAGGAAATTATTTTGAAGGGGGCTATGAATGATGCACACAACCTCTGCTGCCTACGTCGCAATGCACATTGCCCGGGTGATAATGAGCAGTTGAGAGCATGATATGGTGTACTAAACACTTGCAAGAATAGGCTGCCTTGAGAGTTTCCTGGTGGCCTAAGGGGATGGGTTAAGGATCCCACATTGTCCCTGCCTTGGGTTCCATGGCTGGTCCAGGAACTCTCACATGTCCAGGGTGTGGCCAGAAAAAAAAGAAAGAAAAGAAAAGAATAGGAATAGGGTGCCTTAGCGTGACAGAGCTCAAGATAGGAATGTGGGATGAAAAAGGGTACATACTTTTAAAAGGACCAGTTATAAGGGAAGCCGGACTAGTGCCGCAGGCCCACAGAGCGTGTCCATATCTTGAGGGCCAGGACCTGTACTGAGTCCTGGGGATGTGATGATAATTGAGCCAAACATGGTTCCTGCCTTCTCAGAGCTTACAGTCTGGTGGGGTTGAGGGTAGGGAGCACGGCTTACTTAAGAAACTGAGAGGAGTTTGGATCTGATCCCTGGCCTGGGAATGTCATATGCCATGAGGCGGCCCAAAAAGGGGTGGTGGGGAATGAAATTGAGAGAAGCTTCTTGTGAGGTGGGGAGCCATTAGAGACAAAGTTAGAGATAAAGAACTCAGAGGCCACATGAAGGAGTTTAGTCCTTTTTTTATTTTATTTTATTTTTTATTTATTTTGTGTTTTTGCCTTTTATGTAGAGCCGCACCCGCGGCATATGGAGGCTCCCAGCCTAGGGGTCGAATCAGAGCTGTAGCTGCAGGCCTACACCACAGCCACAGCAACGAGGGATCCGAGCCGCGTCTGCAACCTACACCACAGCTCAGGGCAACGCCGGATCCTTAACCCACTGAGCAAGGCCAGGGATCGAACCCGCAACCCCATGGTTCTTAGTCGGATTCGTTAACCACTGAGCCACGATGGGAACTCCCTAGTCCTTCTTTTAATGTCAAGGAGACATCGCTGAAGGATTCCAAGCAGGGGCAGGACATGATCAGATTTTATGGGGGACAAGAACTGCGGCACAGACTAGAAGCCGAGACAGCAATTTACACCAGAAAGGGTCACAGCCGGGTTAAGGCAGGGATGGCTTCAAAGACAGCTAGGAATTAGAACAGGCAAGACCCGGGTCGATTGGAAATAGAGAGTGAAAAAGAAGAAGGAATCAGAGATAACAAAAAATGCCTGGCTCTGGCTTCTGGGCAGTGTCATTTACGGAACTGGGAATATGGGAGGAGGTTCTGGCTCAGTGGACTGGGGGCTAGGAAAAAAAAAAGCTCAGTTTTGGACATGCTGAGTGGCGGCGGTCGGCGGATCACTCAGATGGATGTCTATGAGGCTAGTGGAAGAGCAGTTTTAAAGAGGTGGGGAGAGAGGTGGGCTACCGTTCAAGATTTGGTCCTTGAGATTATGCAGAGAGGCCTTCAAAATGATATTCTGCATTTGCCGTGTCCGTGAAAGCGAGTGTGGAAGCAGGCAGGCTGCAGAGTTGGTACCTGTAGTAACACCAACCGTATCCATATTCCTTCCACAAGAGCATATTTAATTTTAATCCTAATTTTTTTATTATTATATTTTTCTTTTTTTGGCCACCCCAGGGCATATGGATTCCTGGGCCAAGGATCAGATCCAGGTGTGACCTCCACCATAGCTGATGCAACGCCAGATCCTTTTTTTCCTTTTTTTGCCCCTCTTTTTTCTTTTTAGGGCTGCACCCGTGGCATGTGGAAGTTCCCAGACTAGGGCTCAAATTGGAGCTGCAGCTGTCAGCCTACACCACAGCCACAGCAATGCCGGATCCAAGCCGAGTCTGCCATCTATGTACACCACAACTCACAGCAATGCCGGATCCTTAACCCACTGAGGGAGGCCGGGGATCAAACCTGCATCCTCATGGATACTAGTCGGGTTCTTAACCTGCTAAGCCACATTGGGAACTCCAAGCCCACAGCGGGGAATACTTAACACCCACTGTGCCAGGCCGGGGATTGAACCTGTGTCCCAGTGCACCAGAGACTCTGCCTATACCACTGTGCCACAACAGAAACTCCTAGTTTTTATTTTTTGTTTTGGCGGCACCCATGCATTTGGAAGTTCCTGGGCTGGAGAATGCACCTGTGCCACAGCAACCCAAGCCACTGCAGTAACGATGAGGGATACCTAAGCCCCTGAGCCACACAGGAAATCTAGCATTTCTTTCTTTAGGAACTCTAGCATTTTTAAAAATAAATCAATCTACGATGGTTCAGTGCTCTGGAAATTTTAGTCTGTCAAATTAAGAACGTAATTGTCTTCTTGGGGGACATGGCAAACATCAAAATCTAAATGGAGAATAGGAATGTCTATTAATATTTCAACAAACGTTGATGTCATTATTGCAAACACTGGAGTCCTAGTTATTGATTTAGAAATTATTGACCTTAAAAGTACATATCCCTCATGCTTGATTTTTCATATCTCTTTCTCATCTATTCAGTTTGGGGAAAATTTTTTCCCAGTACTTGACACTCAGATGAATGTGCAGAGGGCCCAGAGCAGCAGAGTATCTAGTCTCTTAGAACTGCCAGTTGGGGGAGTTCCCGTTGTGGTGCAACAGAAGCGAATCCGACTAGTAACAATGAGGTTCGATCCCCGGCCTCACTCAGTGGGTTAAGGATCTGGAGTTGCCGTGAGCTGTGGTGTAGGTCACAGACGCGGCTCGGATCCCACATTGCTGTGGCTGTGGTGTAGGCTGGCAGCTACAGCTCTGATTCCGCCCCTAGCCTGGGAACTTCCATATGACATGGGTGCGGCCCTAAAAAGCAAACAAACTGCCCTTTGCTGATAAGGTCACACGTCATAAAGATAGAGAAACAGAGGGCTCAGGTCAAGAAATTCTCCTGACTTGTCAAAACACTTCTGAATTCATCTCACCTCCTAGATTTAAGCTGCATCTCAGAAATTAGCGGGATGCAAATTATTTGACTTGCCCGTTTGCATAAAACGTCCTTGCCATGCTTCAGGACAGACCAGACACAATCATACCGTAATTACAGGAGAGCTCTGGGGACTGGCTTCAATAAACCAGGCTGCTTCTCAGTTATCATTATATTATCCATATTTATAGCATTTGACATTTCCACAGTGCTCTTTAATCATATTGTATGTGGGTTGCCTTAATCTAAATCTTTCAACACACTTGGCATCCTGGATGTTCCTGTTCTCTGCATCTTCCAGATGGAGAAACGAGGCATGGACCAGTATCCAATGATGGAACCTGAGAGTTAGGGTCCCAAGTCATTTAGGCAGACCTGGGTGGTTAGCATTCATATGCAAGCAAAGCCCTGCCGGTTAAGGCTGGGTAGGCCAATGGGATACCAAGACCCTGGACTAAAAGCAAAAAGACACTTGAGTTCAAAGGTCTGAGGGCTGGACCGGCCAAGCCAGAGCAATGGAATCTCCAGTACCCCAGCAACTGCTATTCTCGCAAGGCAAGCGTTGTCATAGGGCTTCTGCTACCATTGGGCTGAGCTAATTCCCACTCCCCTGCTCCCTCTCCCTTGCATCTGATCGGTCCCTAGGCGCTCTTGGCAGCTCTTCCTCTCTTGGCAGCTATTCCTCTCTTGGCTGGACAGTGGGGCTGGGCGCAGGGAAGGAGAGGGTTATCCGGGTCTGCAGTGCTGAATGCAGGACCCCCCTCTCTTCCCGCTGCTGATTCCACCCACAGCTGAGGCACGGGCTCCAGTTGCGGAGATTCTGACACAGTTTTATATCTGTTTACGAATGGATAACACCGCTGCCCTGCTTCGCAGCCGCCCCGTAGAAAATATGGATGCTCCTCTCAGCTGACAGTTCTTCATCATACCCGGTCTGATACGCATACTTCCACGTGTTAGTCTGTGATTCTCTTTGCCCGGGCTTCCCCAGGTCCGTGGCAGAATCCAACCAAACCAAACGCCTTTTTCTTCCACCTGTAACATGTGATATGTTGGCGATTTCTCTCTGTAACTCTTTCCTTGGCATTGAAAGCTATTACTTTCCTTCTGCACCTTGGTTCCTCACTAGTTCTTCTCTGTGGATTCCTCTGATTCCGTAACCCCTGGATGGAGGCATTTCCTAGTGGGTTCTGCTTGGCTTTCTTCTGCCTCTGCACACTCTTCCTCAGAGACGGCGTCAACCTTCAGGACTTCAACCATCACACCTACCTCAGTAACCTCCCCAGATACCAAAACACCTGTGCTTTCTTTGCGGGGCTTCAACCCAGTATCTTCTCACCTACGTCCTCCCAGATGTCCCTCCGTTACCCCCTCTCTAGGTTTCCTCTGACGGTGAGACCGCTATCTTCCCAGTAATTGAGGCTCATGGTCACATCTGACCTTCCTACTGGGTTAGTTTATGAATCGTCTTGATCCTGCCTTCATCTCTTGCAAACTGTCCTCTCCTGCTCATCCCACAGTCAGTAATTGGGTCAGACTTTTTACCTCTCACTTGCTTTGTTTCAATGGACTCGCACCTGCTCTGCCTTTGTTGTCCCCATCTCCAATCCATCCTGGTATATTTCCAAAACATATGGTACTTCTTTGATTGAAAAAACCCTTGATGGTTCCCCAGTCCCTGGAGGGGAAGTTCAAGTGCTGACCCTGACATTCTCTAGTCCCTCCATAATTTAGTCCCGATGTGTATAAGGTAATTTTATGATACACCTAAGCCCACCTAAGTATTCCCCAGAGCAATGTTTCCCAGTCTTTTTGGTCAACGTTGTTGCCCCCTCCAGCCTATTTTAAACATTTTTTTTTCCTAAGCATCCTCCATAAAAAAATCTTTTTTTTTTTTTGGTCTTTTTAGGGCCACACTCATGGTATATGGACGTTCCCAGGCTAATGGTAGAATCAGAGCTGAAGTTGCCAGCCTACGCCACAGCCACAGCAATGCAGGATCCGAGCTGCGTCTGTGACCTACACCACAGCTCACAGCAACGCTGGATCCTTAACCCACTGAGCGAGGCCAGGGATCGAAACCATGTCCTCATAGATTCTAGTCAGGTTTGTTAACCACTGAGCCACGACGGGAACTCCCTCTCCAAGAAATCTTAGTAGCGTAGATATAGTATATATTTTTCATATCCCGTGGCCCTTTGGAGAGCCACAAACTGCTGTAATATCAAAGGTGCTTTGCACCCCTCCCTTATCCCTGAGACCCATTTTCATAAACCTTGGAGGTGATATCGCTCCATTGCAAGAAGGGAGAATACTCGCCCTAGAGGAGACAGAAACGTTGCAATCAGACCCAGATTCAAATGTCTTTGCTGAGATGTACAGGTTGCGTGGCGGTGGAGAAGATGCTGTTCAACCCGTCTGGGCCTCAGAGTTCTCTGAGCAAAGCCGCGGGCCTCCCGGAAGACCCCATCACGGACCAAATTCTCCTCTGTGCAGTCCTACGTCCTTCATAAGTGTTGATTCCCAGAGCCCCCCCGACACACTTCCCACACGCTTACTTCCATCTCAAGAGTCAGCTTCCTGGGAACCAGCACGCCCTGTGACAGTTCCCTATTTACTGCTTTGGCGTGTGGAGGCTGGGCTCCATAAACGTGAATTCCCTCCTTTCAGATGCTGACCAGCTTCTCAGGCTGCCACTTAAACTGCCTGTCCTTATAGGTTCTGAGTATTTTCTCGTGCTCAGAAGTCACCTTCTCCTTGAAGTCTTTCCTGACTGCCTGCTTTTCCCCGGGGGTGGAGCATAAGTGCTTCCCCGATGCTCCCCCGCAGTTTCTTATTTGCCTCTCTCAGCACTCGCCTGGCCGGACTGGCACAGAGCAGGGACAGGATGGTTGTTGAGTGACTAAGCAAGCTCTGCCTGTCGAACAGGGCCTTCTCCTGTTATCAGAAGCTGGGCCCACCCTCTGGATTCCCATCCTCGATCAAAGAATGTGTATCATTTCTAGGTTCCAGGTCCTGTCCCCACTTTGTTTATTATGTCCCACTAAATCCATTTATCTAAGGAGCACGAGATTCCAGTTTTGTTAGAAGCCATGCCACGGAAGGCATAGAAGGCAGCCAGTAAGACGGTTCTTTGGGACACTAGTCCACCACCTTCTTGTTCTGTTGGCTTTCCAAGTAAAACCACTATTCCTTGCCCCAACACCTCGTCTCTCTATTTCTTGGGCTGTTGTGTGGTGAGCAGTACAAGCTTGGACTCGGTTTAAAAAAGCAGTTTTTAAAATGGTGAGTTTTTTTGGAGTTCCCATTGTGGCTCAGTGGTAACAAAGGCAACTAGTATCCATGAGGATGTGGGTTCCATCCCTGGCCTCACTCAGTGAGTTAAGGATCCAGTGTTACCGTGAGCTGTGGTGTAGGTCACAGATACGGCTCAGATCCTCTGTTGCTGTGGCTGTGGCGTAGGCTGGCGGCTCCAGCTGTGATTCGACCACTAGCCTGGGAACTTCCATATGCCAAGGGTGTGGTTCTAAAAAGACAACAACAACAAAGATGAGATTTGGGAGTTCCCTGGTGGCTCATCAGGTTAAGGATCGGCATTGTCACTGCTGTGGGGTAGGTTTGATTCCTGGCCCTGAACTTCTGCATGTTTCAGGCATGGCCAAGAAAAAAAAAAAGAAAAAAAAAGATGAAATATTCTTATCCCAGCTCTTTACTGATCTGTATGGTACAGAGTGGGTGCTCAATAATGTTAACATTTGATCTAACCAGGGCAGGGGATTAGCAAAGCAGGCACAGCAGAGGGAGGACAAATGGAGGGCGGGAACATTATTGACAAGCATCCCTGTCCACAGACCAAGGTCAAGACAAGCATTCGGGGCTGTCCAATCCAAGGAGTGGGTAACAAGAGAATCTGTAAGAGGTTCAATGGGAGGGACGAAGAGGGGGAAGGAACAGGAAGGCGCTGTCTGGGAAAGGAATTGCAGCCTCCAGGGAACGACACAGTGCCACACGATGACACAGTCCAGGCAGTGCCCACGGTTCCGGGTAGGAGGGGTCAAAAGGTCACGAGAGACAAGGCAACGGAGACTTGGGAGGTCAGGCTGTCCGTGTGGAGCGCTGTCACTCTGAGCACTGTCCTCACTGTTAGGGACAGAGAGGCCGAGAAGGCAGGAGGGCAAGAGGGTGAACCCGCTGCACAGAAGTCACTATGGAACAGACACGTGCAGCCCTGGGCTAGGCGGGTGCCAACTCCGGGCCAAGCCGCCGGATGCCGCACACTCCCGGAGGGGCCGAGCCAGTCCTTGAGGGCGGGTGCGTATTGTCTTGTTCTTTGTATTTCCTGCAGAAACTACCACACTTCTAGCACATAGTAGGTCTTGGTAGAGCTCTGCCTAACTCAGTTGTAATAACGTTATCTCGTTCTCCTGTGAATGTAAAATTACTTTGTCTTTGGGATGTTAATTTTTTTTTTTTAAAGTATCTTAAAATGGCCAGAAGAATGTTTTCATTATTCTATGGTTTTGGTTGTCTTTTTGTTTGGTTTCATTGTTTGTTTTTGTTTTTTTGTTGTTTAGGGCCGCAGCTACAGCATATGGAAGTTCCCAGGCTAGGGGTCAAATTGGAGCTACAGCCGCATGCCTACACCACAGCCACAGCAATGCAGGATCCAAGTGTGTCAGTGACCTACACCACAGCAACGCGGGATCCTTAACTCACTGGGCGAGGCCAGGGATCGAAACTTCGTCCTCATGGGATACTAGTCAGATTTGTTTCTGCTGAGCCACGACGGGAACTCCCGTCTACATTGTTCTAAAGTACTTTCTTTCCTCCTTCCCCCCTCTGTTTGGTTTACAATGACTTTTATTATTCCTTTTGAATTATAAAATAATACATGCCTAGATACTCACATCCACCAGAAACCGCCAAACAACCGAACCAAACCAAACCAAAACCCCCATAATCTCATTGGCCAATGATTTTTTTCCCCCCAGGCCTAAACTTTTAAGTATATTTATAGACTGTTGTAGATATTTTGTATTGTTTCCAATCAACATATTGTGGATGTTTTTCTGTGATAACAAATATGGTTCTTTCATTGCAGTTTTAATGACACAGATTGGTCCATTGTCTGAACACATTATCATTTTCTTTTCTAGACTTTGATGTTCTCAATGTTTTCTTTTGCTTTGTTTGCCATTATAAATTGTGCTGTCATAAACATCCTACTATTTAAAATCTATGCGCCAAATGGATTATTTCCTTAGGCTAAGCTTCAACCTCAATTTCTTGATTACAACCGTGACATGTTTTTAAGCCTTGTGATAGATATTGTCAAGCTTCCGTCCAGAAAGTAATAGTAGTCAACACTTCTGCCAGAAAGCTGTGCCTGACTGTACCTGCTTCTCTACATCATGTCCAATAGAGAATTAAGTCTTTTATTCCTTTTTTAAAAAAACATTTGGGTCAACGCAAGAAGGTTAAAGATATATTTTTAAAATTTACTTTTTAAAAACGAATGAGTTTTGTACTCCATTTTTTTTCTTTTTTTTTTTTTCCTTTTTATGACCATACGTGCAGCACATGGAAGTTCCCAGGCTAGGGGTCAAACCAGAACTGCAGCTGAGGCATACGCCACAGCCACAGTAACGCCAGATCCGAGCTGCGTCTGTGACCTACACCACAGCTCATGGCAACGCCGGATCCTTAACCCACTGAGCCAGGCCTGGGGTCAAACCCGCATCCTCACGGATCCTAGTCAGGTTCGTTAGCCGCTGAGCCACGAAGGGAAATCCCTTGGTTTCATTTAAAAAAAAAAAACCAAACATTGAGGAGTTCCTGCTGTGGTACAGTGGGATCAGTGGCATCTTTGCAGTGTCAGGTTGCAGGCAGGTTCAACCCCCAGCCCGGCACGGTGGGTTAAAGGGTCCAGCGTTGCTGCAGCTGTAGCATGCATCGCAAGTGTGGCTCAGATCTGACCCCCAGCCCCAGAAGTCCATATGCCATGGGGCAGCCAAAAAACCAAACAAACAAACAAAAAAACTTTGGATTTTTGACCCATATGAATTGAACTTTATCCTTTTTTCAAATATTTAACTAAATATGGAAATAAGTAAATATATCTCCAACCAACTTGAAATATAGACATTATGACAGGTGAAATATAGACGGCTAGACCTATTTGATCTTAGGCTGGTATTACTAGTTTGGTTTGGTTTGGTTTTTTGAGTATGTACTTAACATTCATTATTGTAAAGCCCCTGGAATAACACTATAGATTGACCATTCATGTGCAACCACCCAAAATTCTGAAGGAAAAAAAACCCTTAAAATGGAAGCCACGATATTGTTTCATATGACCTTAAATTAGGTTTGCAAACTCAGCATATAAGAGGCTGTTCCTTCCCACTTTCCATTTTTAAAAAGTTACTTAAATTATCCTATTTCATTTTCACACAGTTAAAAATGATTAGAGGAGTTCCCGTCGTGGCTCAGCGGAAACGAATCTGACTAGGAACCATGAGGTTGTGGGTTCGATCCCTGGCCTTGCTCAGTGGGTTAAGGATCCGGCGTTGCCATGAGCTGTGGTGTAGGTTGCAGACGCGGCTCGGATCCCGCGTTGCTGTGGCTGTGGTGAAGGCCGGCAGCTACAGCTCCTGTTAGACCGCTAGCCTGGGAACCTCTGCATGCCGCAGGTGCAGCCCTAAAATGACACAATGACAAAAAGACCAAAAAAAAAATGTTTAGAAATTACCAGAAATTGAATTCCAATAACTAATAAATACATTGGGAGTTCCTATTATGTGCTAGGACACAAGATGGACACAATTCCTATCTTCAAGTGGTTTGCCAAGTCTGATTCTGTGATCAATTTCAGGGACTCTGGGCCTCCTGTTAAGAATCTATGAATAGGTGATAGGATGAGACTAGTAAAAAATGCAGGTCCGAGGACCTAATCATCCATGTGAAGAATGGAACTGTGAAAACAGGTGTCTGTGGGTGGTTGGTGTTTTATTTCTTTCAGTCCTTATCTCTGCAGAGCCCTCACAGCATTTCGTGGATCGCTGCCGCTCTCACCAGCTGGGTTCCAGTGACCTCATTTACAACGCTTTTGATAAGCACCCTCAGGCTGAAAAAAGTTTCTGGGAAAAGATACTTTGCCTCCGAAAGCTTTTAGTTGAATGGTGGGCCCTTACCCTAATTAACCCTGGCATAGATTTCCTGGAATAGCCTCAAAGTGTCATCTATACTGTTTTCAAAATCATAAGTTTGATTTCTTCACATTTCAGATGTGTTTGTTTAATAGGTATCCCGGCAAAAATCTATTCTGTCTTTAGTTGTACTTTAATTTTTTTCATGGGGAAAAAGCAGGATTTAGGCATAACTGTTCCCTTGTTTTATTATTTATTTATTTATTTCTTGGTCTTTTTAGGGCCGCACCTACGGCATATGGAGGTTCCCAGGCTAGGGGTCTAATCGGAGCTATAGCGACCAGCAACGCTGGATTCGAGGTATGTGTGTGACCTATACCACAGCTCACAGCAATGCTGGATCCTAAACCCACTGAGCGAGGCCAGGGATCGAACCAGCAACCTCATGGTTCCTAGCCAGATTCGTTTCCGCTGCTCCGTGACGGGAACTCCATAACCGTTCCATTGTTGATCAACAAAATATTCTTTGACTGAAAATGAAGAACAAGGTAAGATCTCTGCTTTTGATTCCTGAATCAGATCCCTAATCATTACATTAGGCTACAGGTAACAAACACTCACCACAAACCACTACGCTGTGACTTACGGTTTTCACGTAACAAGAAGCCCAGATGAAGGCAATGCTGGGCAGCTATTCAACAATGCCATGAAAGATCTAGATTTTATCTTTCTTCTCTAGCATCTTCAACCATGAAATTCGCCCTCAGAGTAGCACGGTGGCTCCTATAACTCCAACAATAATACCGCCTGCAACCCAAGTGGGAACAAAGCGAAAAGGCAACAAGAAACACCACAGGTGACTCTGGCCCTACTAAGTCTTTCCAGAAGCTCCCCAAAGCTCTCCAGTTAGAGACTGCTGACCAGAACTGGGTCATACGGCCATCCTCACGCAGGGGAGGCCAGGTGACTGTGTCTCTTAACTGGGGGCATTGTCACCCAGAACAAAACGCGAGCTCTGTTAGTAAGAAAGGTGGCGAGAATGCCACACACAACTCCTTAGTCTGAGGACATGCATAGTCCAGCCCCGCGGGGTGATGCTGGCACCGGCTTTGGACTGCTTTGCGTGTTCCTCAAAGCCTGTACTCCAATAACACAGCTCAGCCCAGAAAGAAAAGGCTTGGTCTCTTGACACATTCACTAAATCACTAGTTTGTTTTATGTTTTGTTTTGTTTTGTCTTTTTAGGGCTTTGCCCAAGGCAGACAAGTGGAGGTTCCCAGGCCAGGTGGTCCAATCAGAGCTGAAGCTGCTGGCCTGCACCAGAGCCACAGCAACACGGGATCTAAGCCTCTTCTGTGACCTACACCACAGCTCACGGCAATGCCGGATCCTTGACCCACTGAGCGGGGCCAGGAATCAAACCTGTGTCCTCGTGGATGCTAGTCAGATTCATTTCTGCTGAGCCACGACAGGAACTCCACTCATCTGTTCTTTAATTGATAGATTTAATTAATATTTACTGAGTATCTTCTGTATACCAGGCATGGGGGAAATAGTGGTGATCGAAATAGACATGAGCCTTACCTTCATAAACATCCAGTCCTAAATTTAGAAAAAGAACAAGAAATAGCTAAACATGGCAGTGTATCTTAGGTTTCTCTTTTACTTTCCATCAAAACAACCATATTTTGTTTCTCTGGGGTGGGGGCGATGTGTTTGGCTGCGCCTGCAGCACATAGGAGTTCCCGGATCAGGGATCAAATCGGAGCCATAGCTGTAACCAGACCTACAGCAGGGACAGCCCTGGATCTTTAATCTGCTAAACCACGAGGGAACTCCTATATTCAGTTTTTAAGCATAATATGCTTCTCTTACGGTCAGCGAAAAATGTGTCATTCTCCTCTAAACTGCTGACACAGTTGAGGTGAGCTTGAGCAGCTCAAAGTCAAGCAAACTGATATGGAAGAAAAATTCATTGTGTAAAGAGCCAATATGAAATTACAGAGACCAAAGCATTTAGCTACTGGGAATCTTGTTCAGTTTACTGATCCAGACTGGCTTAGCAAGACGCAGAGTTATTCTGAGCACCAGGCCATACATACAATGAGCTTGTCGGGGGGTGGGGGGTGGGCTCTGTCTCAGCCCTCAGCCACCTTTGCATTCCCCAGGTCAACTCAGTGAGTGACTCATGGTCAGTACCTAGTAAATAAGTTTGCTGACCCAGACTCAAAGTTCGACCTTTCTCTACTAGAATACGGGGAGCCAGACAGGCATTCTTTGAGGTCAAAGTGAACAGATAGTAATCCCCGACCTTTGTACTCTATGGGGCAAATGATGTATTCTTTCTCTCTGCCTGTTGAAGTTTTCCAACCAATACTCCAAGGCACGCCAC
This sequence comes from Catagonus wagneri, assembly GCA_004024745.2. NCBI lineage: Eukaryota > Metazoa > Chordata > Mammalia > Artiodactyla > Tayassuidae > Catagonus > Catagonus wagneri. The sequence continues at coordinate 22,649,501 of PVHT021183629.1, forward strand.
GGCATTCATTGCGGGGACTGTGTTAGAGGTGTGCTCAGATGTTGAACCTCTTCAGCCTGGGGAGGCTGAGTCCCCGGGCAGCATCGTCTCGGGGTACCACACAGACTTGACCATGACTACACGTGGCCTGAGATGAGAAAGTTTCAGATGCTCTGCTCTGCAGCACAGATGAAAATTCGGTTTTAGGTGAAACTGTACTAGGTGCGAATAATTTTAAGACAGACTTCAAATATATAGTCTGAACAGGCTTTGCCAACCAGATTTTCTTTAGCCAGGTTTTTTGGATAGTTCTAAACACCTAAAAACAATTTGAGTGAGGAAATAATCTTTTATTTATTTATTTATGCTGCACCCATGGCATATGGAAATTCCTAGGCTAGGGGTCAAATCGGAGTTACAGCTGCCGGCCTATGCCACAGCCACAACAACACCAGATCCGAGCGGCATCTGTGACCTACACCACAGCTCAGGGCAACACTGGATCCTTAACCCACTGAGCGAGGCCAGGGCTCAAACCCTCATCCTCATGGATACTAATTGGATTCATTTCCGCGGAGCCACGAAGGGAACTCCCAAGAAAGAATATTTTTTTAAAGATTATTTAAAGGACCCCGTCCTGAGGGTCACTGAAATCGGTATGGGCAAAGCGATTCGGGTGAGGGGGCTCAAAAATACTCCTTCCAGAGAAACCACAACGAAAGTGTAAATTCTCCTTAGCACATCTGTGAGTTAAAACAACAGACCCACGAAAAGACACACGTACTCCAGTGTTCATCGCAGCACTCTATGCAATAGCCAGGTCATGGAAACAACCTAAATGCCCATTGACAGAGGAGTGGATAGGGAAGATATGGCACATACACACAATGGAATATTACTCAGCCATTAAAAGGAACAAACTACCAACATTTATAGCAACATGGATGGACCTAGAAATTATCACGTGAAGTGAAACCAGTCAGACAATTAGACAGCAACACCCAATGCTACCACTTACATGTGGAAACTAAAAAGACACAATGAACCTCTTTGCAGAACAGAGAATGACTCACAGACTTTGGAAAACCTTGGTTTTTCAAATAAGACAATCTGGGGGGTGGGGAGATACACTGTGGGTTTGGGACACAAAATATGTCAAATTGACTTGTGATGATTTATGTACACCTATAACTGAAATAAAATCCATTAAGATAAAAAAATCTTTTGAGCTTATAGCTCAAAAGCATATTGTAACATGCAATTCAAAATTTAAATAAAAGTTCCCCACGGGGGAAAAAAAAACAACCAACAGATCCAGAGTTGGCGATGCTGCCAGCTTCCATGTCTCTAGCTGCCCTGCTGGCAGTCCAGGAAGAGTATCTCCTGTCAATTCCTGAAAGGGAATTCGGCTGCCACGCCGAGGGGAAAGGGCAGGATAGAAGGCCCTCTGAAACTGGCACCACAGTGTACTCACAGTTTCAAGGCACCGAGAGAAACTCTTGGGGGGGGGGGTATCGCTTAAAGGTGAGTGCCAAGATGACGATGGATTTCAATCATGATAAGAAATCTTTCCTGATTAAGACCATTAAAAATCTTGGACTGGATACAAGTCTAGAGAAACCAGCACTGTAACGGACACTCAGTTACTACCAGAAAGCCTACTGCACGTGGGACTAGAAATGACAACTGCAATGTGTGGTAGATTGCTAAACACAGTGTGGCCGTGTTATAACAGCTGACTTTTACAGACACAGGGATTTACTAAAGGCCCAGTCATGCTCCCAGGAAAGTAATGCTGTGGCTACATATGCAGCCACAGCCTCCTCTAAAGGCTTACTCTACACCACCGGTACCCATTATGGTCCTGAGACTCTGGGAAGAGGCAGTTCGGAAGGCAGCATGGGCACAAAGGGCCGGATATTTCAGGTTCATTCCAACCCTCTTCCACTCGTTCATTTTTCAATAGAGTCCCAAGACCCTCCAAGCAGGAGAAAACTTGGATTTGGGGAAGGGCATCCCAGGGGGAGAGGGGAGTGGGAAACAGTCCGATCCAGCAGAATACCTGGGCCAATTACACTGTCCCCTTTGGCGTCGGGCCCTCCTGCCTCCCGTGCCCAAGCTGGGGCGCCCCTGTCGGTCCCAGGTCTTGCTTCCCACGTGAAGGTGTCCGCGCCCCCTCCAGGGCCCCGTCTGGGGATCAGCCCACTTGCCCCTCGAGCAGACACCTACGCCCGGCCGCCCCGCTGCTCCGGGCCTCTGTCTGTCCCAGGAAGGAGGACGCGCTCCCCAGGCCAGTGCAGGTGCCCGCGCCCTCGCAGCCGGAGTACGGGGAGCCCGCCCAGGTGCCCGGCCTGCCGCCGCCGCGTCCCGGCAGGGGCGCCGCGCGCTGTAACCCGGAAGTGGCGGCGGCGGCGGGCGTGCGGGAGCTGGGGGCGGGGGGCCGCGCGCTCGAGCCGGCATGGCCGCCGCCGCCGCCGCCGCCGGCTTTGTGTGCCGCGCGCGGGCCCGGGCCGTCCGCGCCGCGCCCGGCCCGCAGGGCCGCCGCTGACCCGCCCCGGCTCGAAGCGCCGCGCCCGCCGGGCCGGCCCCGCCTCCCCCCTCCTGCGCCTCCCCTCCCCCTCTCTCTCCTCCTGCCGCCGGGCGGGCGGGCTGCAGCCACCGTCCGCGCTCGCTCGCCCGCTCCTCGCCGCCCGCCCTCGCTCCCGAGCCAACCACCGAGCCTGTCTGCCTGCCGGGCCGGCGGCGGCGGGCTCGAGGCCGCCCCGATGCCCGAGCCAGGCCCCAGGATGAACGGCTTCTCGCTGGGCGAGCTGTGCTGGCTCTTCTGTTGCCCGCCCTGCCCGAGCCGCATCGCCGCCAAGCTGGCCTTCCTGCCGCCCGAGCCTACCTACACGGTGCTGGCGCCCGAGCAGCGTGGCCCCGGCGCGCCCGTCCCGGCCCCGGCCGCCGCCGCCGCCGCCACCGCCACCGCGGCGGCCCAACCAGCGCCGCAGCAGTCCGAGGAGGGCGCGGGCGCGGGGCCCGGCGCGTGCAGCCTGCACCTGAGCGAGCGCGCCGACTGGCAGTACTCGCAGCGCGAGCTGGACGCGGTCGAGGTCTTCTTCTCGCGCACGGCCCGGGACAACCGGCTCGGCTGCATGTTCGTGCGCTGCGCGCCCTCCAGCCGCTACACGCTGCTCTTCTCGCACGGCAACGCGGTGGATCTGGGCCAGATGTGCAGCTTCTACATCGGCCTGGGCTCGCGCATCAACTGCAACATCTTCTCCTACGACTACTCGGGCTACGGCGTCAGCTCGGGCAAGCCCTCGGAAAAGAACCTCTATGCCGATATCGACGCCGCGTGGCAGGCGCTGCGCACCAGGTGAGCCCGGCGGGGGTCGCCAGGCCTGGCCTGTCGCTGCGGGGAGGAGGGCCGGGGGGGTCCCCTGGGGACCTCTGGGGTGGCCTGCAGGTAGAGGGGCCCCTCCTCCGGGGCTGTGGGCGAGTAGAGAGCACTCCTGGCCGCCGTGGATTCTCTTTTCTTATCTATCCCTGGCTTTCTCCCACCCACTCTCCAAACCCCGGCAGCCCTCTGGTTCCTGGAAACCTCAGATTCGGGGGATTTCGCCTGCTTTGGCACGGCTGGGTGCCCGCAGCCCACTGGCTGGGTGTTTGGTGGTTCTGGTCACCGCAAGTGGCAGCGTGGGGTTGCTTAAGTACCGGGCGGAAACAACTTGGTTCGCGATTAGTTTGCATGCGCCGGCAGCCGGAGGCTGGAGATCCTCAGGCTGAAGTGACCTTGGGCAAGGCACAGGAGTCTAGACTCGTGTTTCGATCCTTGCAAAATTAGGGGGCGATACAGGACGACTTCCAAAAGACGTCCGGGTGGTACAGTGCTCTGCGGGGCGATGTCTGGGCAGCCGTGGAGGCAGCTGGAGGGTCTCTTGGTGTCTGGGGCTGAGTAGCCTGGTACTGTGGGCAGGAAGTTAGCCGGTGGCTGGCGGGCCTGACCTGTTCCATAGAGCCTCAGTTATAGCCCAGGGTGAGTTCAGATTTTATGTTATAGAGTTTGGGGAATCTCTTGACCTTGAGTTAGCGTTTACGGAAGGAAAAGTCTTGAGGGAGGGTCTTTTATGCGCACGGCACAAATTGGGGGGGCGTGGTTTCAGAGCTAGACCTAGAAAGACCTGCAAGCAAAACAGGAGCTTGAGTCTCCTAAAGTCTGGTAAGTGGGCAAGTCACTCACCTGTTTGGGTTCCTGTTTGGGCGTCTTTGACTTTGCTCCAGTACCTCATAGCAGTGATGGGGAAAATAACCTGAGATGGTGTCTGCAATGGCATCTGATTGCTTCAGGTGAAAGAGTCCCCAGAATAAGTATAACTGGCACTGGACACATCCAGTCTTTATCTAAAATGTGTTTGTTTGGCTTATGCAGACTGCCAACATTAGGGATTTGTCTTCATTCCTGTTCATACATGTGGTCATAAATTCCCGTGCCTTTCTGGGAAAATGGCTTATCCAACAGGGAAGTTCTTAGGATTTAGTACGTTGCTTATTCATGTTCTGAAGTCCTGAGGGACTTCATTTGGATGATAGCTTTTCGAAAATGATTTAGGCCCATGAGCACATACCCTAAGCAGATACACTGAGTCGATCTGCAAGTAGTTAAAAGCCACCTGTTCCTGTAAAAGTCTTCAGAAGTTACGTGTGTCACACCCAGTCAGTAGATTGCTAGAATTTGCTGTTGGCAAAGGTAATAAAAGTAAAGGTTGGCATTGATCCTTTTAAAGTGAAATGTTAAAATCCTATCTTGAGTAGGTTTTATGGTAAAATTTCTGTAGAACACTGTTCTGTTATGTGCTTGTCTGGATTAACATGAAAGCCTTTCAGATATCAGGCTAGCCCTCTGCTCTGAATATGCAGGTTTGTCTGTGTTACAGCAGATGGGGGCATAGTTATGTCCTGGAGTCTTCTGTCATATAATTTAATTAAGGGCGTTGCTTTGGATAAGGTTACATTTGAATTATGTGATGGTATACCTAAATTTTGCCCAGGATTTATTTAATTTTATGCCAGAACGCATACCTAGATTGATTTACTCACCTGTAGGATAGGTTACAACTTAAAGGCTTAGGGTTTGAAGAAACTTTACAATCTTCTTGTTCTGTGCTTTTCCAACTTTTTTTGGCTGTGACCCCACAATAAGAAACACATTTTAGATCTCGATCAAGCATACACATCCACATCTATGTAAATGAGCCAAATGTCTCACAAAACAGCATCCCCCCACCCCACCCCAGGGACAGTGCACACGGCAGACACTGTTGTTGCACTTAAATATCTTTAAAAAAAGAGGAAGACAGCGAAGGGGAAGGAGAAAAAGAATGCTGGTTGTGAACAATTCCGTTTATTTCCCAGCTCATTTCCGGACACTGGCCTGGTCTCCCCTCCCTTGACAGAGGCCTGGGGGAGAGCATCCTAGCAAATGAGCAGTAGGTCTTTCCACCACACCATGGGTCCTATTTATCAGCATTTTTAGAGATGCATTTGTGTGTCTCAGTTATTCTAATGGCATAGGAGTTACTCTACTCGGCAGCTAGGCAGTCCCATAACCGCCTTCCTTCAGCCTTTCTCCTCTCTGTTCTCTGGAGTTTTTCTGCTCTAGCCTTGCCTGCAACTCGCCGTCTTCTCTGCCCGTTTAGAGCTCCCTTCAGATCATTGCCAGGGCAGCCGTGCCCCCCCACCTCATGTACCTATTCTTCTGTGGTGGCTGGTTCAGATCCCCTTTCCTGCCTCCAGCCTCTGTAGCTTCCTTGAGAATCTTGCTCTTTTCTAGTCTCCTGGTGAACCGCGCTGCTCAGGACAGTGAGTGGAGAGCTCACCCTGTGCCAAACTGTCCCAATCTCTTTGCTTAGGTTATTCACCCAAGAGGACAGTAAGGTGTGCGTGTCAGTGCTGGGCGTCCCGCGCAATACCCAGCCCAGTGCTCGCCCACCCTCCTCGTGCTTCCACCTGGCCTTGTGTATGTGCCCTTCTCCTAATGGTTTATTGGTCGTTCTTTCGACCAATAAACCATTAATCGCTGAACACACGTCTATCAATATTCTGCTTGTACCGGACACTAAGATGGGTTCCCTTGAGTGTTGTTCCTCTGAACAGTTTCTTTTTTGTTGTGAAAGGATGGCACTGAGCTTTAGAGGCATTTTGAATACGTCCCCGTGTGTTGCTCTTTTATAACGTTTGCATCTATGATTCGTAGGGTTCATAACTGGAAAGCCCCTCAGTTTGGGGAAGGCTGGAGTGTATCCTCAGGTGATGGGATCCTCGAAAAGCACCTTCTGCTGGTGGTAAACGTCGTTTACAGTTATGAGTCAGGATGAATTTCTCCCGGGAGGAGCAGAACAGTTCCGGGTTTCTTGGGCAAGTCCAAGTTAATGACCGAACTTCTTTGTTCTCCCTTTTCTCAGAGGGAGCTCCACAGTGCCATTAAGGGAAGAAGTGGCTCAGGGTTTCTACCTGAGTTTGCCTGATTAGGGACAAGGAAAACAGACTATGTTATGAATAACGTGTTTAGCGCACAGTGATCTTTCTAGAATGGAAAGAGGAGTAGCCGTTGTGGCTCAGTGGTTAACGAATCCGACTAAGAACCATGAGGTTGTGGATTCGATACCTGGCCTTGCTCAGTGGGTTCAGGATCCGGCGTTGCCATGAGCTGTGGTGTAGGTTGCAGACGCGGCTCGGATCCTGCATTGGCGAAGGCCGGCGGCTACAGCTCCTGTTAGACCCCCTAGCCTGGGAACCTCCATATGCCGCGGGTGTGGCCCTAGATAAGGCCAAAAAAGACAAAAACCAAACAAACAAAAAAAAAACCCAAAAAGAATGGAAAGAGACGATCCGCTCGCAATTCCGGGCAGTCAGTGTGAACATAGCACATTAGGAGGAACACAGCTCTTAAGAACAGACCTGCCGAGGGGTTCCCTTGCGGTGCCGTGGCTTAAGGATCTGGCATGGTCACTGCTGTGACTTGGGGCGTTTCTGTGAGCTGGGGGTTCGCTCAGAGCCTCTTCTTTAATGTGTCCTTCTCCGCTCCAGTGCTCTTATCCGGGACCCGGTTCTCCAGGCCGCCCCCGCCTGCCCTCATGCAGGGTTTCTCTCTAGCGAAACCAAATTCTGAGCTGTCACCCCACCCCCATCAGAGCTTCCTTACCTGTGGCTCTATTTTGAGGGGCCTTACTGCCCTCTGGTAACCCAGGTGCCAAAGATCTGAAGCTCTTTCAGGGTTCTGTGTTACTGGGCAGTGACTCCCCTCTTCCAGAGCATACTTGTGTTTATTTAGGAGCAATGAATGGCATTTTTGTAGAAGACACCCTCCTCCCCCAAGGAAGTCATTTGAATGATACTGTCCTGAGGTCACTTAAAGCAGATCTTTGAGGTCAGTCCCCACCTTCTGCTGCCATTTATGCTCCCTCCCTCTCTCCAAATCTAGGAACTTCTCTGCTCTACCCAGTATTGATAACCCCACATAAAACTCTAGAAACAGGAGTTCCTGTTGTGGCGCAGCAAAAATGAATCTGACTAGGACCCATGAGGACGTAGATTCGATCCCTGGCCACGCTCAGGGGGTTAAGGATCTGGCGTGGCCGTGAGTTGTGGTGTAGGTCACAGACGCGGCTTGGGTCCCGCGTTGCTGTGGCTGTGGCACAGGCTGGCAGCTACAGCTCCCATTCGACCCCTAGCCTGGGAACCTCCATAGGCCACGGGTGTGGCCCTAAAAAGCAAAAAAAAGGCTCTGGAATCTGGCTTTAGGAGTTTTACTGTTCATTGTGATAGCGGATTTACCATCTCTATTGGCTTTTGCTTAAGCTGCTGTTGAGAACGTAAATCTGTTCCGCTTTAAGAAAAGCCTTGGGTACCAGAATCCAGAGTCTCACACAGGCACACTTAGGTCATTATTTGGGTATCAGAATGATTTTTTTTTTCATGATTGCTTTAAATAATAGGCTTGCTGATTTGTCTAAAAGCCTTAATTTGCAAGTTTAGATGAACACAAAACCTTTTGAACTAGGGCGATCAGTTTGAATTCCAGCAGTCCTTCTAATCCATGATGTCACCTTGTACAAGGAGGCGCTCCATAGTTCCTGGCTTTTACATCCCGTCATTTTATTTATTTATTTATTTATTTATTTATTTATTGTCTTTTCTGGGGCCTCACCCTCGGCATATGGAGGTTCCCAGGCTAGGGGTCTAATTGGAGCTGTAGCCGCCGGCTTACGCCACAGCCACGGCAACATGAGATCTGAACCACATCTGTGACCTATATCACAGCTCACGGCAACGCTGGATCCTTAACCTACAGAGCGAGGCCAGGGATCGAACCCACAACCTCATGCTTCTAGTCGGATCTGTTAACCACTGAGCCACGATGGAAATTCCTACATTCCATTGTTTTAAAAGCCAGGCACCCAACTGCTTGACTTCTGAGGTGCCTTCTTTCTTTTTGCTTTTTAGGGCCACACCTGCAGCATATGGAGGTTCCCAGGGTAGGGGTCTAATCGGAGCTGTAGCCGCCGGCCTATGCCACAGCCACAGCCACAACGCCAGATCTGAGCAGGGTCTGCAACCTACACCACAGCTCACTGCAATGTGGGATCCTTAACCCACTGAACAAGGCCAGGGATCCAACCCACATCCTCATGGATACTAGTCAGGTTTGTTTCTGCTGGGCCACAACGGGAACTCCTGTGGTGCCTTCTTTAAGTAAGGCTGTGTTTCTTGATATTTGGGGTAAGTCCCTAATGTTTTTGAATTTGCTTTCCTGACTACATGGGGAACTTTGTGGATTCAATCTCCACAGTGGATCTCAACCCTGGCTCCACTTCAGCAGTCCTAGGTAGATTTTTATCTTTGTGTGTATGTGTATATAGACACATGCATGTATATATGTGTGTCTGTGTTTATGTATGTGTGTGTACCTGTGTATCAGTGAACATGTATTCACATGTGTGTGCACACATGCAGCCAGGGTTGAGATGCACTTGCCTAGAAACTACAGTTAAAGATTGGCCACAAGGGAGTTCCTATTGTGGCTCAGTGGGTTACGAACCCAGCTAGTATCCATGAGGATGTGGGTTCGATCCCAGCCTCACTCAGAGGGTTAAGGATCCTGAGTTGCCACAAGCTGCAGTGTAGGTTACAGATGTGGCTTGGATCCTGTGTTGCTCTGGCTGTGGTGTAGGCCTGCAGCTGCAGCTCCAATTCAACCCCTAGCCTGGGAACTTCCATATGCCATGGGTGTGACCATTAAAAAAAGATTGGCTACAAAATTACAATTGGTTAAGAGCTGAAAAAAAGAATGCTAGGGAATATTTCTAACACACTTGTATAGGTAATTCTAGCCCAAGGCCTTTGGTGACCAGGAACCCAGCAGTGTGTACCACATGAGGGGCAGTTGTTGACTTGCCAGATTCCCGAGTCGCATAGGGACTGAAGCCTGTGAACTGGGAAGCCATCTCCACCCTTGAACCTCACCCCTTCAGCTTCCTCTGTGTGGGCTGGTGTCTCCCATCTCCTTCCGTCTGTGTGCCTGGCCCGCTGCCCTTTCTACGACAGGCCTCTTCCCTATTCCTGGTCTCTGCGCATCAGCTCGCCCCCAACCCAGCTGTGCTCACCCCTGACTCAGCTGCCCAGAACTGGCCTCCCTCTGGCTCCTAGATACCTGGTCCCCATTCTTGACTCTCCCAGTTGTACCCCGGGATAGTGATGGCTGGGGCTGAGGCAGGTAAGTGAACAGAGCTCTCTCCTGGGGGACAAGGCCCACGCAGCCTTGAGAGAAGGGGCCTGGGCCAGGATGCCACTACCCCGCACATCCATCAGCTGGCACTTCTGGGCGTCGGCCAGTCCTGCTCCTGCTCCTTCTTCCAGGTGTAGGGGGTTGCACGGGGCCGTCTCCGCTCTCCGCTCAGCCCCTGTGTGCCTAGAAGAATGGATCATAATTAATAGACCGGAAACCGGGTCAGTAGAGCAGTGACGTGGTTGCCTTGTGACCAGCGTGTGGCTCCCTTTGTGAGCCTGGCGGTGGAAGGCTGTGGAAAAATAGGGCTCTCCTCCCTAGTTGCCTCCAGCGGCTGTGTGCCGTCTGCCGTCTGCCATCTGCCGTCTGCCGTGCGACCTGGCTTCTGTGGAGAGAATTCTGCCACTGCCCGTGGGGCAAGGGAGACCGGGAGAAGGGAGAGGAGAGAAGAGGGCAGGGCCCGCGGACTCCTGTGTCACTGTGTCAGGAGAGATGCCCAACTTGACGTGATTAAACGATTCAGTCCTTCATTTAGATAATTTACAGCCAGGCCTGATTTCTGACTCTTGTGTCAGAGTCGCTCAGGCAAGGTTGTCTCAAGGGTGAACTGGAGAGGCGTGTGTCTGCAAGCCTTCGCTTTCTCTGGCAATTTTTTTTTTTTTTTGGTCTTTTTAGGGCCGCACCTGCAGCATATGGAAATCGGAGCTGCAGCAGCCCGCCTGCACCCCCAGACACAGCTGCGTCTGTAACCTACAGCACAGCTCATGGCAACGCTGGATTCTTCACCCACTGAATGAGGCCAGGGACTGAACCCGCATCCTCATGGGTACTAGTCAGATTTGTTTCCGCTGCGCCACGATGGGAACCCGCCTGTGGCCTTTTTTATGGTTACGGATTCCAAGGACCTGAGTTTAGGTCCTGCCTGGGCCACTTATTAACTGCCTGACCTTGGGCAAATTTCCTAACCTTTTGGAGCCTCAGTTAAGATAATAATGGTGGTAGCTGTAGCGGTGCACAGTTGGTCACCCCAAAATATGTCTCTTTGGCATAAGGATTGAGGCTGAGGATTTTGAGATCAGGCTGTGGACACGGAAGCTTTAAAAACCAGAGTAGAAGTTACCCTTTTGTATGTCTTCTAAGGGAAATCTGCATTTGTAAGGGTGTCTCCAGGGGCTCCAAAGAGGGAGGGGGTATGACCTTATCCTAAGAAGCTCTTATCTGTGCGGTGATGGCTTAAATCTGCCTAGCAGGCTCACCTTTTTGTTTACTCGGCTTTTCCTGGTGACCTCCCAGAGCTAATCGCCCAGCTCTGCCTTCCTTTGCTTTAGCTGAAGATGGCATCTGGAGGTGAGGGCTTCTGACCCTCAGTTACTTGGTTCCCCTGGGTCTTTCCCACGTGTGCCTGTTATTCAGCTTCTGTTCGCTTTTCTCCCGTTCATCAGTCTTCTATTTAATTATGAGACTGGGCAAAGGCCCTAGAAGGGAAGAAAGGAAAACCTCTACAGCCCTTGGTAGTTATAATGATATTAATAACGATAATAATGATAACCACAACAGTCACCGCTTCAGAGTCAGCGCGCGAGTGGGGTGTTATTGTGGTTTAGGATTACTAGGCAAATGATGAGAGCGGAAATAACCCGAACGCTCGCATCACGCTTAGATCAGAAGGTGTCAAATGGCTTCCTTCCTCACTCTCCATGGACATAAATAATACCCAGGGCAAGCCAGCCCGGTGGATGTGGCTACCGAGGAACTGTAAAGAGGTTCTCCGTTTTATTTGCAGCCCCGGGGAAAGCGGCTCCTTGAGCTTGTTCCTCTGGCTTTGAGAGCTCCTGGCCGTGGGGAGTGGTGTGCATTAGTATTTTAAACCAGATAGCACTTCATCTACCAAGGTGTTTATATCCCCAGAGGAGACCTTAAAAGGAGAGGAAACCTTACCTGTAATCCAACACCTCGCAGTTACTTTGCAAACCCTTCCTCTTTTGCCCCCCGCAGTGCCCGTTTCCAGGCTTAGCTCTCAGGAGCTGAGTACGTGTTCCGGGGCGGAACCGGAGGCTTACCGCTGGCCTGGAGCTGGGGGTGAAAAGACCCCCGGAGAGGCAGACCGCCCTCCCTCCCCAGCGCTGAAGGTGTTCTGGTTGCTCTTTACTAATGGGGTGACCGTCGATGGATAGTTTTTTCCTAAAGTTGGCCGTAGGACCTGAACGCGCACTTCCCCTTCAAATATGAATGCTCCCGCAATGCCTTGTCCCCCGCCCCCCCTCCCGGTCCTGTTGCATTTTCAAGGCTCTGTGAAATGGAGCTCATTGATAACTTCCACAGTATTGATTGACTTTAGAGTGTTACAGGACCCTGGCACCGCGTTGAAACCGGAAACCTCTGTTTCCAGGAAGTCTAGGCCATTCACCTTTCCTGCTTCGCCTCATCAGTATCGTGCTTGCAGAATTACTGAGAAGAGTCTGATGAGGTTATTCACCCCACGCTGCTTAAATTTTCAGATTAAAAAGGGGCACAAAGAACCTTCAGTGCTGGTTATTTCTTTGTCCTTTCAGTTTACATTTTTAAAGGGTTGAAATGAAATCTGAGCAGTTATGTTGGAGTTGGGGGTGGGGTGGGGAGAACTTAAAGCAAGCCTGTATTCAGAATATAGCCACAAACAGTGAATTTCCAGATGGTAATTATAACTCTGGTAGCTAACGCCTCTGTTATTATGGCTGGTGATCGAATGAGAATTCCAGCTTACCCAAAACTGTGCTTAGTGGTGGTCATGGACAGAACCAAACCATGTGCAGTGATAATTACCTTGACTGCACAAATCTGTGATACCAGGACAAGATTCTTTTATGCTGGTTCAGCTCAGATAATTCAATTTCTCCCTATTGTCATAAATAGTGCAAGGATATTTCAGAATCTCCATTTTTGGTGACTTTGTTGTTGAATGATTACCATTGTCCTTATAACTGGTAACATTTATGCCATTTTAATTTACATATATATGTAAAACCATTCACATGGTAATCATTTTTGGGGGGGGTCCTTTTAGGGCCAAACCTGCAGCATATGGAGGGTCCCAGGCTAGGGGTCGAATTGGAGCTACAGCTGCTGGCCTATGCCACAGCCACAGCAACGCATTTCTAAACATTTTCTATAATTAGGCTGCATAAAACAAATTTTAAATGAAACTGGAGTCCTGTATTTAATTGGAGTACACCAGTTTTTCCTACTAAAAACTTCAAGAAAACTCTAGCAAGATAGATTTAAGAACATATGAAGCTAAAATATAATTGCAAAAGAGGGATTAAGGTAGTCTGAGCTGTCCATTGCACAGGGTTTCCCAATCTCCGTTTCCTTCACTGATGCTTTGTGGGCGCTTTATAGCCCTGGGGTTCTGGCTGCTTCAGGACTGCACCCGCTGGGTGGTCCTGCCGCCAGACTCCGCTGATTGTAAACACAGCAGCTTTGACCTCACAACACCTTTTCATTTACTCAGCTCCAAACTGCAAGTCTCAGTGGGTGCCTTCCCCTCCACCCGGATATCTGCTCAGCCAGGAGTTTCTATTGTTTTCTTCTCTTTTCTTTTCTTTCTTTTCCTTTTTTTTTTTTTTTTGGCTTTTTAGGGCTGAATCTGTGGCATATGGAGGTTCCCAGGCTAGGGGTCTAATCGGAGCTGCAGCTGCCAGCCTTTACCGCAGCCACGCAACTCGGGATCCCAGCCGCATCTGTGACTTAAACCACAGCTCACGGCAATGCCAGATCCTTAACCCACTGAGTGAGGCCAGGGATCGAACCTGTGTCCTCATGGATGCTAGTTGGATTCGTTACCACTGAACTACCATGGGAACTCCTCTGTTGTTTTTCCTTTTGACAACTTGGCGCCCGAATTACCTCGCCAGCCTACCCTCCCTGCCTCACATCTGTCTCTGATGCGCCGTCCTCTGCCCAGGACTAGCTGACGTCTGTACCCTCCTGGGGCAGCACTTTCTGCCTTGGTTTGGGCACTGACTGAATATGTGTTGAGTAAATGACTGAATGAGCTGGTGATAATCAGTTTACAGATTTTAATGTAAGACTTGCCTGGGAGGCCGTATTAAAGTTCTGGGCTCCATCCTCAGAGAGTCTGATGCTAGATCTGGTTGAAACCATTTTACACCAAAGGGTGGGTCCTTTGTGAGGAGGAATCCCTGAGACATGTAAGGTGCTTGAGGACCCCCCACCCCCGAGTGACTCATGGTTGGCTTATCATTGCTTCCTCCTTAGAATTTGCTGTGCCTCCTTAAGAGTTCCCGTTGTGGGGCAGCGGAAACGAATCCGACTAGGAACCATGAGGTGGCGGGTTCAATCCCTGACCTTGCTCAGTGGGTTAAGGAGCCCGCGTTGCCGTGAGCTGCCGTGTAGGTCACAGACGTGGCTCGGATCTGACGTTGCTGTGGCTTGTGGCATAGGCCAGAGGCTGCAGCTCCGATTGGACACCAGGTCTGGGAACTTCCATGTGCTGCAGGTGCGTCTCTAAAAAAAGGGGAGGGGGGAGAAAGTAATTAAACCAAAAGCAAACTGAAAAGAACTGGCATTTTAACTGGGTGAGCCCTCTGCGCACATCCTTGCCAAAGTCACCTTGTAAGGTCTGGTTTCACCAGGCCCCTGAAAGAATCCAGGATGGTGGGGGCGGGTGTCTGATGTTCTGGAGACTTAGTCTCCCCGGGAGCGAGCACCCTGACAGCAGGTTGTACATGCTCTGCTTGCTTGAGCTGTGGCTCTTTGGTCACTTTCTGTCCCTGGCGAGGGAGTGCCGATTTTCCCCGTGATCCCTCCCGAGGCACATGCCTGGCGGGGCACCCCGGGCAGCCTGCAGAAACCTCTGCCTGCCTCCTGGCTTCCCCTGGACCATTGTCTGAAGATCCTGACCCTCACTCAGTGTGAGCCGGCCTTCCTCAATGTGTAAAACGTGAGGGCACCGTGACTGCTCTTGCAGGGTGAAGTGTGGTGATGATTACAGTTTTTGTTTTGTTTTGTTTTGTCTTTTTGCCTTTATCTAGAGCCGCATCACGGCATATGGAGGTTCCCAGGCTAGGGGTCTAACAGGAGCTGTAGCCACCGGCCTTCGCCACAGCCACAGCAACGCGGATCCGAGCCGCGTCTGCAACCTTCACCACAGCTCACGGCAACGCTGGATCCTTAACCCACTGAGTGAGGTCAGGGATTGAACCCGCAACCTCGTGGTTCCTAGTCGGATTCGTTAACCACTGAGCCACGACGGGAACTCCACGATTACAGTTTTAATTTGCATAGTTCCTCCTGCCTGCCTGTCTCCCTGTATTTTCTCTCTGCGCTGAAAATGGGACAAGGGTTTCTTGGGGACTTAACGTTTGTAGGCAATTGTATCTTCTAAAGCGCATTCTTTTATTACTTTCGAGCTGTCTGCCCAATCGTCACATTTATTGAAGGATTGCAGAGTTAATTAATTAACACCCCAGACGATTGGAATCTAAATCGCTTAGGAGCTGTCTCCTCCGGCAGGACCTCTTTTCAGAAAAGCGTTCCTTGGAATAAAAGACTGCTGCCTGTATGCTTATGAAAGAAAAATAGGAGTTACCCCCCGTTGTGGCGCAGCGCAAATGAGTCCAACTAGGAATCGTGAGGTTACGGGTTCAATCGCTGGCCTCGCCTAGTGGGTTAAGGATCTGATGTTGCAGTGAGCTGTGGTATAGGTCCCAGATGCAGCTCGGATCTAGCATTGCTGTGGCTGTGGCATAGGCCAGCGGCTACAGCTCCAATTGGGCCCCTAGCCTGGGAACCTCCACATGCTGAGGGTGTGGCCCTGAAATAAAAAAGCCAAAAAAAAAAAAAAAGCTAAATAAGCCTTGGCCTTTCTGTGTCTTTACCTGGAGAGCCCTCTTCTCCAGCCAAAAGGGGCTGCTCAGAGTCTGCCCCAGCCCCTCTGACAAGTCTCCCCTGCGAAGCCTTGCCAAGGAAGCTGCCGCCCTTCCTCTCGGAGCTCTGCTTATACCTCTGTTGTAGCTCTTGTCGCCTGCTCTCTGGTTTGTTCAGACTGTCCTGCTCCTGTGCAGGAAAGTGGTCTCACTGAGACCCCAGAACAGCACGCCCTGTGTTGTAGCAAGTGTCAGCCACAGGAATGGAAAGAACCTCTGAGGGGAGGAGTGATTCTTGCACGGAGGGCTCTTTCCTTCCAGGGTCAGAGTTCAAGGCCTTTATCTCCTTTGATTGGGCCTCGGGTACCTGTGGCTGCCTGAGCTTCCCGCTGAGGTCTCTCTGGGGTGGACTGTGGATGTGTACTCTGGCCCGGGGTGGTGGGTGGGGGGCGGTGAAGAGGACGCTGGGGACTGAGGTCTTCCCCACAGCCCCCCCAGCCCATCCCACGCGCCTGGCCCTCCTTCTGGAAGACAGAGACACCTGTCTTGGGACCATTCCAGGAAAAGTAACAAAAGATGCAGGACCTTTGTCTTTCTTGTGGTTTATGGGCCAGGAGTGGATGCAAGTACATTTGCTACCTACCTATCTATCTATCTATCTATATAAAATTTATTTATTTTTTTGCTCTTTTTAGAGCCACCCCATGGCATATAGAGGTTCCCAGGCTAGGGGTCAAATTGAAGCTGTAGCTGACAGCCTACACCACAGCTCACAGCAACTCCAGATCCTTGACTCACTAAGCGAGGCCAGGGATTGAACCTGCATCCTCATGGATGCTAGTCAAATTCATTTCCACCAAGCCACAATGGGAACTCCATCTGCTGTCAATATTAATGCCCACAGTCCTCCATATTGATGGCCACCTCATTCAAATACATTTTTATAAGACTTGAAAAAGGTGGTTGTGGAATATTGAAGAATATTTGTATATTTCATATACATTGACAGTTAAGAGAATGCAGAATTGGAAAAAACATCTCTTGAATGCCACTGACTGCCTGTCTCTCGCTTTCATTTCCTTAGGTCCTTTGAGACCTCTATACGTTTGGTTCCTTTGCCATTTTAGTTGTTTTTTTAAAAAAAAACATTATATATGAGACAAATAAAATATTAAACCACATGTCCTTATCACCCACCTTCAACAGCTGTCGACATTCTGCCATTCCTGGAGCATCTGTACTTCAACCCACGCCCCATTCTTACTCTTTTATTATTACTTTTGTATAGCTTTCTTTTTAAAGGAAAAATTTCCATCATTGAAATGCACGTATCTTAGCTGTCTACTTCCCCAGCAATGTATTCTCGCTTGCTGTCTGTATCAGCACTCGGGCGTGTGATGAGCTAGTTACAGACACAAGCTTTTCTTGGTGTGCTGTGCCGAGTGTCATACCATCATTAAAAGTATGGATTGCAGTGTGAGAATAGATTTAAGGGAGATAATAAATAGATGTAATACAAAAGAAGGCCCTGGAGCCTTGGCCCTTTTTTTCAACTTCAATGATATAAAAGTAGATAAGTTGGGAACTTCAGTGGCGTGTCCCATTTATCCAGAGTCAGTGGGGAACGGTGCAAAGATCAGCCTTCTGGGGCTAAGACATGGCTTCTAGTCAACCATTGAGATGCACAGCTGTGTGGCCTGGATAGTCAGGCAATGTCTTTGGGCCTCATTTTCTCCACTTATCAAAAGGAGAGTTGCATTGAGTGTCAGTTCTGGCTTAGCCATCATTCATGGGTTGTTTTGTGCTAATAAGCACATTCACGGATATTTTAATCATCAGTGTTATCTGTGAGGTGGGGACTGTTGTAATCTCCGTTTTCAAGATTTGAAAACTAAGGACCAGGAAAGAGGAATGACTTCTCCAGGGTCACACAGAGTTAAAACGCGAGACAGGATTTGGACCCAGACATCCAGACCCTGAAGCTGCTGCTTTAAATTGGACAATATTCCCCACATCAGCAGTCTCCCAAGGTGATGGCGTCGATAGGGGTGAGCGTCTTGGAAGATGTTCGAGACTGTACATTGGGATGTGGGAAGAGAATATCAGTCCTTTTTTTTTTTTTTTTTTGCTTTGTAGGGCCGCACCTGTGGCACATGGAGGTCCCAAGCCAGGGGTCGAATCAAAGCTGCAGTTGCAGGCCTACGCCACAGCCACAGCAACACAGGATCCGAGCTCTGTCTGCAGCGTACACCACACCACAGTTCACAGCAATGCTGGATCTCTAACCCACTGAGCAAGGCCAGGGATCGAACCTGTGTCTTCATGGATGCTAGTCAGATTCATTAACCACTGAGCCATGAACTCCAGAACATCAGAACTTATATTTCTGCTCATTATTTATTATTTTTTGTTTTAAATGTTCCTAAGATTTTAAGTAGTATTTTAAAACTAATATATGTATGTATATATGTATTTATTTATGCACACACATCAGGAGTACATGCTCTCGTTTCTATGAAAAAGAATGCATGATGAAAAGACACCAGTGCTCTGAATTAATAGTTACTTAATATTTTTTTAGAATTAGAGGATCTGAGCATGGTGAGAAATGAAAATTTTAGAAAGGACAATCCTTCAACCAGCTGAAGGCCTGCCATGTGTCGGGTACTGGGCTAGATGCTTCATATAATCTTTCATTGTTAGCAGATCTTCTCCTGTGCCAAAAGAGTCTGCAGTTTGCTTTTAAAAGATGACCCTGGAGTTCCTGTCGTGGCACGGCAAAACGAATCTGACTAGGGAGGCCCAAAACCAAGAGAGAGAAAAAAAAAGAAAGGCTCTGAATCCCCTTGGGGAGGGGACCCCACCCCCGGCCTCTATGGAATTCTGTGTTTTTGTCTTAACAGTATTCTGAAGACAAAAGAATGTCTCCTGAACATCTGGGAATCAAATGAAAGGGAGAATAGAAATGGTTCTTTGATTCCTTTCAGTACTTGGGTTGGATGGCCCTCACTGCTTGGCCTTTTGTCGGATCCTGCAAGCACGCGGATGGCTGAGGATGAGTTCGCAGAACCCTGGTCACTTTAGGTGCGCGGCACGGCGCCCAGCGAGGACAGTACAGCCGCACTGCCTGGCTTGGAGTCCTGCCTGTGCTGCTTCCTCTGTGCCTCAGTCTCCTCTGCTGTCAGATGGGGGAGTGCTCTGTAGTGTTTGTTATGCGTAATAAATGAGTACCTTGTGGAGTGCTTATATGTAAGTTTGATCAGGTGGGTTTATTAGTATTATTATTGTTATATTTAGTAGGTTAGAAGAGATTTATTGAGTACACTGCCAAGGGGCACAGTGGGCAGGAGAGCCTGTCTGCCCTGGGGTAGGGGTTTGGACTTGATAAGGTGGATTTTTTTAAAAGCTGAAAAGAACGAGGGAGAGAAATGAAAATGTTTAGAGTAGGTAGCCTTTAAAGATTTGAAAAATAGCAGCCCACTGTTTTCCTAAAGGGTTTCGTAGTCTCCCGAGCACTTTCATAGACGCTGTCTTTGTTCCTGAGAAGGGTAGGACAGCTACTGCAGTCCCCACTGATGCAAAGACCGAAGGAAGTGGCTTGGGGGGGCGGTGAGAACGTCCCCCCAGGTGGCTGCTCAGAGAGCGCAAGGCTTCCATGTGTCTCTTGGCTTTAAAAATGTGCCAGCACCGCCTCTCTTAATTGTTGCTGTTAGCAGTTACTTTGGTAGTTTGTCTTCTCTGGACTTGGTCAGTCTGTGAAGAAAGCCATGTGTACAAACGGTCCACCGCAAACATGGCCTTTCCGTATTGGGCCTTCTTTTTTTAAGTGTCATTGAACTTTCTTCCTCATTCCTCTGTTTATTTTCATTCCTGAAATTGGTTTTAAGGAGCTGTTATGACCTATTTTAAGTAATGGAATAGGGTTTCATTTCTGAGCATTTTGAGTTGGACCAGTTCTTCCTACCGAATTGCAGGAGTTCTCTTTTTAGATGGGAAGTGAAAATCCTTAAAAATCCACCTGACATTTTTGGACCTCACCTTGTGGGGTAACTAAAGAAAGGGGTTCTTATTCTCCAGGGGCTTGAATTATCATTGCAGATGGTTTTCTGGAGTCATGTCCCCTCCAAGGATATAGGGTGTTTTTTATAACCAGCTGTTTATTACAACCTCGTAGTTGGCAGTTTCCACTAAGGATTTACTGACTTAATCCCAGACTAGATCTCAACAATCATGGGACAACAAGGTTGTCCTTTGACTTTGTTGGGAACTTCTCTGCTCTGTGGGTTCTTTTTTTATTTTTAAATGATTTTTTATTTTTTCATTATAGTTGGTTTACAGTGTTCTGTCACTTTTCTACTATAGAGCAAAGCGACCCAGTCTCTCTCAAGCACACACACACACACACACACACACACACACACACACACACACACACACATTCTTTTTCTCACTTTATCCTCCATCATGTTCCAAAGCAAATGACTAGATAGAGTTCCCTGTGCTATACAGTAGGATCTCATTGCTTATTCACTCCAGATGCAATAGTTTGCATCTATTAACCGCAGAGTCCCAGTCCATCCCACTCTCCCTCCCTCCCCCTTGGCAACCACAAGTCTGGTCTCCAAGTCTGTGATTTTCTTTTCTGTGGAAAGGTTCGTTTGTGCCATATATTGGATTCCAGGTATAAGTGATATCATATGGTATCTGTCTTTCTCCTTCTGACTTACTTCACTTAGTGTGAGAGTCTCTAGTTCCATCCATGTTGGTGCAAATGGCATTTTTGTTCTTTTTATGGCTGAGTAGTATTCCATTGTGTATATACCATATCTTCTTAATCCATTCATCTGTCAGTGGACATTTAGGTTGTTTCCATGTCTTGGCTGTTGTGAATAGTGCTGCAATGAACATATGGATGCATGTGTCTTTTTCATGGAAAGTTTTGTAGGAATATGTGCCCAAGAGTGGGATTGCTGCATCATATGGTAGTTCTATATTTAGTTTTCTAAGGTACCTCCACACTGTCTTCCATAGTGGCTGCACCAGCTTACATTCCCACCAACAGTGCAGGAGGGCTCCCTTTTCTCCACACCCCCTCCAGCATTTGTTGTTTGTGGACTTGTTAACGATGGCCATTCTGACTGGTGTGAGGTGGTACCTCACAGTAGTTTTGATTTGCATTTCTCTAATCATCAGTGATGTTGAGCATTTTTGCATGAGCCTGTTGGCCATCTGTATATTGTCTTTGGAGAAATGTCTATTCAGGTCTTTGCCCATTGCTTTGTGGATTCTAAGTGTCTTCCAATTTCTTGGAAGTGAGAGGGTCTCTTTAACCCTAAAATGAAAAGCTCTTACAGTAGAAGAGTTATGCCCAGACTGTCTCGAGGTTTCTTGGCAGAATGGATCCCTGACGTTTGACACCGTGCATAAGGAAAATCACCTTAAATCCTTCCCCTCACCTCCCACCCCACTAGTTTTTGGTTTTCTTGAGCTGCGGCCAGAGGTGTTAAAGGGCATGGCCACTTCTCTGGTTAACGCTGCTGTGTCCTCTAAGTCCGTTATATTTATCAGTGGATTATAAGGTGTTAGCCTCTCCATTCCTCCGTAAACCCTTCGGGTCTACAGTCAGATGATGCTTGGAAGGAACTTGAGAACTGGCGTGGTATGGTGGATCCCTGATGCCAGTTCACAGTGAGAGAAGACGCTTTGACCTGGTCACGGCAGAATAAGCAAAATTAAGGCAGTGCAGGTTTTCTGAAGGCAGATGTATTCAAAGGTTGGATATTCTGAGATTTTTGCCACTCTTGCTTTTGTTGTTGAAATCATCTTTAAGGAGTTCCCGTGGTGGCGCAGCGGAAACGAATCCACCTGGGAACCACGAGGTTGAGGGTTCGATCCCTGACCTCGCTCAGTGGGTTTAGGATCCGGCCTTGACGTGAGCTGTGGTGTAGGTCGTGGACATGGCTCGGATCTGGCGTTGCTGTGGCTGTGGTGTAGGCTGGCAGCTGTAGCTCCAATTCGACCCCTAGCCTGGGAACCTCCATATGCCACGGGTGCGGCCCTAAAAAGAAAAAAAAAATCATCTTTAAAAATAATTTTATTTGGCAACCTCAAGCATTTCCCCATTTCATTGGAGGAGGAAAGGAAGGGGCAGTTTGGCTAGCATACAAAATCTAGATGTCTAGGAACAGCTATTAGGCTAGCTTATGCTTTTTTCAAGAATTTGTTTTAATTTCTAACATTAAGTGTAAAATTTGACTCGTCACAATCTTAGGTTCTTAGTACATTTTTATGACCTGCAGTAATTAGTTTTTCTTTTTAGGGCCGTACCCATGGCATATGAAGTTCCCAGGCCAGGGGTTGCATCAGAGCTGCAGCTGCCAGCCTACACCACAGCCACAGCAACTCAGGATCTGAGCCACATCTGTGACCTACATGCAGCAATGCTGGATCCTTAACCCATTGGGCGAGGCCAGGGATCGAACCCCATCCTCATGGATGCTAGTTGGATTCTTAACCCTCTGAGCCACACCGGGAACTCCTGCAATTAATTTAATTAATTTGTTTAACATTTGTTTTAATAATAAGTGGCATCCTGGAGTTCCTGCTGTAATGCAGTGGGTTAATGATTCGGCTTGTCTTTCTGGAGATACCTGTTCGATTCCCCAGCCTGCTGAGGTGGGTTATGGATCTGGCATTGCTGCAGTTGTGGCATTCAGTCCCTGGCCTGGGAACTTGCATATGCTATGGTGCAGCCGGAAACAATTTAAAAAATAAATAAAAATTAAAAAAGAATAAGGATCATCCCAAACCTTTACCTTGAAGGGTTAAAGCTAGGGAACTGACAGTAATTTACTTTAAATGATCTGGTCCTTCTCTCACTCTCCCCTGTACCGCCCCTCTAATTCCCAGGTAGCCAACCACCCGAATCCCAAATTTATCTTTGCCAGTAATTCCTTTGTTGCCGATAGCCATCCAGTCTCAATAAATGTTGTTTGAATGAGTACCTGAATTAATATCCATATATCTGCCGTCGAATGCTTCCAAGAACAGTTTTTCTTCTGTTAAGCTCCGCCCTGTCTTTTACGTTTCTCTGCTTGGACCTAATTCTTGCTTGTCATCCCACCTGTCTGATAGGTGGACCCCTCCCTCAGGTAAGCTCCAGAAAGGGCAAAGAGGGCATTGCCCGCTGTGGTGCAACGAGATCGGCAATGGTGTCTCTGGAGCACAGGGATGCAGGTTCGAGCCCCAGCCCAGCACCGTGGGTTAAGAATCTGGCGTTGCCACAACTGTGGATTGGATCTGATCCCTGGCCCAGAAACTGCTTATGTTGCAGGGTGGCCAAAAGCGGAAGAAAAAAAAAGGAAAAAAAGAAAACGGGGAGGGTGATTCCCGCCCTCTATTTGCACAGCCATAAGGGTGGGCAGTGATGGGATGCAGGCACTATTCGGAATAATTCTCCAAGTTGGTCTGTCCAGCCTGTACCTCATCCTGCCCTTTACAAATCAGCTACGTCCCCAGTCCTCCAAGGCACCGGATTCTAATTTGCAGGCATCACATTTAAGGATCAGGTCTAAAAATCACGAGTGAATATTAACAAGGTCAATGGCGAGGAGATATTGATGGGCAATGCATAGAGCTTAAAGTGCTAAGAAATTTAATATAAATATTTAAAAAATCTTCAAGGGCAGTTTAAGAAAATTAAACTACAAACTAGAGAACTGATTTGGCAACAGTGCATGTGAGGTGAAAAAAAATTGACGGGAAGGCCTTAGAATTGATTGAGAGATTGAAATGAAGTAAAATTCTGACAGGGCTATGGAGAATGAACGCTTCTGTAGTCAGCGTCCAGTTCTGGGACAACCCTACTTTCCCTGCCTAAGCCACCTTCCTGACAGGCCATCCATGTGTCATAGGATGCTGACACACCATCCACTTGTCATTCTGTGTCATAGATGCTGATGCTACCAGCTGATGGTTCCAGTTAGGCCAGCTTTACGCAGCAGAATGTGAGATTACCAGAATATTTATTTATTATTATTTTGCTTTTTTAGGGCCGTACCCACAGCATATGGAGGTTCCCAGGCTAGGGGTTTAATCGGAGCTGCTTCCGCCAGCCTACACCACAGCCACAGCAACACCAGACCTGAGCTGCGTCTGCGACCTACACCACAGCTCACGGCAACGCCGGATCCTGAACCCACGGAGCGAGGCCAGGGATCGAACCTGCAACCTCATGGTTCCTAGCCGGATTCGTTTCCGCTGTGCCACGAGGGGAACTCCTGGAAATGAGACTTTAAAAGGCATTCCTCGGGGGTCTGCTTGCTCTGCGCTGTCTTCCTGGAGTGTGGCCTGCAAACTCAGTGGGTAAATGACACCCCAACACTAGGTTCTTTCCAGTGTTTTCTTTCTTCTTTTCGTCTTCTTATTTAAATTTTTTTCTTTTTGTTTGGGGGTGTGTGTGTGGGGAGAATACAGAAACATGTTTTTACTTGGCCAGTTTTTATGGTAAGTCCCATGATTGGCCTTTTAAATCCTGAGCCAAATAGTATTTTCTTGTTAGCTGAGTTATGTAACCACTGTTATTCTGTTTTTGTACTACAGTTTCTTGGAGGAGAACCAGAGTCAAACAGTTAAAGAATTGCAAGGAAGAGGCACAGAGGTAGAAAGGGCTGTGTCTAACCAACACTGGTTAGTCGGGGTCAGATGGGGGCTTTCATGGAGAGGTGCAGGTGCTATTGGATGTGAGGTTCTGGGCAAGTAGGGGATTCGAAAAGAAATAAAGCCAGAGTTCCTGTCATAGCTCAGAGGAAGTGAATCTGACCATTATCCATGAGGTCACAGGTTCCATCCCTGGCCTCACTCAGTGGGTTAAGGATCCGGCGTTGCCATGAGCTGTGGTCTAGGTTGCAGATGTGGCTTGGATCTAGCATTGCTGTGGCTGTGGCGAAGGCCGGCGGTTGCAGCTCCCATTCGACTCCTAGCCTGGGAACTTCTGTATGCTGCAGGTGCGTCCCTAAAAAGACAAAAGAAAAAAAAAAAGAAAAGAAATAAAACCTAATCAATCAGTCAAAACTTGCGCCAAACATTTACCCCATAGAGACCGAAAATTTTCTCTGCCATTTCTAAGAATTCCCGGACTCTTGGAAGAGTGACTGTCTACAGCCTCTTCTTCCTAAGACATTTTCTGGGAATGATGGGCTCTGGCAGAGATGGGTTCCGTATGCTGTTAACAAGTGCAGACACCTGCATATTCCTTTGGCTCTGAATTCCATATGCTAGTTTAGTGTGATTACAGATTTGGCGATTTTGATGGTCAAGACAGTGATAATGATTCTGTTGTTATTTTGCCTTTCAATACCTGGTGACCTCATCTTTATTTTTTATCTAGTCTATCATTGTGGTTTTAATTTTTCCTTGATTCAGGAGTTGTTTAGAAAAGTTATACACACACATGTATGTATGTGTGTATTTCTTTTTTGTTTTGTTTGTTTGTTTTTTGTTTTTTTGCTTTTTAGGGCTACACTCGTGGCATATGAAAGTTCCCAGGCGAGCAGTCAAATCCAAGCTACAGCTACCAGCCTACACCATGGCCAGAGCAACACCAGATCTGAGCCAGGTCTGCAACCTACACCACACAGCACATGGCAATGCTGGATCCATGACCCACTGAGTGAGGTCAGGGATTGAACCTGAGTCCTCACAGATGCTAGTCAGATTCGTTTTCGCTTTGCCGCGAAGGGAACTCCTGTGTGTTTTTTTTGTTTTGTTTTGCTTTGTTTTGTTTTTTAATTTCGAGGACTGTCCCTACTCTCTTGATTAATAACTTCTATTTCTGCCGTTATTTGCATTGCAGTCAAAGAATGTGTTCTAGCTTTTGTTTCCTTTGATCCCTCAGATCAGTCTCTTCTCCAAATTTAGGGAACCTTTTCATATGTCTGGTGGTTTTCTTCTGGTTGCCTCTCCCTTCAGCGTGTCTAGGGTGGCCTGATACGAGGCGCTGAAGCGAGTTCTAGCAGAGGTCACATGGAACTCCTTCGAATTCTGTGTTTCAGGGCAGAGAGAAACATTTCAAGTGCGAAATCAAAATATATGATTGTCTCATTTGAAAATGTTCTAGTGGGAATGATGAATCCCTAAGATGACTTGACCTTGGTGTCTTTTCCAAGTCCTTGAGGATCTTATCTCTAACCCTTTCTTCTCCCTCGAGGGGAGAGATGCAGATTGCTTGGTGCAGCCCTGGGGTTCCGTGCATTTAAGCAGAGATGTGCGCAGTTAGGCAGCAGAGGGTGTGTTGTGTATCTGCTTATTTAAGAGATTTGACTTGAGAAATTCCAGCCATGTGGTTGCTGGGCAGGTGACACCACCTTTGCTCAAGACTGTTCTCTGTGCCTTAGCTGCCTTCTGACCTGGAAGGCTTGAATAGTCCACATTCTTTTGGAGTCCCTCCCAGTCCTTTAACAATCAATAATCCTAATACAGCCTTCTTTTAAAAATCAGAATCCTGACATATCTGGGAACGTACTGGGTGTGGGGGGGGAATGAAAGAGCACGTGTAAGAATGGCGGTCCCAAGCACGTAATTCTCACGTGTTCCTGAGGTTGTGGAGCCAGTGACCGGTCTGGCAACGTGTGCGCTGATTTCTACTGCACCGTGAATTCTGGGGTTTCCCAGTGAGGTTTTGGTGCTTCGTTATTTGTAGAGAGGAGTGTGGCGTTGGGGGGGGGGTGGGCAGGTGACAACCTTAAGTACCGTGGCGAAGGGGTAGGGTCATTAGGCTTCCTGCACTCCAGACTTAATGTAGCCACCCCCTTTCTGGCTGTGGTGGGGCTCAGGACGGAGAGGCTTAGCTCTGGAGGCAAGCATCTGATGTGAGTTCAGAGCCAGGCTCTCCCACCTCCCAGCTTCACAGCCTTGGTTAAGTCACCAAACTCCTGGAACAGAAGATTAAAGGAACTGTAATAGCACCTTGCAAGTGGTTGTGAGAATTAGAGATGAGGTATGCAGAGCCCATCGGCATTATCATCATCGTCGTCGTCATCCCCGCCGTGGCTCATCCTGGGTCATCCTTCTGTGTGTGGTGTACCTGCTGATGCTGAACGGGAGCGGTTCCTGGCTGTTGTTCACAAGCAGGTGAGACGCCAGCCTCCCCTGGAGTGAACACCTCTGGTCTGGCTTGATCCGGTGATTGATTTATGGCCTGGGAGGACCGAGCCTGCAGGGCGACGTAGCAGTGACAGAGGGGAGCCGGGGCTGGGTGTGTGTGTGTGTGTGTGTGCTGGTGGTGGCAAATAGGAGCCTAATTGCCTTGGAGAATGAAGTCAAAGACCCCAAGCCCACAAAGCACAAATGCTGACTCTTAATGACCCATGAAAATCGCGGAGGCATTGAACCTATGGGGACAGTAGCATGGAAGTGATTAGCTTGTCTTTGGATTTCTGATCTGTCAAGTAAAGGGGAATGAATTGGGCCTGGATCCGCCTCCTCCACATCTCTAAAAGTGGGCATTCTTGTGTTAGAATAAAGAGCACCTACACACTCGGACCATTAGACTCTAAGCCCCATGAGGGCAAAACCCAGATCTTGCTTACACCCTCAGCTCATGGCCCCATAGCTACACAGGGGTCCTACGGTTATTATTTGAGGAATAAATTATTCCCTTCTTTATCTCCATCCTGGGATGGAACCCAGTCAGCATATGTGTCTATAACCAGTGGGGCAAAAAACAAAACCAACTCAACTGACATATTTCTTAGGCTGCTCGATTCAAATATACATCCGATGAAAATGTATAATCTTGCCCATACATTTTGCTTTGTCCCATAGAAGTGGTGAGTTTGAAAGTGTAATAAAATTGCGGTATTTTCATAAATGTTTTGATTATACTTTTTCACTTTTTTTTAACCTGAGGAATTCTGAAATGTTATAAAAGAGGGTGGAAATAAGCTGCTTCTTCGATGTAAAAAGGCATACAAATAGAGCTATAGCGTTGAAAGCCTTTGTTAATTTCTAGAAGATTTATATTGTTTTGATTTTTTTTAATGTTTTGAGTAAAAAAACAAATTTTTGACTAACTTTGCAATTCTGTAGTAAAGATTATTCCAAATTGCCTTGACTAGATGGCAACTCACAAACCACGGTAAGTTGTCAACAGTCAGATGTGTTTGAACTAATAATGTAGAGACATTTCAGGACTGAGGAAAGAGATTTGAAAGTTTAATATGTTCAAGTACCTGTTGGCATCTGGGATAGAATTTTATTTTTTTATCTTTTAAGGGCTACACCGGTGGCATATGGAGGTTACCAGGCTAGGCGTCGAATCGGTGCTATAGCTGACCCCACCTCTCTTCTGTCATTTCCCATCCTATGTTTTGGCATCTTAATCCAGTATCTGCAGGTGGTCCCGAAGTCCCCTGTCCCACCTGGCATGTGGAATCCCCTTCTTTGCTGGCCTGGCATGCTCTGCCCTCCTTGAATTCCCGTTGGATGGACAGGGATGGAGACCACCACCACCAGGCTCCTTAGACTGTGTGATAAATGAATTACTTGTTCTAGTCTGGAATTCTTTTTTTTGGGGGGGAGATCTTTTTAGGGCCATACCGGTGGCATATGGAGGTTCCCAGGCTAGGTGTCTAATCAGAGCTGTAGCCATTGGCCTACGCCACAGCCATAGCAATGCAGGATCCAAGCTGTGTCTGCAACTTACACCACAGCTCATGGCAATGCCAGATCCTCAACCCACGGAGCAAGGCCAGGGATTGAACCTGTATCCTCATGGATGCTAGTCAGATTCATTTCCAGTTCCTAGTCAGGAATTTTTGCAGTGACAAAACAGTTTCATTTTGGAATGAAAACCTGGGTCTGCATCCGTCCCTGTTTGAAACGTCATTAGCATGCAGCTTGCACAAAGTCCCTGGCCGTTTCTGAAATGACCTAAAATAGGAGACACGGTATTGTATGGCCTGCCAAAGAAAAGCCATGACCCCAGGGGGAAAAGTGTAAGACACAGAGTCTGGATAGACATGGAGATTGGAGGGGTGAAAAGCCTGCGAATTTCTTATCTCAGAGCACCTGTTATTACAGGCTTGGGTGGCCTGCACGAGGAAACTGTATCTGCTGTTTATGCCACTGCACCTCTGGTTATTACATTAGACTCTGAAGACTGGGTTATAAGGATATCAGAACAGGTTACAGTGAAGTGTATGGAATGGAATGTGGCTGGCTGGGTATTTTTGAATTATTAACGTTATGGTCCAGAATGTTCCTAGTGGCCAAATAAAGAGTTCCTGTTTACGGTAAAGAAGGACATGGCATTCGTCTCGACAGGTTTATATGCTACACTGTGTTTTAATTAAAATACAGTGTTGAAGTTGCCTCAAGGCCATATTTTAGACTGACTCGGAAAAGGAAATGAAGACTCTGTGTGGGTCAGAGTCTGAGTCACATGGTCGCTGTCTGCTATTTGGTGGCCGCGAGGCTGGATCTGGCAGCTACAATCCCAAATCCTCTGTCCTTGACGGACCAGGGGGGTGATATTTTAGAAGGCAGCCGACCTCTTTAACCACTGCCCTTGAGCGTTCAAATATAGAAATTGGAATTCTGTTCCAGTGTTATTCAAATGAAAGGTGCAGCAGAAGAAAAAAAGGTGCCTCTCTCCACGGCCACCTCCCACATCCTTTTGTGACATTCCCGAGGGATTCTTTCATGTCCAGAAAAGAAAAGCGATGGCAGAACACTTGGGCTGTGCTAAGGAGTGGGTTTTCCTTTGTTTTGCTTTAAAAAAAAAAAAAATCCAGGCAAGGTGGGGAGGTAATGGCAAGGATAACAAGGTCTCTGTGACCAGGAGGTCAAAATGACGCGTAAGTAAGACGGAGCTGTCACACAGACCCCAGCTTTGTAATCAACCACTGAGAGCCCCTTAAGCTCCCAACTCCCCTCGGAGATGGACCACGAGTAGAATACTCTCCAGATTTGTAAAAGAACACAGAACTAGTGACATGCGTGCTTTTATCGTCTTTTTTTCTTTATGTTACTGATAGAGTTTAATGCGTTTGGATTCTAGAGGGTTTACAGTTTAAAAAAGCAAACTTAAGAGTTCGAGTTGTGGCTCGGCGGATTAAGAACCTGACTAGTATCCATGAGGACGTGAGTTCGATCCGTGGTCTTGCTCAGTGGGTTAAGGATCTGCCGTTGCTGCGAGCTGCAGCGTTAGATCCCAGACAAGGCTTGGACCCCGAGTCGCTGTGGCTGTGGTGTAGGCCGGCAGCTGCAGCTCCAATTTGACCCCTAGCCTGGGAACTACCATATGCCACAGGTGTGGCCCTAAAAAGACCCCCCCCTAAAAAAAGCTAACTTTATTTTATTTACTCTTTTTATTTTTGCAGTAAAATCTCATTTCGAATTCAGCAGAGCTAGAGTTTTTCCTGTACTCTGAAATAAGGAAAGTATTAGTAGAAGTCAGATTTAAGAGGCTTGTTCCTTTTTTTTCTTCTTTCTGTAACCAACTATGCATCACATAAAATTGATGAGTTGAACCAGTTTATTGTTTTGTTTTCTTTGTGGGGAGGGGGTTGGCCACCTCACAGCATGTGGAAGTTCTGGGGCTGGGAATCGAACCGGAGCCACAGTTGCAACCAGAGCCATAGCAGTTAGAGCACTGGATCCTTAACCCGCTCTGTCACTAGGGTACCCCGAGTTGAACCAGTTTGAAATGGACAGTTCTGTGGCATCGGATCCATTCCCATTGCTGTGCAGCCTTCACCACCATCCATCTCCAGACCTTTTCATCATCCCAGATGGAAATTCTGTCCCCGCTAGATAGAATGTGCACGTGTGCAGCATCATTTATATGAGAGATACTCAGGTGTGTGCTCTGCGCATACTCATTCCAAATTGTTTTCCCTTTGAGTTGGGGGGTGTGATAACTGACACCCCTGGGCAGCTACACACTAGCCTTGATAGGTAGGAGCTCCCTTTGATGCACCAGACAACTAAAGCTCGGAGCATGACTCTGACGACTCTGCCTGATTCTGTAACTGTGCTGCTCCAGCTCAGCTAAGTGACCCTTTCTGCTAGTTTGATTGTCATTCGTAGGGTTCATCATTCTCCCCCCAGGTTGTCCATATTCTGGAGCAGCTGTCTTGGTAATTACACTTCTGAGGGTTTTGGGGGTTTGTTTTTTTTTTTTGTCTTTTTTTTTAGGGCCACACCCGTGGCATATGGAGGTCCCCAGGCTAGGAGCTGAATCGGAGCTACAGCTGACAAGCTAGGCCACGGCCGCAGCAACGCCAGATCCGAGCCGCATCTGCAGCCTACACCACAGCTCACGGCAATGCCGGATCCTTAACCCGCTGAGCAAGGCCAGGGATCTAACCCGCATCCTCATGAATACTAGTCAGATTCTTTTCCGCTGAGCCACCATGGGAAGTCCACACTCTGAGTTTCAACCTCTCTCAGAGCTTTGGTTTCTGCCACATCTGTGTGATCTCTGATGGCCTTTCCATCCACCTGTTCGTGTGATTCAAGTTATTTCCATAATTAATGCTGTGAACTTGTTACGCTTTCAAGAAGAAGGAAGGGGGAAGTGGAAGGTTCTGGAAGCAGAAGGAAGAGTAGGGAACACAGGGAAAAAGACACAGGACAGACACAAAGAAGGGAATAGACCGAAGAGAAAGGAACCAAAGACGTCATCAAGGAGGGACAAGGACTTATCTGGGTCTGCCCATGGAGGATGTTTATTTAACCGAATCGACTTTCGTTTTGAGTGTACACAAAACGCTTAAGGGAGCAAACAGTCAGAGTCAGGCAGTGCCACCCCTCAGCCAGCGGGGCGGGCTGGCATTCTGGTTTCATTCTGGTGTCATCTTGTGTCCAGCCTCACGTTAATCCCCCACTCCTGGTACGCCTGGATTTGGACACAGGAAAGCAGCCTAGAAGGCGGAGGGGCGGGGAGCCCCAGTGGCTTCACTCAGTACATGTATTTCTCACCTCAGGGCCAAGGCAGGATGTCCGGCCGCCCCTTCGTGGCCAAGGGAACGACTGCAGAGAGGTCAGGTCACTGTGCCAGGCAGAGCCGGGGGCCAGACCTTGAGCTGTCTGATTTCAGAGCCCCGTCTGTCTTCCAGCCCATCGTGGACCCTCTCCCTCCTCTGTGCCCACCCCCAGGCCTCCACATAGTCGGGCCCGCACACTCGGAGTTGCTCACAGAAGACTGGTGTTGGCTCAGTGTCAGGAGAACAATCTAAGCTCCACCAGCTCCGAACTCCAGGAGACCCCTGACCAGGAGCAGGGCCTCGAATGGTGGCATCTGGGACTCAACTCCCTGCTCGGCTTTGCCTTCCTCTTCTCAGGAAATCTCTCTTTTTTTTTTGTCCTTTTATGGCCGCACCTGTGGCATAAGGAGATTCCCAGGTTAGGGGTCTATCAGAGCTATAGCTACCCGCCTACGCCACAGCCACAGCAGCGCCTCATCCGAGCTGTGTTTGCGACCTACACCACAGCTCACGGCATGCTGGATCCTTAACCCACTGAGTGAGGCCAGGGATCGAACCTGCAACCTCATGGTTCCTAGTCGGATTCGTTTTTGCTGCGCCACGACAGGAACTCCTTCGCAGTCATGCTTAATGAGGTTCTTAATCAACAGTAATGGAAAAAATAAAAATCATTATAAAATGCTTAAAAAAAAATTCTTGAGGTTATTTTTCTGTTGTGACAAAAGTAATCTGTCGAGGCTCAGCAGAAGAGGGCACAGACAACCTGCAGCGACTCTGAGTGACCAGTCCTGGTTCCACCTCTGGTTCTCCCAAGAGCAGTCACTGGGGGGAGTTCCCATCATGGCTTGACGGGTTATGAACCTGACTAGTATCCATGAGGATGCGGATTCGATCCCTGGCCTCGCTCTGTGAGTTAAGGACCCGGCATTGCCATGAGCTGTGGTGTAGGTCGCAGACGTTGCTGTGGCTGTGATGTAGGCCGGCAGCTGTAGCTCTGATTCAATCCCTAGCCTGGGAACTTCCATGTGCCTCGGCCTCTTTAAAAAAAAAAAAAGGCTCCATGTCCCCAGTAGGTGACCATCCACGATTGTCCTAGTGGACAGCAGCTTTCGTGCAGGAACTAAGAGAATTTGGTCGAATTCACTTGCAAGTCAGCGTAAGGTGGGCAGGCAGGCCGTCCAGAGTCTTGTGTGCAGTTGCCGTTGTACAGCCTCACCTTGTGGGGAGATAAAATCATTAGAAATTGATTGTTGAGTTTCTAGTTCTAAGAAATAACTTTCAGCCTTGGTCCCCAGGTAAATAATTGAATTAGATTTTTACACTTTTTTTTTTTCCCCCCAATGACAAGAGATTTCGTGATATCTGTCCCTTACTTGTGGCTGTGTTTCTTGGGTGTGAAATAGGGAGATCCTTTCAGGCTTTACTTTGGTCAGTGTCTGTTTTTAATCTGTATTTGGTGTGGACAAAAATGACATTTATTTTTTTCCCCATTACTTAATGAATTTTATTTCAATTATAAGTGTACAAAAAAATCATCACAAAAAAGTGACATTTATTAAATGGCTTCTTTGTCAGATGCCTCTGCTCGATGCTTTACCTAAGCCAGCACGTGTAATCGTCTCAAAAACTGGTGGGTAGCTGGTATTCTAACCATTTCACAGGCATTTCTGCAGCTGCAGTGGGGAGGGCACCGCTTTCTGGCTTTTCCAATGTGTTAGGTAATTACGGAAGGCCAGGAGTCTCAATGATCATTAGAACAATTTCACGCACAATTATACTCAAGTTCAAGCAGATTATTCTGTTTTCATTGTAACAGAGCTAAAGAGAGTTGATTTTGTATTCTTTAGGACTGTAACTTTTCCTCTGAAAAGTTATTTTTTAAAAAATTAAGTCATCATGCCAGGTCTTGTTTGGTTTTTGCTTTTTGTGTGTTTTTTTTTTTTTTTTTTTAATGGCTGCAACTGTGGCAAATGGAAGTTCCGGGATCAGGGATTGAATTTGAGCCATGGCTGCAGCAATGCCTGGTCCTTGAACCCACCGTTCCGGGGCTGGGGACTGAACTGGTGCCTCCTCAGTGACCCAAGCCGATGCAGTCAGATTCTTAACCCACAGCACCACGGTAGGAACTCCAAGACTCATGCTGCTTTGAAGGTGGGTTTAGACCTGGCCCAGAAAGCCCTTCTCTCTGCCACCATTTGGAAGGAACTTTCAAACACATTTTCTAAGATAGAATGAAACACCGTGTACGAGGGTGGATGCTGCCTTACACAGAGTAGATGATGCATGTCTTGGTATGTTTGAAAATACGTCGGTACATAGAAGAAGGGCTCTGTCCACTGTGCATGCGCAACACCACACCAAGCCTCCTGATAAATAATGCTTTCCTGGAATGGCCTCATTCTGTGCATTGTGTTATTGTCATCGAAGTCCATTTAGGAAACAGATGCAGGGGTTCCCATCGTGGCACAGTGGAAACGAATCCGACTAGGAACCACGAGGTTGTGGGTTCTATCCCTGGCCTCGCTCAGTGGGTTAAGGATCCGGCGTTGCCATGGACTGTGGTGTAGGTCGCAGACAAAGCTTGGATCTGGCGTTGCTGTGGCTGTGGTGTAGGCCAGCGACAACAGCTCCGATTAGACCCTTAGCCTGGGAACCTCCATATGCCACAGGTGTGGCCCTACAAGAGGCAAAAAGACAAAAAAAAATTATTTTATTTTTGTCTTTTTTAATTTTTATTTTATTTTTAGGGCTGCACCTGTGGCATGTGGAGGTCCCCGGGCTGGGGGAACAATGAAAACTAACAGGTGTCCCTCCTGAGGGAAGATCCCTGCCTGGAGGATGCTGTCTCCCGGGCATTCTCGGAGCCCTTGGGCACTTCCCGCCTCAACTCTCGCTCTTGCTGCCACCCCCTGGCTACGGGGGGCTCCTGGGGGCACGTCCTGGATGTTGAATGGGAACTGGAACCTCAATCTGTGTGGTCCGCCTGAGCTCAGCCTGGCTTGTGACCACGAGAAGATGGCAGGGAGCAAAAGTCCTGGGTTGCCAAAGGGTGGGTAGTAAACATATGGCATTGCCTCTTACGGAAAGTCTTTACCCAGGGTTATGGCTTTGCCCTGGCGAAAACTGGGAGGCTGGTTTTAAGAAAGTCTTAACTGATATATTGAGAGTTTGGGGTTAGTAGATGCAGACTTGTTGCATTTGGAGAGAATAAGCAATGAGGTCCTGCTCTACAGCACAGGGAACTATATCCAGTCACTTGTGATGGAACATGATGGAGGATAATGTGAGAAAAGGAATTTATATAAATGTACAGCTTGGTCCCTTTGCTGTACGGCAGAAATTGGCAGAACATTGTAAATAAACTGTAATAAAATTTTTTTTTTTAAAAAAAGGAAATCCATGGAGTTCCCGTTGTTGCACATCAAAAGCAAATCCAACTAGGAACCATGAGTTTACGGGTTCAATCCCTGCCCTCGCTCAGTGGCTTAAGGATCTGGTGTTGCCTTGAGCTGTGGTGTAGGTTGCAGACATGGCTCAGATCCCACGTTGTTGTGGCTGTGGTGTAGACCGGCAGCTGTAGCTCCGATTTGACCCCTAGCCTGAGAACCTCCATATGCCTCAGGTGAGGCCCTAAAAAGCAAACAAAAAAAGCTCTTGTCCAATGCCTGGAAACACTAGTGCTTATGAAATTGTTATTGTCATCTTTTATGGACTGACTCATTTTTTTTTTCTTTTTTCCTTAAGGCCACACCCACGGCTTATGGAGGTCCCCAGGCTAGGGGTCAAATTGGAGCTACAGCTGCCAGCCTACACCACAGCCACAGCAATGCCAGATCCAAGCTGTATCTGCAACCTACACCCCAGCTCACGGCAACACCAGATTCTTAACCCACTGAGCAAGGCCAGGGATCGAGTCTGCGTCCTCACAGATGCTAGTCAGATGTGCTTTCCGCTGAACCACGATGGGAACTTGGACTGACTCATTTTTGCTGGATTGCAGACAAGAGATTGTTTCTGCTCCTCTCCAGGTCCCCAAGAAGTCGTCAAGCTTGGACTGGATTGTCCCTCCACTGGGAGGGTAATGACATATGAAACTGAGTTTTACTTTGTTCAAAAACTGCCTTTGGCCAGAATCACACTCCATTCCAAGAAGACATGCCTTCAGCACACCCACTCCCGAGCCTGGGTACGGCTCACATTCCAGGGAGAGGTGCAGTTTTACCTACTGTGGAGAACTTGAAATCTCGCTGGCAGGGTAGGGCCTGCCACAAGACGGCTGATCACACACAGCCTCGTGTTGACCTGGTCCTCAAGTGGACGGCTCGCTCAGGAAAGAGAATACCACACGTCGACTGGGGTGGCTGGGAGAAGTGTGAGAAGCGCGTAGGACTAGAATGGACCCAAAGGACCCCAGAGTTTTCTAGGGCGTGGGAAGGAGTCAGGACTGTCTGGGCAGGGCCTCTTTATGAGACAGGGATGAAGAGGAGGTGTTGGAATAGGAAGGTGGGGCCAGGCCGCGGAGGTCAGTCTGAGGACATGGACTTTTATCCCGAGGATAGTGATTTGCTGAAGGGTTTGATTAGCAAAGTAAGCTAGCAGAAGTTTTTTGGAAGATCCATCTGACGGGAAGGTACAGGTTGGAATGGAGTGGGGAGTGACATGAATGTGACAGCTCATGTGGATAGGACCCCCGGGGGAGGCCGGTCTGAGAGAAAAGAGCAGAGGTCAGAAACGGGACTGATGGATTAAGCCTGGAGGTCCCCAGGTTCTGCCCTGGGAGGAAGGGAAAGGCCAGGGTCAAAGCTGCTAAGCGCATGCAGTTGGCAGGAGTCAGAGTAAGCAGCAGATGGAGGCTGGCTCAGTGGTCAGGGACTGGCATACCTGCCCCCTCAGCGGCCATAGCGTGATACGTAAAACAAAAACCGGACAGAACAGATGGGTAGTTTGAGCTGTCAGGGACCTGCTGGAGCAGTGTAAGCACCCGGGGAATGGACAGAGGCGACAGCAATGGTGAGGATT
The DNA here is from genome assembly GCA_004024745.2 of Catagonus wagneri. Classification (NCBI taxonomy): domain Eukaryota; kingdom Metazoa; phylum Chordata; class Mammalia; order Artiodactyla; family Tayassuidae; genus Catagonus; species Catagonus wagneri. The sequence goes on from PVHT021183629.1 coordinate 22,686,124, forward strand.
CCAGAAAGACCTCTGAGTAACAGACCCTGGGTACCTGTGGGGGTGTTCATCGCGGGGCACGCTGCTCGCTCATACACTAAACCGGCAGGCGGATGGTGCTTGTGTGACGCTCAGGCTTAAGATGCTGTGAGAGCAGGGCCTCCTAATGATTCTTTGTCTGCCCGGGGGTTCTGATCCTTAGTGTCAGGACCACCAGGCTCGATTCTAGCTTTTGAGTAAATGCACATCTCAGCTGGTCGGTATGTGCACATCCAGGGGGTCAGATGTGAGTGTCAGAACCTGCCATGGGACCCCAGGGCCAGCTGTGGTGGTCCTAGACAGGCCCCAGCCGGGAAAGATTACACTCTTAACTGGAGGCTCTGCTATAAAATGAATACATGGAGTAACCATGAGGATGAGGGGTCCGATCCCTGGCTCCGATCCTGGGTTAAGGATCCAGCGTTGCCATGAGCTGTGGTGTAGGTTGCAGATGGAGCTCGGATCCTGCATTGCTGTGGCTGTGGTGTAGGCCGGCAGCTGAAACTCCGATTTGACCCCAGCCCTGGGGAAAAAAAAAGAATTGAATCTCACTAGGTAAGAGTGACCTTTCACTGGAGATCCACGCGTAGAAAGAAAACCTGTTTTTGTTTGTTTGTTTGTCTTGGCCTCGCCTGTGACATTCAGAATCCTGGGCCACAGCAGTGACAAGGCTAAGTCCTTAACCCCTAGGCCACCAAGGAACTCTGGGAAACACCTGCTTACATATATTTCAGTCAGGACCACAGATTTCATGAGGGCGTTCAGGGAGAGTCTGATAAGAACGTGTGTCTGTCTGACATGCAAATAGAGCTGTAGTTGCCTGCAAACAAATGAAGCTGTACCCACAAGGCTTTTACCCTGGCCTGACCTTGAATCTCTGGGTTCTTCTGCTATGTCCTAATCACTCATCTTAGATTTGGACCTGGCTTCTGCTTGTTCCCCCCACCACCACCCGCCACCCCCCCATACTTTCATACGCATTCCTTGACTCCCCACCTGGACTCTAAGCTCGTTGAGACCACCACATGTTTTAGGTTCATCTTTTTGCATCCCAGAGGTTCCGTGCCTCGTCCAAAAGAGGTGCTCAGTAACTATTTTTTGCATGCATTCTTTAAAAAATTAGGTGACATCTTCCTGGTGTAGAAACTAAACAATCCACTGTTTACATAATCACTAAGCTAGTAGGTCACTGCCAGAACCAGGTTTAGCTCTTAAGCTGAATTTGTTACTTAGTAGCCCACTGTTTTTCATAGTTTGTCTTCATCTTCACCCTGACTTTGGATACTGGATCAGCAACAGAGGGGAATATGGTTTTTAGACGTCACTCTGATGACCGAGTTATTGAGGTTTAGAGGATGGAGGGTACTGGATTTGGTTTTAGAAATGTTGAGTTTGGAATTTATCCGTAATAGATTACCGTGATAAAGTTATAGTCCCAATACTTCCTTGACCTTGAACAAGATTACTTTTTTTTCCTGTCATTTTAGGGCCACACCCATGGCCTATGGAGGTTCCCAGGCTAGGGGCTGAATCAGAGCTACAGCTGCCGGCCTGCACCACAGCCACAGCAACACCAGGTCTAAGCCACGTCTGCAACCTGCACCACAGCTCAAGGCAACGCTGGATCTTTAACCCCCTGAGCGAAGCCAGGGATCGAACCCGCATCCTCATAGATGCTGGTCAGATTCGTTTCCACTGCGCCACAACGGGAACTCCAAGCTTACTTCACCTTTACTATGAAGTTCCTTGCATATAAAACAAAGGCGGAATACCACCTCACAGGATCATTTGAAGATTGAATGAGGTGTGAGGTCAGGGACAGCACTGCAGACAAAGGGGGGCTCAAGGGATGTCAGCCACCGCCCGCCTGCTTCCTCCAGGAGGGGCCACCCTCTGCTCTGACCTCAGGACAAAGGCCAGGGCTGGAAGGAAACATTTGAGAATTGCCAGCGGAGAGATAGTAGTTGATGGCATGGGATTCAGTGAAATCATCCAGAGAAAAGAGGAAGAATACAGCAGGGGCCGGTGAGCCCGGGTGGGGGTGGGAGGAGCCAAGAGTGACTCAGTGCCCCCGAGACCCAGGAATGGAGCTTAATCACCAAGGTATCAGGTGGAGAAAGACAAATATCATATGATATCACTTATATGTGGACTCTAATTTAAAAATGCAGCAAAAGAACTTATTTATAAAAGTCACAGATTTCAAAAGCAATCTTTGGGAGTTCCTGTCATGGCTCAGCAGAAACGAATCTGGTTAGCATCCGTGAGGACGCAGGTTCGATCCCTGGCCTCTCTCAGTGGGTTAAAGATCCAGCATTGCCGTGAGCTATGGTGTACACTGGCAGCTGTAGCTTCAGTTCGACCCCTAGCCCAGGAACCTCCATATGCTGTGGGTGTGGCCCTAAAAAAGATTAAAAAAAAAGGGCAATCTTAGGGTTACCATAGGGGAAATTGATGGGGAGGTAGGGAGAGTTGGGAGCATATGAATAATATTGTATGAAAATAGATGATTAATAAGAACCTATTGTATAGCACAGGGAAATCTACTCAATAGCTTATAATTACGTATATGGGGAAAAAGAATGGCTATACATGTATGTATAACAATTGACTTTGCTGTGCACTTGAAACGTTTGAAACTAATACAGCATTGTAAGGTAACCACACTCCACTAAAATTTAAAATAAAATGTTAGAGCTACGAAAAAAAAGAAGTAGGGCCTCATTCTTAGAGTCAACTGCTCAGGAGAAGTCAGACTGGATGAGTGAGAAGAAGCAGTTAGGTTTGGTCCTTGCGAGAGCAAGTCGCCGGACGTCGTGGTTGTGGAGGGAAGATTTCGGGCGTGGGGGGGAGCGGAGGTGAGAGCTAGGTCCAACACTTAGGGGCTGAAGCACCCGCAGAGACAGGCCTTTGAGATGCAGAAACCTGAAGCCTCGCGTGGTAGTGGGGCTTTTCCTGGGACTCAGCTTGGGTGGGGATGAAATCCCCAGAGTCGTGGAGGGTGGGGATCCGGCGCTCCCGTAGGGGGTCAGCCCTGGTGTGGAAAAGCAGCGCCTTTTCCAGACAAGCCGGGGACCAAGGGAAAGCAAGCAGAAGAAGGGGAGCTGTTCACGCAGGACCCGTGTCCTGACTCACTGCCCACCCAGTGCCTGCTGTGTTTCTATTTGGGCAACGAGGAAGTGGCCTGATACAGACTGCCTTGGGGATGGACCCGCTGGAGAAAACACTGTTTGTGGGCCCTTGCTGCCATTTCTCCTCCGCCTGTTTCTCGTCCGCAGGGGTAGTGTGTGCTGGAAGAAATCACTTTTTTAAATTTATTTTTTATTTTATTTTATTTGGTCTTTTTAGGGCCGTATCCACGGCATACGGAGGTTCCCAGGCTAAGGGTCTAATCAGAGCTACAGCCGCCGGCCTACGCCACAGCCACAGCAACACGGGATCCGAGCCGCATCTGCGACCTACACCACAGCTCACGGCAACGCTGGATCCTTAACCCACTGAGCGAGGCCAGGGATCGAACCTGCGTCCTCATGGATGCTAGTCGAATTCGTTTCCGCTGAGCCACAACAGGAACTCCAGAAATAACCTTTAATGTTTTGCTATTGTGATACCCCAAAATAGCAAATTATACGTAAAAATGCAAAAAGAAAAAAAAAATCCTGCTTGAATGTTTCTTCTGTTTTTGCCCGAGTGTTTGCCTGCTACACAGCTGGCCTGTTCCACGTTAGGAGGGTTTAGCATCTGTTTTACTTTTAGAATAAAGGTTTTGGACTTTGGAATTGTTGATGTTTTTGACAAAATACTTTTCCCTTAATCCTGCTCTTTTTTTCAAAAGCTGTGATCTTTAAATGCCCTGTATTTCACACGGACGTAGTAATAGATTCCAGTTACCGTCTCTGCCTTTATCTTTTAATTTAATTTGAGAGCTAAAAGGGCTTCAGGATCTGGCCCGACCCTTTTATACTCAGTGTCAGAAATGGTTAGTTGGAGGAATCCACACACCGCTGGGATTTCTAAGTATGGAGCATTTCTAAGTAAGGGGGTTTACATTTCTTTAAATTCCCAAGAAATTCAGATTCTTCTCATTTTGAAACTGTTATCTGCCTGCTCTCATCAGAAACAGCACCCTACTGGTACAATAAAGAGGACTCACTTCAGGGAGTTCCCTTCGAGGCTCAGCAGTTAATGAACTCAACTAGGATCCATGAGGATGCGGGTTCGATCCCTGGCCTCACTCAGTGGGTTGAGGATCCGGCGTTGCCGTGAGCTGTGGTGTAGGCTGGCAGCTACAGCTCCGATTTGATCCCTAGTCTGGAACTTCAATATGCCCTGTGTATGGCCCTAAAAAGCAAAAAAAAAAAAAAAGGAAGCACTTGAGCATCCTCCTCTTAAGAGCCTCTTAGTGATCTCCCCAAATCTTCTAAACCTTCAAAGACTTAGCCTCCCCCCTACTCCACCCCTGCTGTCCCAGCTCCTCGTTTTGTTGTCACAGTGTAATAGAGACAGGGAAAAAGCAGTGGCCAAATCCTTAATGTAACAGTAACAAAGCTGAGCATTTCACTAGCACTTTATTTATTTATTTTTTTTGTCTTTTTGCCTTTATGTAGAGTCGCACCCGCAGCATATGGAGGTTCCCAGGCTAGAGGTCTAACAGGAGCTCTAGCCGCCGGCCTTCGCCACAGCCACAGCCACAGCAACGTGGGATCCGAGCCGCGTCTGCAACCTACACCACAGCTCACGGCAACGCCGGATCCTTAACCCACCGAGCAAGGTCAGGGAATCAAACCCGCAACCTCATGGTTCTTAGTCGGATTCATTTCCACTGCGCCACGACGGGAACTCCCTCACTAGCACTTCAGTTGGCAGAGCCCTTTCAAAAACAGGGGCCCTGTAAAGAAGGCTTGCTGACGCTGTAGAAAGGTCCGGCCGGATGGCTTCCTTTGTATATTTATTTTAACAAATCACTGTCTATTAATGAAAGGAAATTAGAAATGAAATTTTGAAAGGAAAAAAAAATTACCCCATCTCCCCATCTGAGGATAACCATTTATCATTTTAATATGTTGCTTTCAAGTCTCTTTTCCATATATAGATTTTGTTTTAAGAAACATCAGTGCAAACTTTTTTTTTTTTGGAGGCTGTTTTTTGTGGAACATGATGAGTTTTTCCCACCTTAGCTCTTGATGAGACATAATTTTTAATGGCCGTGTCTTTCCTTAGAAAATTTGTTTTTAGCACAGAATCTACCAAGATTTGTAACTGTTTGGAGGAGGGCCATCTCCAAATATGAAATACGTGAACTTTTTAAAAATATCCTTTGTTGTGAAATACAATAGAATATAGCCAGCTAGTTTTATTTTTTTTTAAGTATAGTTGATTTACCATGTTGTGTCAGTTTCTGCGTACAGCCAAGTGACCCAGTCATACATAATACACTTTTTATCATGTTATCCTCCATCATGTTCTATCACAAGAGGTTGGATATAGTTGCCTGTGTTATGTAGCAGGACCTCATTGCTTATACTACCATAGTTTTTATGGCCTCACTTCCTTGGTTTTCTTCCAATTAAGTATCTATAAACAATAAAGCTTCATTTTTGGTGGGTTTTGGTTTTTTGCAAATGGTATTGTAGAGCATATGCCCTGTTGTGTCTGCCCCTTTTGCCTAGTAACCTGCCTTTAAGATGGACCAGTATCAGAGTTCCCGTTGTGGCTCAGCAGGTTAAGGACCTGACGTACTCTGTGTTGCTGTGGCTGTGACTGTGGTGTAGGCTGGCAGCCACAGCTCCAATTCGACCCCTGGCCTGGGACCCTCCATGTGCAGCAGGTGCAGCCCTAAAAAGAAAGGGAAAAAAAAAACGGTTCATCAGCATTGTCCTATGATATTCTATAGCACAACTTTCCACCTGTTGACACACATTAGGGTCGTCTCCAGCAGCCCACAAACAGTCTGAATGTATTTCCTGATGTATACAAGCACTTCTCTGTGCTGAATATTCTGGGACTATACTGTTTGGTCACTGGGTGTGTGTGATTATATCTTCCCCATTACCTTTTTTCAAAATGCTTCTATCACCGTACGTGCCCATCAGCAGTGAATGAAAGTTCCCATGGTCACATTTTTTTTAGCTCAATGAATTTTATTACCTTTATGGTTGTGCGACGATCATCACAACCCAATTTTACAGCATTTCCATCCCAAACCCCCAGCCCACCCCCCTACCTCCCAACCTGTCTCTTTTGGAATCATAAGTTTTTCAAAGTCTGTGAGTCAGTATCTGTCCTGCAGAGAAGTTTATTGTGTCCTTTTTTAAGATTTCCTGTGGTCACGTCTTTGTCTGTACTTGGTGTTGTCAACTTTTGCATTTTTGTTAGTGTCCCATTGTGGTTTTCATGTGCAGCTCCCTTTTTACCAGTGAACTTGAGGGACGCTTCCTCCCTCCCTTCTTTTCTTCCTTCTCTGCCATTTAAATTTCTTCTTTTATGAGATGACCAGATATAAAATGTCGTTTTTCTGTACTGGGTCATCTTCCCCCCACTGATGTGTAGTAGTTGTTTAGATGTTCTAGGTGTGAACGCTTTATTGGTTATATGTGTAACAAATATCTTTCCCCCCTTGGTGGCTTTCGCCCTTTTTTACTTAATTAATGGTGTGTTCTGATGACCAGAAGTTCTTTATATTTAATGTAATACAATTTGTTGTATGTTCCTCTATTAATGGCTAGTGGGTTTTATTTTTTTTTTGGTTTGTTTTTTTTTCTGGTTTTTTGTTTGTTTTTTGTCTTTTTAAAGCCACGCCGGTGGCATACAGAAGTTCCCAGGCCAGGAGTCAAATCGGAGCTATAGCTGCCGGCCTACACCACAACTATGGCAATGCCAGATCCTTAACCTGAGTGAGGTCAGGGATCGAGCCCGCGTCCTCATGGATGCTAGTCAGACTTGTAACCCGCTGAGCCACAATGGGAACTCCTCTTTTACTTTATTTTTTATTTTTAGTATTAATCATCTCTTAAACTTCTGTCTTTCAATAACTACCTTCGGTTTTCATTTTACTTCTCCTCTTATATGTATGTATTTTATATATTCTCTTATATATGTTTTTGATTTCTGATATATTTGTTTATAATTGATGACAAAATCTCCTGGTGGCCACTGTGGAAAGAGCCTAGACTTTAGATGTGAGATTTGAAGGCAATCTTCTCCCCAGGTGTCCTCTGACGCCCACACTCCCCACCCCATGCAGTATCCGATGGCTCTCATGCTTTGGGGTGGGGGGTCATGGACTACTTTTGATGCAAATTGTAGCAGGAGGAGGAGACTCTTAATTTTATTTATATTTCCCCTTCCAGGGCCTATGAACTCTCAGTTATAAATTCCCGATGAGATGGCCAACAAGCACATGCAAAAATGTTCAACGTCACTGATGATTAGAGAAATGCAAATCAAAACTACTGTGTGGTACCACCTCATACCAGTCAGAATGGCCATCATTAACAAGTCCACAAATAACAAACGCTGGGGAGGGTGTGGAGAAAGGGGAACCCTCCTGCACTGTTGGTGGGAATGTAAATTGGTACAACCACTATGGAGAACAGTATGGGGGTACCTCAGAAAACTAAATAGAGAACTACCATATGACCCAGCAAGCCCACTCTTGGGCATATAATCAGGACACAACTTTCCTTGAAAAAGATACATGCACCCATATGTTCATTGCAGCACTATTCACAATAGCCAAGGCATGGAAACAACCTAAATGTCCATTGACAGATGAATCGATTAAGATGTGGTATATATACACAATGGAATACTACTCAGCCATAAAAAAGAACAAAATAATGCCATTTGCAGCAACGTGGATTTAACTAAAGACTCTCATACTAAGTGAAGTAAGTCAGAAAGAGAAAGACAAATACCATATGATAGCACATATCTGGAATCTAATATACAGCAGAAACGAACCTTTCCACAGAAAAGAAAATCACGGACTTGGAGAATAGACTTGTGGTTGCCAAGAGGGAGGGGGAGGGACTAGGAATTTGGCGTTAACAGATGCTATTGCCTTTGGAATGGATAAGCAATGAGATCCTGCTGTATAGCACTGGAAACTTTGGTCACTTGTGATGGAACATGATAATGTGAGAAAAAAGAATGTATACATGTATGTGTGACTGGGTCACCTTGCTGTGCAGAAGAAAATTGGCAGAACACTGTAAATCAGCTATAATTGAAAAAATAAAAATTATTATAAAAAGCAAAAACAAAACTGGTGCTGAAATGGACCTCCCGGTCCATCAGAGAAGGAACTCGGTGGCTGTTACAGTGGAGGGAGGTCCCTGGGGTGACTTTCCTTCAGTAAAAAGCATCTCCCTGAGCCATGGCCTGTGGATGCACCAGTCAGGGTTCCTTTCTGATAGCCCTTTTCATTGTGTCCTCATTGAGGGGGCTCCATGTTTTAAAATCCCTGATGTAGGGATTTAGGGCACAGGATGCAGCAGCCATTAGTTCCTTCTTCAACCTTCCATCAAAACTCCTTTTGCTGACCATTTTTTAAAAAATATTTTATTGGAGTTCCCGTTGTGGCTCATTGGTAACGAATCCGACTAGGAACCATGAGGTTGCGGGTTCAATCCCTGGCCTTGCTCAGTGGGTTAAGGATCCAGCGTTGCCGTGAGCTGTGGTGTAGGTTGCAGACGTGGTTCGGATCCCGCGTTGCTGTGGCTGTGGCGTAGGCCGGCAGCTACAGCTCCTGTTAGACCCCTAGCCTGGGAACCTCCATATGCCACAGGTGTGGCCCTAGAAAAGGCAAAAAGACAAAAAAAAAAAATTCTGCCATATGTCTTCGTTTCTTTTGTCCTTTTTTTTACTTCTAGATACTCTTTATTTATTCTGGATATCCTCTATAGATTAGTAAGTGGAGTACCTGTTTTCCTGGGGCCCTTTTGTTCTGTTCACCCACCGTGTCTGGGGAGCTGCGTTCTTCTGCCTGGGCCAGGCTAGCTCACCATCACGACTGCATCCCACCAACAGGAAGGGGCTATTTTTAATGATTTTTATTTTTTCCATTATAGCCGGCTTACAGTGTTCTGTCAATTTTCTGCTGTACAGCAAGGTGACCCAGTCATACGTACATGTATACATTTTTTCTCAGGAAGGAGCTACTTAAAGTTTTGACCTACAGGTCGTTGCTGCTCCCAGCCCACATCTGCACACTGCAGGCTACCAGGGAAGCCAGGAAATGAAGCCTGAACACAGCTGTTTACCCAGCTCAACACTGGCAGAAGGTGGAGAGGGGAGACCATTGACGGACTGAAAGACTCGGAAGAGTTAAGCCCCGAGGCGAGGCTAAAGAGAATATATCTGCCTTTAAGTTAGTTGTCTCCCATACCTTTTACTGATGATAAATGTTAATATCTTTCATATTTTATTATAACCGCACTTGAAGGACTCTTAATATTATAATATTTGGCAAATGTGCTTTTGTTTTTATTTCAGAAATACATTTAGGATGATCAGAGAAACTCTAAAGGGGGAAGAATAGGAAATGAGTTGACTCAGTAAACATAGAAATGAAATTTTTGATATATAACATGAATTTCCAGAAAAAATGTCATGTTCGTTAGTTTTGCAAAAGTTGTAGGAGACAGAATCTCAGTCACTTGGTAATGAGATGGGCCTCTAACACTTTTTTTTTTTTTTTTTGCCACACCCATGGCATGCAGAAGTTCCCGGGCCAGGGATCAAACCTGAGCCACAGCAGTAACAACGCCAGATCCGTAACCCGCCGAGCTACCAGGGAGCTCTGTGGGCCTGTAACATTTTTGTGGAGTTCATATCCATTTTCAGCGAAAGTGTGTGTATTAGATGATGTGCTAGTAAGCTGGTGGGGGTTTTCTCTCTCTTTTTCTTCCACACGGCAGCTAACGGCACGCGCCCTCTACTTCCCAGGTACGGCGTGAGTCCTGAGAACATCATCCTGTACGGTCAGAGCATCGGGACGGTCCCCACGGTGGACCTGGCCTCCAGGTACGAGTGCGCAGCCGTCATCCTCCATTCACCGCTCATGTCTGGATTGCGCGTGGCTTTTCCCGACACCAGGAAAACGTACTGCTTTGATGCTTTCCCCAGGTAAGCGCACACCTCCCAGCAAGTGCTGAGGCGTCCGGTGACCCGCTTCAGATCTGATGCTGCTGTTAACTGTGGGCCACTAATATGTCTTTGCTGAATGCCCTATGCTGGGATATGACAGGTGGTATGACAGGTACACCAGTCAGGGACTTGGTCCCCTGGGCCTGACTCATTCGTGTGAGAAAAAAAAGAAAAAAAAAGCTACCAGATGATGTATTAGGACCTTGTTTATACTGATATCCAGGACTGATTGGTTCAGCGGGCTGTGCAGGATAAAAAGTGCCCACGTGTCTTAAAGGAACTTGAGTTCAGTGTTGGTGCCTTCACTCAGCATCGTTGAATCACAAGAGCTGAACGCAGAATCTGTGATGAGGCAGTTAACAGCGGTCTGGACATTCACACAGAAGCCACAAGGATCCTCACTTTTGAAATTTCTCTTACTTTTTTTAGTCAGACAGATAGGTCAGAGAAGTGACGTGAGCTCCTTGCAAGCTGGTAACGAGCTGCTGGGACAGTGTGAGTGAGCTGTTCACCACCCAGCACCCCCGAAGTCCCTGCAACCCCTCACTCCTTGTGCTGGCCCATTTTTGCCTGAAGACCACCCCCGCCCCCTCCCCTGCAGAGGGACCAGCACCGACCACTGGAAGCTTATGCACTGGAAGCTTATGCACCAGAGCCGTCGGCTGGCTCCCCCGCTGGTGCCCCGGGAGCAGCAGAGTACTGCCAACCCAGCTCCCGCCGTTTTCTGGCTCCCTAATAGAAGGAAGAGAAACAAGCAACTGTACTGCACATGCAGAAGCAGCGAGCACACCGCTTCCTTCAATACCTCTCTTTGAAAACTTGTGCTTGTTTTTTGAAATCTAAGCCGAGGAAAGTATTCAATAAAAAACCGTTTGCCCCCTCAGCTTTGCTCATGGGGCACTGCCAGAGAATGTGCGAGTCTCACCGCAGAACTCACGCTGCCATTTTGCAGGAAAAGCCTCAGCAGAAGTACATACAGTTTTGGGCTTTTGATTGGACCCATTAATTGCTGCCATTCTGTTACTGCTGGGAGAAAAAAAAAAAAACGTGGTTTGGTTACATAAAAGGTTAGTGCGGACTAACCTCTTAACACCTTGGGTGAACTTCACTTCTGTGCATTTTGTACCAGGATTCAGTGAAGTTCAGCTTCATGGGAAAGTGGAGGGAGCTGCAGATTTCCAGAGAAGTGGCTGAAAATGCTAATAAGTAGGGCTCGTGTGCCTCTCAAGTGTGGCCTTATTTGTGCTGAATGGGTAATGAGAGGCCAGCTTGTCGAAAGGGAGACATTTAGCATGTTTGTGGGAAGCTGTGAGGGGTTACCCTGGCAACCAAATGACTAGGTTTCCCCCTACATGCCCCCCCCCAACTCTTAAATTAACTTGTACCTTAAAATACAGCTGCCACAACTAATTGAAGCTTATTAATTAATGGGAAACCAGCAACTAGTCTTTACTGGCTTTGTCTGATCTGCCAGGCACAGGCTAAACATTTCATGCTCCTTATGTCACAAGATCCATTTTACAGATTAGAAAACCGAGGCTCAGAGAGTTAAGTGGTTTGAGTGACTTGGTGAAGGTTGGGAGCGGAGACAGCCAAAAAAGGCCACTCTTCCTCTTCGATACCATAAAGTGATAATCTGATAGGTTTCAAACCATTAACAATCACATTGACTTTCATCGTTAGTTGAATTTGAGAAATGTTTTCTGAAATGTCCAGGGCTACCAAATGCAGACTTGTCTGTGTCCCTCTCTCCCTCTCTCTCTCTCTTTTTTTTTTTTTTTTTTTTTTTGCTTTTTAAGGCCACACCCACGGCATATGGAGGGTTTCCAGGCTAGGGTCAAGTCAGAGCTACAACTGCTAGCCTACAGCACAGCCACAGCAACTCGGGATCTGAGCCACATTTGTGACCTATAGCACAGCTCACAGCAACACCAGATCCTTAACCCACTGAGCGAGGCCAGGAATCGAACCGCATCCTCTTGGATACATGTAGGTTTGTTTCTGCTGCGCCACAGGGGGAACTCCGGTGTCCCTTTCTTTAAAGGAAGGTACTTTCACATTTCCTTTTTCATATTAAAGAAGTCTTGTTCATTATTTGGTTGGTGGTTTATTTTCGTTTATCTCCTGTACATTTAGAACCAGATGGTGGCATTTACCCTCAGAGACACCCTCCAGGCTCTAGAGATTCTCCTGAATTTTGCAGCGTGGAGCCGTCAGTAAATATATTTCTAATCGACTGTAATTGGGCTCTCGCCTTCTTAGAAGAAGCTACTTTAAAAAATACCTATAGGAGGAGTAGATTTCTAAACGAGATTCCTAATCTGAGAAATTGAGTTCTGCCACGGTGGCCCTGTCCTTGGCAGATTACACGGCCGATGAGACTTTGCTGTCTTCCCGGATGACTTGAGGCGGTTGGCAACTTTGTGAGCTGTCCGTAAGGCTCTGTGCTAGCTGCTCGTTGATCTTTGCAAAGCGTCTCTGATGTCAGACCTGCGTGCCGTGTCCACAGCCTCATGCCTGCTCTTTGACAATCTCGCAGAGCCTCGGTTCCCTCCTGGGCTTGACAGAGATGCTCATTCTTCTGGTGTTGCGCCTCATCTTAGATGAAAGGAGCTTTTGTATGTCAAGTGCAAAGCACCCGGCTGTGGTCCATGTGAAATAAATGTTAGCTGTGCCTTTGAACAGAATGGTCCCTCTGAGGAGCACCAGTCCGTATCCTGTTGTAACTCTGACTGGGACCCAATACCAAGAGTGCCCTGTGAGGGCGATTCTGGCAGGAGGCCAGGCCGGATGGAGGGTCCCCCCAGTCGATGCCTTGGTAGGTGCAGAGACGGTGACCTCCCTCGGAGAAGTCACCTGCCCGCCACCCCAACAAGGCGTACAGTCTTCTGAATGTCTTGTGGGAACTGCCTTCTTTGGGAGATAACTCAAATAGTCGCCCTTGGTAGGTGGACTTGATCTTTGTAAACAGATCTTTCAGAGCCAGATCTCACTGTTACCTGGCGTTCTCGAGCTGAATAGTACGGTTTTTATCTTTTGCAAAAGGAGGCGTTCATTTTTATGAAATGAGGTTTGTGAGGATCCTGTCGGTCGATTCTGAAGATCGCGCTCAGAGTAAGGGCGCTGAGAGCTTGAGAGCCGTGGATTCAGTCGGCTTTCAAAAGAGACATTCATTCCGGTATGCTCGGTTCCAGCTTGTTTATTTTTTTAAAAAAATCCTTTCTGCAGAATATGAAGATACCTGAAATACTAGTTACTGGAATGTCAGTCTGATGACGCCGAGGGGTTCTGTTTTTAATAAAATACTTTCACAAAAACACAGTGGCCAAATGCACTGTGGTATTCTCAATGGGATCTTGGAACAGAAAAAGGGCTTCAGTGGAAAAACTCGTGAAATCCAAATAAAGTTCGGGAGTTTAGAAATGCCCCAGCGTTGGTTTCTTGGTTTTGACAAATGTACTGTGGTAACATGAGGTGTTAGTCTTACGCGGAATGGGTTATGGGTGGAGAGGAACTCTGTATTATCTTTGTGACTTTCCTGTAAATCCAGAATTATTACAAAATGAGAAGGTTATTTTTTAAAAAGATGAATTACTAAAAAAGGGAGGGGGGAAAAAACCAATGAGCTGACCTTCCTTGCCTGTGGTTGCTGACTCTACATTAAGTTGGGTTTTGTTGTTGTTGTTGTTGTTTTTTGCTTTTTAGGGCCGCACCTGCGGCCTATGGAGGTTCCCAGGCTAGGGGTCGAATCGGAGCTGCTGGCCTTCACCACAGCCACAGCAACACCAGATCCGAGCTGCGTCTGCGACCTACACCACAGCTCACAGCAATGCCGGATCCTTAACCCACTGGGTGAAGCCGGGGATCAAACCCGCAACCTCATGGTTCCTAGTTGGATTCACTTCCGCTGCACCGTGACGGGAACTCTTACGTTAAGTCGTTACATTAAGTGTGATGTGCGTCATCTGTGAGCGTAACTAAAGGAGGCCTTTTTCTCTCCCCCCCTTCCTGTCTTGCAGCATTGACAAGATATCTAAGGTCACCTCGCCCGTGCTGGTCATCCACGGTACAGAGGACGAGGTCATCGATTTCTCCCATGGCCTGGCCATGTATGAGCGCTGTCCCCGCGCCGTGGAGCCCCTCTGGGTCGAAGGGGCCGGGCATAATGACATAGAGCTTTATGCACAATACCTAGAAAGACTAAAACAGTTCATATCTCACGAACTTCCTAATTCCTGAAAAAAGGCGACCTGATCTTACCTCACCTACTGTGAACACAAGAGTCCTCCGTTTTGCACATGCTTTCACTGGACAGCTGTCGTGGCGTGATAACCACGAGCAAGTGCCCCGGCTTTCGAGGGCGTCCCGCTCAAAGCACCGAGGAAGTCTCAGTCTTTCGTATCTAGAGGTTCTACCAACTCACACAGTCACGTTAAACCGAACGGTGGAGACATCCAGCTTCATTGCCTGCAGCATGGGAACGAGAGCTGAGCTGGGGGAGGGGACCGTTTTCTCGTGCTGTATAGAGGGTGCACACACCTGTTTCTCCACCTTACCCATCACTTAGGATTCATTTATGCAGGACTCGACCTTCTCTCCACCCGTGTTCTCAGTATTTGACCTGCAGCTCCCTTTCAGCCACTGGATTCATGGGTTCAGTCCATTTGTGAAGCTGATAGTGTAACTGGAAAACCATTGTGATGAAAATCCCTTCGTTAATCTTTTGTTCACAGGCTGATCTTTCCCCCAAAACAAATCAGTTCAAGGGTAGTTTCCTGGAACTATCACAAACAGCTTCATCAACTGGAACCATATAAATACAACTGGAATATTCTTAAACAAACGGCAACTGGGGTTTTTTTAAGTGTAAATTTATTACTAGTCCACAGAGTTTTAATATTTTGATTGTCTGGGTGGTCTAACAAAGAGCCTAGCCGACTTTCCTTCTGTAAAGTCCTCCTTGTAGGCTTTTTTAAAAGTACTGTACATATTTGCAATTACATTGTGCATAGATTCTTAATGGGTAGTTTTCTTTTGTCAGGCGACAACAACAAATTGCAAATTCCTTGTTTGTAATGTAAATGATTGAATACATTTTGTTAATATGTTTTTAATTCCTATGTTTTGCTATTAAAGAATTTTATAACATTTCCAAGACAAAAGTTACAAGTTTATGCTTTGAAGAATTTACGTAATTAAAATTTCACCGAACTGATCTTTTTTAGTTTAGGAGTTATTTGGGTTTTGACACTGGAGTTGCGCCAAATAAGCATCCGAAATATGAGATGCTTAAAGTTGCTACACTACTTGTATTGGTTGGGGGTTTGGGTTTGGGGGTTCTTTGGTTTTATTAAAAAAAAAAATTTTTTTTTTCCAAATTTAAAAGCCTTAAATGTACTGTAAGCCTCAGATTGTTGTAAAGCTGGATTGCGGTTGATTGGCAGTTTGTGTATTGTTGCTTGGGTGCAACACAGCGGTTGGTCATGGAATAAAGGATGCATGGATCAGAACGTGTGGACTCACGTGTCGTTTTTTTCCTTCCTCTCTTCCTTAAAGAAAACAGTGAATGAGAAGAAAACATTTTGTCTGGCTTTATGAAGAAACCCTTGTGGCTTACAGGTGTTCACTGTCTTTCTCGAGGTGTGTGTTTTTGCTCAGTAAGAGACCATAGGTTCCTTTCGGAGAAGCCAAGATAAAAAGCCTGTAAGTAGCAGTAAAGTACAGAGGGACTCCAGGAGTTCATGTTGCGGCTCAATGGATAACGAACCCGGCTAGTATCCATGAGGACACAGGTTCGATCCCTGACCTCGCACAGCGGGTTAAGGCTCCGGTGCTGCCGTGAGCTGTGGTGACACGGCTCGGATCCAGCGTTGCTGTGGCTGTGGCGTAGGCCGGCAGCTGTAGCTCCGATTAGACCACTAGCCCAGGAACCTCCACACCTTTTTAGGTGTGGCCCTAAGAAGACAAAAGGAAAAACAAAAAACAAGTACAGAGGGTCTCCAAACAGAATGCAGTGGATTCTACCGAAACAGGAGTGACGAAGTCAAGCTCACTGTGACCTGGCTGGGAGGGAGAATGGGCCTGTTTCTCAGGAAAACCTGGGCTGAATGTGTCCCATAGTCTTTTCAGTGCTCTCCTCACTGACCGGTAAAAGAGAAACTGAGGGATGCGTGTTTTCAACTCAGAACGCCCCTTCCGAACACAGTAAGGAATGGTGGGGGGGTGGGGGGAGCATAAGGACACCGGGGCTGTGTCGGGGCACGCGGGTTCCAGCACGTCGCAGGCTACTTCTTGATCTTAGATCAGCACCTAGAATGTGGGGGGCCCTGGAAAGGTGGGGCCCGGCTTACCTGAGGGGGTCATAGGAGAAGCTGCAGAGGGGGAACCGTCCCAGGAGCCCAGGACGCCTAGACGGAAAAGAACCACAGCCAACCGCCTGCCCTCGGGGCGTGGGAGTGGCTAACTTCGGTTTCCAAAGGCCTAGTTTCCTGTTTTTTGTTTGTTTGTTTTTTTAATTTTTATTTATTTATTTATTTTGCTTTTTAAGGCCGCACCTGCAGCATATGGAGGTTCCCAGGCTAGGAAAATCAGAGCTACAGCTGCCGGCCTACACCACAGCCACAGCAATGCGGGACCCAAGCTGCATCTGCGGCCTACACCACAGCTCACAGCAACACCAGATCCTCAACCCACTTAGCGAGGCCAGGGATCGAACCCTCAACCATAAGGTTCCTAGTCAGATTCATTTCCTCTGCGCCACGACGGGGATTCCCAAAGGGCCTAAGTTCGGATCCCATCTGTCTGCTGCTTGCATCTTCTGTAACAGGCTCCCGGCTTTTCTCCTCCTGAACTATTTAGTAAACTTACTTCAAATCTCAGCACTGTTAATGTGAAACCATGGTAAGGGTGACAGTTACGGAAGTTAAGGTGGCTAAGCCCTTTCAGGTCACTGTTTTACTGCTTGATGTGGGTGGTTTGTATCCATTCAAAGCAGCTCATGTTTTCCGGCTCCTGACTCCATTCCCAAAACTAAGGAGGCGTTTTTTCTACTCTTTACCAGCGGTTGACGTGGGTGCGGCCTTTCTCTGAGGATGGTATGTGCGAGGACAGTGGGAATCCCAAGACAGAGCCCATTCACAGCAGTTACAGCTACAAAACACACTTAGCGATGAACCTCAAAGTTCTGGTCACTTCTGTTTTCTGCTCTAAGATGGACTGGGTCTGAGGACCAAAATAACTCTCCCAGTGGGGGAAAAACACAAAACACAAACTATCACTACTAAATGGAAAAAAATCTTAGGTGCGTGAACTGGTAAGAAAATTAAGACCATGTACATGCAGGCCAAATACCAAGATGCGAGGAGCTTTGAAACCAGTTTTCTCTTGGAAGGAAGTTAACCTGGACCAGGTTAACTTGAATATTGGTTTTGCAGCCTGGTGGAGCTCGGGGAACTGTAAACAAAGCTTAGAGCGCCCTCCACAGTGGGGAGGCCAATTGGATGCACTTAGAGGAAAATCATAAGATCATCTCCATAGACATAGACAAAACATTGGATGGAATTCCATGTCCCATTCATGATGAAAAACCAAAACTCTGGAGTCCCCATTGTGGCTCAGCAGAAACGAATCCGACTAGCATCCATGAGGATGCAGGTTCAATTCCTGGTCTCGCTCAGGGGGTCGGGGATCTGGCGTGGCCGTGAGCTGTGTGTAGCTCTCAGACTCAGATCCCGCATTGCTGTGGCTGTGGTGTAGGCTGGCAGCTGCAGCTCCGATTTGACCCCTTGTCTGAGAACTTCCATGTGCTGAAAGCACGGCCCTAAAATGCAAAGAACCCCCCCTCCCAAAAAAAGAAGAAATCTCTTATCAAACTCAGGTTAGAAAGTAACTATGAATAGAGAGATTACCTCAAAACAAACTAGAAATCCAAGCATCATACTGAGTGGTAAAATAATGGAAGCATTATTCCATTTTAGAGCGGGAATTAGCTTTTGTACCCATGGTTCTCACTTCTCAGAATTTCACAAAGCCCACAGCAGATGCAGTAGCGCTAAAGAAGTGAAAAAAGGTGTAAGATATGGAAAAACCCAAGAGGATGGATATATACTAAAACCAGATTATTGTGGCTGCACAACTCACTACATTTATCAAAAATCACTCAAAGTATGTGTTAAAGAGGTAGATTTTATGATGTGTAGATTATACCTTAATAAAAATTTTAAATAAATGAAACATAAATAAAACTCAGGTTACAACTGTCTGGGTAAAACACCTACAAGATCTATAGGTGTAGATTATTACATATAATAAGATATGATAAGAATTATTGCATGTATTAGGTATAGTAAGAATTTAGTAAATTATTAGATGTAATAAGAATTGTTAGGTTGCTGAACACTAAGCCAATTGTGTTTATGCAAAATTATACAAAAAATCAATCATTTCTACAGATGAGTTAAAACTTTAAAATTCAATAAAAAAGGTGCCATATACAATAGAATTTTAAAATATTGAATAACTGGGAATAATCTAGTACACATGTACAAGACACATTTTGGAGAAAATCATAAAACTTTTTTGAAAGACATTAAAGAAGATCAAAATTGGAGTTCCCGCTTTGGTGCGATGGGTTAAGGATTTGGCATTGCCACAGATACGGCCTGCGTCACAACTGCAGCTCGGATTCGATCCCTGGCGCCCAGGAATTTCCATGTGCTGTGAGTGTAAATATTTGAATTATAGTACCCATTGGTGGTAAAGGTTTGGACAAACACTTTAAAACTGTACTGCTAATTTTACACACAGAATTGGTATAAACTTTCCAAAGTATACTTTGAATCAAAAGCCTAACCTGGGAATCCTTCAGAAATAAGATGACATGGGCTCATACGGGATAATCAGTGCTGCACCGCTAGTAAAAGTGAAAACTTGCAAACAATCTAAGTATCCAGCAACAGGAATTTAGTCTTCATCATGTCCGTGCAAAGCATTATTCTGTAGCCGTCACAAATGATATTTAGGGACAAAATTATCCAAATCAGTGTTATATGGTAAAACTGATTATGAGATGTTCCTGTCGCGGCTCAGTGCTTAACGAACAGAGCTAGTAGCCATGAAGATGTGGGTTCGATCCCTGGCCTCCTCACTCAGTGGGTTAAGGATCTGGCATTGCCTTGAGCTGTGGTGTAGGTCTCAGACGCAGCTCGTATCTGGCATTGCTGTGGCTGCGGTGTAGGCCTGCAGCTACGGCTCTGATTCGACCCCTAGCCTGGGAACCTCCATATGCCACAGGTGCAGCCCTAAAAGGACAAAAAAGACAAAACAAAAAAAACCTGATGACGAAATGGCTCCTGTGTGTGACTCCCCTCTCCCCTCCACGTATTCAAACTTGGACAAAGAGGTGGACAGGCATAGAAGGTCACCAGCTGGACGTCTCTGCTGCTGAGGTTGTCAGTCAGTTCATATACGGAGGAAAGCCCAAAGCCACCCTCCAGAATTCCTGGGAAGTGCTTATGAAATGTAACATTATATGTTGTATCAGTCTGTTCTGGAATGCCATTGGATGGCAGGCACTGTCTTACTCCCCAAGAAAATGCTGCTTCAACTGGAAAGAACAAGTCCTCCTGAGTGCATTTCATGCTCTGGTGTGTGAGGATGACTAAGCCAGTAGATGAAGTTCATGTAAAGACTGCATCCTGTGCCATCCAGCTCTGATGCCACCTCTTCCCTGAGGCCTTGCTAGCCAGGGTTTCTGCAGAGAAGACAGACACACCTGCAGGAGCCTGCACAGAGCTTGCCCAGGCAGGGGGCCTGGGGCCCACACTGCCCTTGGAACAAGCAGGCCTGGCCTGGCCCTATTCCTTCCCAGCCCGGGGGAAATATGTTGTTAAAATTCAACGTTTTCATCAATTTTAAGTGGACCGTTCAGTACATTCACCTTGTGCCACCATCACCGCCATCCATCTCCAGAACTTTGCATCTTCCCAAACTGAGACTTTCTACCCATTAAACAATAACTCCCCATTGCCCCGTCCCCTGGGTCCTGGAAGCCACCCTTCTACTTTATGTCTCTGAATCTGGCTATTCTAAGTGCCTCATATAAGTAGAATCACACAGTATGTGTCCTTTGGTGACTAGCTTATTTCACGTAACTGCAGGTCGTCGAGGTTTTATTGTACGTATGGACCACATTTTGTTTCTCCATTCATCCTCTGATGGACCTTTGGGTTGCTTCCACTTTTCAGCAGTTGTGAACGATGCTGCTATGGATATGGGTGTATAAATACAAGCTGGAAACCCTGCTTTCATTTCTTTGGAGTATATACCCGGGGTGGAATTTCTGGATCATTATGGTAATTCTAGTTTTACTTTTTTCGGAGGAAACACCAACGTTGCAATACTTGATCTGCAATTCTTTTTTTTTTTTTTTTTGCTTTTTTTTAGGGGCTACACCTGCAGCATATGGAATTTCCCAGGCTAGGAGCTACAGCTGCCACTCTACGTCGTAGCCACAGCAATGCATGATCTGAACTGTGCCTGCGACCTACACCACAGCTCACGGCAATGCCAGATCCTTGACCCACTGAGCGAGGCCAGGAATTGAACTCGCAACCTCATGGTTCCTAGTCGGATTCCTTTCCGCTGCACCACGACGGGAACTCCCTGATCTACAATTCTTAACAGGAGCGTTGGAGTCTGTGTTCCCTTTGAGAGGTCTGTACCTGTGGGCGTTTTTCTGGAGAGAAGGTCCACAATTTCAGCAGCTTTTCAAAGGTATCAGTGATTCTAGAGGCTTAAAAATCACTGAAATAGACAGTAGCATCTACAGGTTCTTTTAGAGCCAATATTTTTGAATTCTAAGAACTGCGAGTGCAGATTTTGGAGCGGTTCCGTAGCTTGAGTTTATCCTGCAGGGAAGCCTGGGGAGGGAGGGCGGGGGTAGGTCAGAGCGCTCTGCCGAAGGCGGGCGGCTCTGGAGGTGCAGAGTCAAGTGCAGGAGCACCTGCAGACCCAGAAGGGGGTGAGACAACTGAAGACCCCTAGGGACAGCAGGCCCGGCTGTGAGCTTTTGTGCCGAGGTAACTGCGTGATCCCAGGCGGTTCTCTTCACTGCGCCGAGCCCGCTCTTCGTCTCTGAGATGGTAGCAACCCCTACCGCGGTGGCGGCAGGATCCGAGGAAATTCTGTAGGGAGAGACGCTTGGTAAGAGGTAATGGGGTCTTGGACCCACTCATTAAATGAATGGCTGAGTCTGGGTTTTAGAACCAAGCAGAAAACACTACGGGAAGACTGTCTCCCCTGCGGTGCCTTCGCTCCGCTGTTACTGAATCATTACTCTGCTGCTGAATCATTTACCACGTGGCCGGTCCCACCTTGTTCCCACCTGGCCCTGTCTGGCTGTCTGGGTGAGGACGCGGAAGGCTCAAGGCCTTCCAGACGTGCACAGAAACCCTCTCCTCTCCCAGCTACCCTCAGCTCTCCCTCGCCTGGACTTCCACATGCCCTTGGATGGGCCTGCAAGGCACATGTAGATCCCGAGCCCATCCAGAACTTTCTAAGATGGGACATGGGGCGGGCCAAGATCTCTGGGATAAAAAAAGGCCCAGGTGGTTGGAGCGGTGGGCCCTCTTGACCTTGACCTCTCAGCCAGGGCAAAGAAAACCAGCAGGGAGGAGAGCAGCCAAGGCTGTCGGGGGAAGGGTGAGGTGTGCTGAAGAAGGGGGCTCGGAACCTCATGGTTCCTAATCAGACTCGTTAACCACTGCACCACGACGGGAACTCCAACAATAGGCCTTTTTTTTTCAATCGGATCTCATTTATCAAGCTGACTGATACACAGAATTCCCCCTCCCTCCCCCGCTTCCTCCCTCCCTCCTTCCCTTCCTTCCTTATTTCTTCCCACAAATGTTCATGACCCCCAAACCCTCGGTCCCCAGGATGCAGCGTGAAAGCCCTCTATCCTCTTGGACCTTATATCTTAGCAGGGGGAACAGACAATAATAGGTGAACAAATTAAAAAAAAATCATATCATAATATGTGTTGTAGGAATTCCCGTCCTGGCACAGCGGAAACTAGGAACCACGAGGCTGCAGGTTTGATCCCTGGCCCTGCTCAGTGGGTTAAGGATCCGTCGTTGCCGTGAGCTGTGGTGTAGGTCGCAGACGTGGCTCAGGTTTGGCGTTGCTGTGGCTGTGGTGTAGGCTGGCAGCTGGTAGCTCCGATTTGACCCCTAGCCTGGGAACCTCCATATGCCGTGGGTGGGGCCCTAAAAAAAAAAAGGTTGTAAAGGAAACAAGAACCAGGCAAAAGTGATGAAGGGAACAGAATCTCGAGGCCTTTGAGAGGCCATCATGACCTAGTGGTTCAACGCGCACCTGTGGAGTCCCTCTGCAATGGCTTGAATCTCAGCCCCACCAGCCGCCCTCTCTGTGCCACAGGGACGCCGGGTGACTTCTCCGTGCCCGATCGCGTGAAGGGTGCATGAGCCTCGAGTGTGCTGAGCTCTCAGTAAACACCAGCTACCATCACCTGTAGAAATGGGACACTGCGGTCTTTACTGAAAGAATTTTCCACGTCCACACATGCGTAAAACCCTCTTGGGAAGAGGTGGGTAAAAGGAAGCGTTCACACCACGTGCTGAGTCTCTGTTCCCTCCAGGCTCTGAATCACGCGGAGCAATGGCTTTTGTGGATAATAGTATCCCTCGAGCCTTTTTTTTTTTTTCTTTAATAAGATTTTTTTTCTTTTTAGGGCCTCACCCATGGCGTATGGAAGTTCCCAGGCTATGGGTCAAATCAGAGTTACAGTTGCTGGCCTACACCACAGCCACAGCAACGCGGGATCTGAGCTACATCTGTGACCTATACCACAGCTCACAGCAACGCCGGATCCTTAACCCACTGCACTGAGCGAGGCCAGGGATCAAACCTCCGTCCTTGTGAACACTAGACGGGTTTGCTACTGCTGAGCCACAATGGGAACTCCCATGTATTCTGAAGGGGAAGGTGAGGAAAGGCAGAGGAAGGGACCGATGAAAGAGACTTACTCCTCTATGTCTCGGGTTCGTATTTTCTAGTCATTAACTTCAGGCAGTTATATATTTACCACAATTTTTCAAATATATAGCTACAATTAATAACCATCTTTCCCCTATATATTTACCACAATTTTTCAAATATATAGCTACAATTAATAACCATCTTACAAAATGTTTACAGAAATCTTAAAGTCACAAATATCTTACTGTGTTAAATATTATCTATCTATCTATATAGATATAGACATTTTTCTTTTTATAGATATAGAAATTCCCCTGGCTAGTGGTCGGATCAGCGCTGCAGCTGCTGGCCTTCACCACAGCAACACCAGATCTGAGCCGCATCTGTGACCTCTGCCACAGCTTGCAGCAGCGCAGGATCCTTAACCCATTGAGCGAGGCCAGGGATCAAACGCACACCCTCATAGGTACTAGTCAGGTTCTTAACCCACTGGGCCACCACAGGAACTGCAGCTGTGTGAAGTATTTTCTTCACAGCAAATAAGGAACTACAAGTCCTACGATGCTGGACCAGTAGTTCTCAAAGTGTGGTCCCGGGGCCAGTAGTGCCAGCATCACCCGGGATCTCATTAGAGGCGCTGATTCTTGGCATCCATCCTACATTTACCAAAACAAAAACTCTGGAAGGAGGGGCCCCAAAGTCTGCTTTAACAAGCCTTCTGTGTGATCTGATTTGATTTGTGTTAAAAGTTTGAAAGTCTCTGAGCTGGCTTATTTGACATTGAAATTAAAAAAAAAAAAAAAAAGGCTCCTACTGAGAATAGTTCCTATACTCCCCTTCAAGAGAAGAAAAGACTCACTGTTCTTTGGCCGCTGTAACAAGTCACCAGGAGAACAGGTTTTCAAGCTGTCCCAATCCATCAGTGACAGCTTCCTCCCGTCAGGACACGTGCTTCTAAGAGCCAGCCAATCAGCAACAGCTTTGCTCCAGTGACCAAGCTTCCTTTGCTAAAGGTCACTTCATGCCTGAATACCCGCCCTGCTAAGAGTTTACCCAGCCCCAGCCCCATGCTTCCTAAACTCTCTGTAGGAGATCAGCAGTTTGCTGTGTCCATTGCCTCCCAAGCAAGAAATCCAGCTTTTCCCTTCAAATACAGAGGAGTGGCCTCTTTCTTCAACATCCCATGCGAAAAGTTGGATTCAGTCCAGACAACGGCCACCGACACCTCCAGGGGCAGAGCATGGATAATGCGTGAAGTAGGGCAGGGGTGAGGCAGTACCCAGCGGAGAAGCAGTGACACGAAGCGCCTGTCATGTTGTTATGACACTCACACACCGTGTGGGCCACATGAAGTACCTCTGCTTCGGACAGAGGCTACAGGCCCCCAGTCTGCGCCACCCAGACTAGTCCAGCCCCCTTTGTTTTTATCCTAGAGGTGATCTAGGCACAGGCAATTGCCTGAGGACAAGGGCTGATTTAGCAGCAGTTTAAATACAGCCCACTCCCACACTGGGAGACTTTCTATACGTTTGGAAAGAAGGCAAAGGATTTCACAGCATCGTAAAAGATGTCAAATGTGTTTCATTACGTGGCCATCGAAACCATGCCGTATACATGTTCTAGCTAAGTGTATGAGCAAATCTGCCTCTTAGCCGTCTAGGAATTCCATGAAGTATTTAAGCGGCATTTGACTTAGATGCATTTATTTCTCGTGCCGGGGGTTTCTCTGCGAGCGTATTGCAGAGATCTCAGAGGAGAAATGTTATGTATTTATTTATGCATCTGCTGAGCCTCCACTCAGTCTATCACTGTACTAGTTTGGGGGCCCTGAGAGATGGGTAAGAGGCATTTCTGTGCCACAAAGCTCACAGCTGGAGGCAGAAGGGAGGAGGAAGAGATGGGTGCAAGCACACCCACTGCTGTGATTCTACCACAGAATCCTCTCCAAGCTTCCATGAGAGCGCGGGATGAGGGGGAACAAAAAATGTACCCTAATGGCAGCAATATATATATATACACACATATATATGTATATATGTGTGTGTGTGTGTGTGTATATGTGTGTGTGTGTGTGTGTGTGTATATATATATATATATATACACATTTTATTTTTTGGTCTTTTTAGGGATGCATATGGAAGTTCCCAGGCTAGGGGTCGAATCTGAGCTGTAGATGCCAGCCTGCTCCACAGCCACAGCAAAGTGGGATCCAAGCCATATCTGCAACCTACACCAGAGCTCACAGCAATACCAAATCCTTAACCCTCTGAGCAGGGCCAGCGATCGCACCCATGTCCTCACGGAGACAAGTCGGGTTTGTTACCACTGAGCCACAATGGGAACTCCCAACTGTTTTTTTTTTACGTTTGACACTTGAAGGGTCATGTCTGCCAAGCAGAAAAGAGATGAAGAGAACTCTCTGAGCAGTGCCTTAATTTTCCTGAAATGCAAACATGGAGCTGCCAACTAAATACACTCCGCTCCCAATGGCATTGTGGAAATCAAAATGAATTAGCTGATCTTTGGAGAAGGATTTCCTAACATCTGGAGCCAAGACAAATCAGGTTTACTATATTCACCTTCTGAAAACGGGTTATTGTACAACTGATGCTATAGTTAAGTAATCAAAATTTATTCTATCTGTGGACAAATATTTGTGGAGCGCCTATTATTCCATTTAGGTGCCCGAGGCACCAGGAACACAGCAGCTAATGAGATGACTGTATTTCTGGTCCGGTGGCATTTACACTCCAGTGGTACTGGGATAATCGGCAATGAAAAACTAATAAAAGCTAAAATAAAGATAAATTAGAGTAAGGTTGGGCGAGAGAGCGATGGTGATGGAGCCCATGTTTATAGGAAAGATGGAAAAGACCTTTCCAAGGGTGTGATTTTTTGAGCGGAAACTTGAATCAAGGATCAAAACTGAGCCGCAGCAGTGACAATGCCAGATCCTTAACTGCTAGGCCACCAGGGAACTCGGAGAAGGATCATGTTTTGACATCTGTTTTGGAAGAAACACTCTAGCCATAATTTCTTTGTAGTGCTTTTTTTTCCTTTTTCTTTTCTTTTTTTTTTCTTTTTCAGGCTGTACCCTGTGGCCTATGGAGGTCGTAGGGGTCGTATCGGAGCTGCAGCTGCCGGCCTATGCCACAGCCACAGCAGTGCCAGATCCAAGCCTCATCTGCGACCTAGGCCACAGCTCACGGCAACACCAGATCCTTTAACCCACTGAGTGAGGCCAGGGATCGAACCTGCCTCCTCACGAACACTATGTCAGGTTCTTAACCCGCAGAGCCACAACGGGAATTCCCCCCACCCCTTCTTTTTAATTGTGGTAAGATATACCATCTTAATCATTTTAAGTGTGCAGTTGAGTGTTCATAATATATTCACAATCTGTCTGTAGAGCTTTTCCGTCTTGCAAAAAGGAAATTCTATGTCTATTAAATAACAGCTCCCTGTCCCCCCAGCCCCTGGCAACCACCATTCCACTTTCTGCTCTATGAATCCGACTACTCATTAAACAGGAGGCAGACAGTATTCATCTGTTTTTTTTGTAAGTGGCATAATGTCCTCGAGTTTCATCCAAGTCGGGACTTCTCTTATTAAGACTGACTGATATTGTGCTGCATGAATATACCACATTTTGTTTACCTGTTCATCAGCTGGTGGACACGTGGGAGTTTAAGGCTGTTGTGAGTAATGCTGCAGTGAACGTGAGTGTACAAAGATCTCTTCAATACCCTGCTTTCGATTCCTCAGTCTATACAGCAGAAGTGGGATTGCTGGATCATATATGGTAGTTCTCTCTCCCTCCCTCTCTCCCTTTTTATTGGCTTTTTAGGGCTGCACCAGCAGCATATGGAGGTTCCCAGGCTAGGGGTCCAGTCGGAGCTACAGCTGCCGGCCTACAACAGCCACAGCAACGTCAGATCTGAGCCATGTCTGCGACCTACACCACAGCTCATGGCAACGCCAGATCCTTAACCCACTGAGCGAGGCCAGGGATCGAACCCACAACCTCATGGTTCCTAATTAGATTTGTTTCTGCTTCGCCACGATGGGAACTCCTCATCGAGGTTTGGATTTGCATTTCCCTAATGGTTAGTGACCTTGAGCATCTTTTCATGTTCTTGTCGGTCATTTGTGTATCTTTGGAGAAATGAGCAGTGACTGCTTCTCTGATCTGCCAGGACATTGTCTAACATCAAGGCAGTTTAGGGCTCTCACTGCAGGAATGCCTTGGTAGCATCTACTAAGCTTGCAAATGCTTAGTGTGATCGGCCGAGATACATTTTCTTCCACGAGCAGGCAACTTCCAAAGGAAGAACCACACATACATCAAAGTGTTTAACTGGGGCTGGTGATAGCAGCAATAAAAACTAAACTACAATGATATATAATATTTGTCTACTACTTTGGCAGTGGGTTTAAAAAAAAAGGAATATCAGTTGTTAAAGAAGATTCAGGGGAACAGACCCTCTCAGGTGTGCATTGCTGGAATGGAGATTGCTCCGACTTTTCTAGAGGTAAGTTGGCTTTGAGTAGATGCAAACTTAAGTTTATCCCAAAGAAATAATGAGAGAGAGGTGCAAAGGTGTTCAAAATCATAGCCTTATTTAGAGCTCCGAAACCGGGAGTTCCCATCATGGCTCAGCAGAAACGAATCTGATTAGCATCCATGAGGACGCAGGTTCTATCCCTGGACTCACTCAGTGGGTTAAGGATCTGGCACTGCTGTGAGCTGTGGTGTAGGTCGCAGACGTGGCTTGGATCTGACATTGCTGTGGCTGTGGTGTAGGCCGGCAGCTGTAGCTCCAATTTGACCCCTAGCCTGGAAACCTCCATAGGCTGAGGGGGCGGCCCTAAAAAGACCAAAAAAAAAAAAAATCTGAAACTGGTAATAGGGGATTGATTATGTAAATTATGTCCTTATCAGGAACAAGCATATCACTTAAAAATCATGCTGAAGGACACTTCAGACTTGGGGAAATGTTTATGGTATGTTATTAAGTGAAAAAGGCTTGTTATTATATATGACATTTTTTTGCCATTTAAAAATTTTTACCTTTTTCCTAGGTAGTACATTTGCTTGATTCAAAAGTGAAAAGTACAAAAACATACACAAGGAAGAGTCTGTTTCTTCCTTCCTCCCTTTCTTTTTTCTTCCTTGCTTTCTTCCTCCCTTCCTCCCTCCATTCCTTCCTTCTTTCCTATCTCTCTTTCTCCCCTTTCTTGCTCTGCCTGTGACAAATAGAAATTCCCAGCCCTGAATCACAGTTGCAGCTGCTGGCCTGTGCCACACACAGCCATGGCAATACCAGATGTGAGCGCATCTGTGACCAACACCACACCGTGCGGCAAACACCAGATCCTTAACCCACTGAGCAAGGCCAGGGATCGAATCCACATCCTCGTGGACACTATGCCATGTTCTTAACCCGATGAGGCACAAAGGGAACTCTAGGAAAAGTCTGTATCTTATCCCTGCCTTCCATCATCCTGCTTCCCCACCAAAACCGTCACCAGCAGCAAACAGGACATCATGTTACTGGCTTCTTATATAGCCTTCTAGGTGATTTCTTACATCTATAAGTAAATGCAAATATATGCCCCTTTTTCTTTCCCCTTTTGGACAAATGATAGTTTGCTATATACACTGATTTACACTTTGACTTTCCATTTTAATACATAAAACTGATCCTATTCTTTAAAAAAAAACAAAAAACCAGGTGTACAGTACTCTACCATGTAAATGTAACAAAAGGTAGGGAACCCTGCTACCAGGCAGGTAGGCTGTTTCTAATTTTTTTGTGAAGACAAATAGGGCTTCAATGTCTAACCCTGCACCTGTCATTTCACACATTGTGCGACTGACTCTCCCTTCAGAATAAATTCCTGTAAGTGGAAATGCAAAGTTAAATATTCTATATATTTTCAAAAATCTTGACAAACTGCGCTCAGAGGTTGTACCAAGTTGAGCTTTCATCAGCAAGGCATGAGGCAAGGCTCTGTCCTCCACCCTCACCCCAACGCCCAACAAAGGGGTATCATCAAGCGTTTGGGTTTTTGCCGATCTGATAGGGGTTTCAACATAATATCCATTTGCATTTCTTTGTCTATGGGCAGAGTTGAGCCTCTTTGCAAATGGATATGAATCACCTGGGTTTCTTATTCTATGAGCTCATGTATGAATGTGTTATTTTAGTTAAAAATGCTCATCTGGAGTTCCTGTTGTGGCTTGGCAGGTTAAGAACCCGACACAGTGCCCATGAGGATTCGGGGTGAATCCCTGCCTTTGCTCAGTGGGTTAAAGATCCGGCGTTGCCGTGAGCTGTGGTGCAGGTCACAGATGCGGCTTGGATCTGGCGTTGCTGTGACTCTGATTTGGCCCCTAGCCCGGGAACTTCCACATGCTGCAGGTGCAGCCTTATAATGTAAACACCTCCTACAACTCTATGCTGGATACTGTAGGAGCCACTGTAGGTGAACTTGGGAGACTGACCCCATTCTCCTAGAAGGTGCACGCTGGTGGAGGGGAAGGATTTTGAGCTAAACATTGAACTACTTATGAAATACATACATACATGTATGAATTTGTGCATCTGTATATGTCATTTA
Source organism: Catagonus wagneri (assembly GCA_004024745.2). NCBI lineage: Eukaryota > Metazoa > Chordata > Mammalia > Artiodactyla > Tayassuidae > Catagonus > Catagonus wagneri. The sequence continues at coordinate 22,715,914 of PVHT021183629.1, forward strand.
TACACGGAAGAATACTTGGCCATATATGATGAGTTAATAGAGATGATCTGTGAGTAGAAGTGATATTTTCCCTTTGTGCTTTTCTATGTTTTTCTGAGCTTTTTTATTTTTTAATAACTTTATTTATTTATTTATTTTTTGCCTTTTGTCATTTTAGGGCCGCACCTACAGCATGTGGAGGTTCCCAGGCTAGGGATCTAATTGGAGCTGTAGCTGTCGGCCTACACCAGAGCCACAGCAACGCCAGATCCGAGCCATGCTGCAACCTACACCACAGCTCACAGCAACGCTGGGTCGTTAACCCACTGAGCAAGGCCAGGGATTGAACGTGCAAACTCATGGTTCCTAGTCGGATTCGTTAACCACTGCGCCATGACGGGAACTCCTTTCTGAGCTTTTTGTAATGTGATATATTATGTTTGCAATTAGGTGATTTCTCCTCTGTTCATTTTCTGAAATTTATTTTTTCTTTTTCTTTTTTACTTTTTAGGGCCTCACCTACGGCATATGGAGGTTCCCAGGCTAGGGGTCAAATTGGAGCTACAGCCACCGGCCTACACCACAGCCACAGCAATGTGGGGTCCAAGCCTCGCCTGTGACCTACACCACAGCGCATGGCAACACCAGATCTTTAACCCACTGAACGAGGCCAGGGAATAAACCCACAACCTCATGGTTCCTGGTCGGGTCCTAGTTTCCTCTGTGCCACGGTGGACAGGAACTCCCCATTTTCTGAAATTTCAATTTGTTTTTTTGCAAAGAACACAAACGATTTTTGCATTTAGGGAAAAGAACCATGTGCTATGAACATGTCATGTACACACAGCCAAGTTTACAAGTATTTTAGAGTGGAAAAAAAAAAACACAGGAAAGAATGCTCTTTCTGTATGGTAATGATGACACTGCACGGGGAGATGTAGAAACCCATTTTCAGAGCTCTTGGCTGCTTGGCCAGTGTTTCGTGACCTCCCGTCCCAAATACCAATGCTGACCTCCACTCACCAGAAAAATTGAGGACTTGTCTCTTCTCAGCTGGTCAACCTCATCTGCAACCAGCAAAACAGGAACTGAGCAGCTATGAGTCCTGGAAATCTGGCCCAGAGGCTGGGAATTTCCCTTTTCGGATGCCAGCTTCATGCTCCGCGTCCAAGGGCGACCCCTGCTGGTAGAATTTAAGTATGCCGGTCATTGGCGAGCTGCTATTAGAACTGGGATAGCCTGAGGTTTCATTTTTTTTTGGAAGTGTGTGTGTTGGGGGGGACTGGAAGCCTTGAAGCCACCAGCTACTCCCTCCTTACCCCCGAGGCCTTCCCGACTCTCCGTGCCCCCCCCACCTCAGGTTCGCCTGTCGTTTGCCTGGAAAAACCAGGTCTGGGGTTTGGAGAATGAAGCCACTGGTGTAGACAGAACTTAAAAGTCTTGCAGGCAGTCAGGCTGCTATAGGGGGCAGAGGGCCGGCTTTGTTGGCTGGAGAGTAGAATGTGGTGACTCTCACTCCCAGCAGTGCACTTGGATCCTGCCAGCGGACTGAAAATGCCAGGGTTGGGCAGCATTGGGGACCAGGGAGCAGCAGGCCATTCGACTACACTGATGTGACTGAGGAGGCAGGCTGGAGGCAAATGCACCTGCAGGAAGCTCAGGGTGGGATCACAGCATTTAAGAACATTTCTTTCGGAATTCCTGCTGTGGCGCAGCAGAAACGAACTCCTCTAGTACCTATGAGGATGTGGGTTCCATCCCCGGCCTTGCTCAGTGGGTCGGGGATCAGGCGTTGCCGTGAGCCATGGTGTAGGTTGCAGATGTGGCTCAGATCCCGCGTTGCTGTGGCCGTAGTGTAGGCTGGCAGTTGTAGCTCCAACTTGACCCCTAGCTTGGGAACCTCCATATGCCTCACTCGGGTACAGCTCTCAAAGGCAAAAAAAAAAAAAAAGCCCAAGGAAAACATTTCTCCTTTCTCTGGAGACTGTCTGCTAGGGAATTCTGACAAGAACCAGGAAAGCGACACAGCCTTTCTTGACCAGTGCCTGTCTCTGCATTTATGAGAGCAAGACCTTGGATGGAGGGGAGCACGGTAGTAATTACGCCAGAGACGTGCTTCCAACATTCATCCAAAAAAAGCACTGCCCGCAGACCCCGTCCATCACTGAGTGCTGAGTGGAAGTGCTCTGGCAGAAGAATCTGCTTTTAGACACGCGGAGCCTGTTTGTTATTCATCAGCATTGCTCTGTCCCCCCTGGGGCACTGGTCTGTGATCAAGAAAGCTGGACACCAAGGAAGGTGCTGGACATTTCTGTGCTTTGAGAAAACATGACTAAGCACTTCTCAGAACCCATCACCAGGCAAGAGTCGTCCTTCCCTGTTTTGCCTCTCAGATGCCTGTGGCGCAGGCTTCTCACCACAGACTTAATGCCACGCAGGCCTCAGATCTACTCTGTCCTGAGGGGAGAGGAGAAAAGCCACCCGCTGCTCCCATCACTCTAAGCAGCTCTAAGCGAGGCCGATTCAGGCTAACCTTCCTCCATGTGGGCCAAATGCTCAGCATCCTCCCAGTGTTTGTGGGCCCTGTTACCCGGGGGTCCTATGAAGAAAGAAAAGAAAGCAGGAATTAGGGTAGAGCATGGGGGCACTCGGGTGGGTTCCGTATATATTTGCTGGAAAGGAAATGCTGGGGAGGAAAACCTGCCATAGGGCCTGGCTCGTTACCTCCCTAGAAGTCAAGGAAGCCTCAGAATCCTGAGAACGGACCTTGCCATGGTCAAGATCAGCTTTCTGGGAAAGGCCTGGAGACAGCCAGCCTGGTTTCCCCAGTTTAGCCAGGCGATCACGGCTACTGTCCCGGTGCAGAAAATATGGACATAGACTCCAGCGGCTTCTATCTGACTACAGCCCCAAAGCCCAGACGTGGATCCATGAGGCGGTGGGTCCTGCCTAGAATGAAGACTGCCCCCACACAGTGGGCTCTCACATGGCACTGGCCGGAAGGGACAAAGGAAAACATAGTCCAGGAGGACTCCAATTCACCAGGAGAGAGGCTGCGTTGTGAGCTCCAAAAAAGTGGAAGAGAACACAGCAGAGAGGAAGAATAGATGACACGTTAGTGGCTGAGTTGAGGGGAGACTCCAGGGGCCCTAGGGACCTGATGTGGGCTCTTTCCACTAGCACTATTTTCTCATGCAGGGGGGATATTTACTCTTTGCTGTAACCCTCAAAGACTTCGGTCTGTCCAGTTAGGAGGGGCACAACCCTCTTGCACATAAGGGGTGTATTCTAACTTACTGAAGACTTACTGTGTGCTAGGTATTCGTACTATTGTGACCTCATTTAAGTCCTACCAGACAGTAAAGAAAGCATCAGAAATCCCATTTTCCCGATGAGGAAACTGATGCCCAGGGAGGTTAAGATCCTGGTACAGTCATATAACTGGCATGCCTGACTCTGATTTCAAACCAAGTTCTCTTTAATTGAAAGCCACCAAATTTTCCTTTTGGAGGGACCACTAGGTCCCATTCCAGGATCTCTTTCTGAGGCCACTTTCTCCTTGTTACCGAATGCAAGCTTGTGTGCCAGATGCACAGGGAGGCCAAACAAACCAAAACCTTGGAGTTTGGGAGTTTCCGTCATGGCTCAGCGATAACGAACACAACTAGTATCCATGAGGACCGGGGTTCAATCCTGGCCTCGCTTAGTGGGTTAAGGATCCGGCGTTGCCGTGAGCTTTGGTGCAGGCTGCAGACGCGGCTTGAATCTGGTGTTGCTGTGGCTGTGGCGTAGGCCAGCAGCTACAGCTCCGTTTCAGCTCCTAGCTTGGGAACCTCCATATGCCGCGGGTGTGGCCCTAAACACACACACACACACCTACCTTTATTAAAAGAAAAAAAAGAAAAAAAGTTGGAGTTCGGAGCAGAGAAAGGTTTATTGCAGGGCCATGCAAAGAGACGTGCCCTAAAACCCTGAACTCTCCGAAGGTTTCAGCAAAGCGTTTTTATAGGCAAGGTGAGGGAAATGTGTGCTTGATTGCTGCAAGCTTCTTGGTGAAGGAATCCTCTGTTCACCTAGGTCAGGTCATGATGTCCCTGGAAACCTCTAACAAGACAAATATTATTCTCTGTTCTGCAACTTTTTATCTTCATGAGAATGGAAAAATGTTACACCCTTAAAGGTCAGCGCCTTGAAAGCAGGCTATCTGTACATTTCAGGCTCTAGGCAACATTCTTAATTTTAAGCAAAAGCAATGGAATACGAAGTTTAAAGTAAAAGAAACAGATCTAACAGGGAGACAGATTTGTTCTTCCCTGTTACTTCCTGCCAAATTAAAAAATATATGTATTCTGCGCCTCGTCTCTCCTGGATTCTGCAGCAGACGCCAGCCTTGATTCTCCCCTTGGCAGCCTCTTCTTCGCTGGGCGCGAGTGGGGTTTTTTGCCCGCGCTCGCGCCACCCTAAGCCCTTGCAAACCCGGAGAACGGCTCTCAGCGGCCCTCCGGAGCCGCTCCCCCTAGTCCTGGGCTCCAGCGCCCTCACCTGGCTGCTGCGGCACCGGGCTCCGCGGGCTCGGGTCTGCGTCTCCCAGAGCGGCCGCCAGAGCCCGCCCGGGTCCGGCCGGGGCGCGGCGCCCCCGCCCCACTTGGGCAGGGGGGGAGCTTCGGCGGGGGGCGGGCCGGTGGCGCGCGGGCGTCAGGGGCCCCGGGGAGGAGTCAGCCCCGGGCGCCCGGCCGGAGCCGCAGCTCGCTATAAAAGCCGACGCTCTGGCGGGCGGCCGGGGAGCGCGGGCGAGCGCGGCGCGGTGCAGCCCTGCCAAGCCTGGCGAGCGCAAGCGGCACGGCGGACTTCAGCGGCGGGACGCGTGGGGCCAGCGGGGCTGAGCGCGGCCGCGGGCTGAGTCCAGCTTTCCCAGGCGAACTACCACTCCGCTTGCCCACGTCTGGGGAGCTCGCCGGGCCCATCAGTGTGCTACCCGACCGCGCCGGCTGCTGCGCGCCTGGCCTGCGAGTCGTGGCACTGTCTCGGCTACCGACCGGGAGGTAAGAGGGCCGGCGCGCCAGGGCTGCGCGGACTGCCCAGACTCGGAGGAACGGGAAGATGGGGGTATGGCACCTCCGCCGGTGATAGGGAGAACGTTACTGTCATTGGCTTCTGTTTGTCCACTCTGTGCTTGCAGTCCGTCTGTCTGTCCGCGCGTCCGTTGATGGGCTTACGCCCCTGTCACTGTCCTCTGTGGGATTTCTCTGAGATCGTGTGATCCTTTGCAAGCAGCAGGTGCTGGGGGCGCCAGTGTCCCCGCAGCATATCCAGCGGGGGGAAGATCCCCGTTTTCCTTAGAGTAACCCCCTTCTGAATGGTTCGGGGGCTGGCACCCCGGGCAGGGGCTTGCAGAAGAGGGACTGCGCTGAGGGTCAGGCCGCTGAGTCCGGTCGACAAAGAGCCGCCTCACGCTGTGCACTAGCGGGCGTGCGCCTGGCAACAGGTCGGCGTCCCGCTGCTCTTCCCTCAGCACGGTCTTCCTTCTGGTTTTCCCCGCTGACTCCCGGCCCGCGCGCTCCCCAACAGCGCTAGGCACCCAGCGTCGTGCTGACACGGGACCAGGTGGACGCAATTGAATGTCAGGTGACACGAAGGCCCCTACTGATGTTTAGGCTGAGATTGCAAACTTGGCGTCGCTGGAAGAGGGTTCGAGGGTCCCTGGCAAGGGATATAGGCTCCAAGAAAGGTCAAATTAGGTTGGGAGGAGAGGCAGGGAACTGGCGGAGCGCAGACGAAGGCCGTGGACGGGTCTCCAGCTCGCCGCTCTGGAAACCGGGGCCGGAGACATTCTGGAATGGACGCGGCGGGATGCATGTGCTCCTGAGAAAGGAGCTCAGGGCGCCGAGGTCCCCCGCCGCAGACTCGCTTTCAGCGCTCTCAGAGGCCACCGCCGCTCCTCAAAGGTGCAACACGACTGCCGTCCCAGGCGCGCCGCCAGGAGCCGGGTTTGAGGTCCCGAGTCCTGCTGTGTCCAGCCAGCGCTGCCCACAGGTGAGAAATCCCTTCTTAAACCAGCCTTTTGATGTGTGAGCCAGTGCCTGGCTGCAGGCTGCGGGCGAGCCTCTCTCTCCATTCCGGCGGTCTGGAGCGTGAAACTCGGCGCGCCCGGGGGCGGGAGCCGGCGGCTCTGCGTGCCCAGGCGCGGCGCCACCATGGACAGCTCCCAGCTGCTTCCTCCACTCGGGCTCTGTGGCCCTGGGTCTCCCCGGGAAGTCGCGCGCTTTCTTCCCAGACCCAGAGACTAGGGGTTCAGGGCAGGAAAAGTGGGACCGCTAGGCTGCGGGAGCTCTCGGCATCCTGTCCCGAGGCGACGGACCACTCAGAGGATAGGGAATCTGTGGTTTGTGACCGGGTCCTAGATCGACCCGCAGCTGAGCCCTGTACAGGATCTTCGGAATGGGGTCACGATGGGCTTCTCTGGCTTTTCTGCAGCACAACGAGGTCCTCCAAGGTGTTATAACTGTGCTGCGCCTGAGCATTGGACTGGTGGGACAATGCCAGATCTAAGTAGGAACCGCCCCCCCCAACTGTTTTCTGCGCATGACAGGGTCGTGTTCCGTTGTATTCAATTATTTAGTGAACGTGGTACTGGGAGACTTATTTGTTTCACAGTCACAGTGACGTCAGAACACGTTTATCGAGAATGTATTTGAATGCATTTGCAAAAGCAACTGTGCTGTTTTCTGATCCCAGTTGTTTCCTCCCAGGTGCATAAGAAGCTCTTAAAAAGCTTCCTTTGGGTCCTCTTTAGCCCAGTAGATGATGTTTCAAGTTGGTTGCTTGGAAACAGGGTGGGGAGAACCCCTAGAGGTTAACCTGTACAAATTAACCATCTCCCTTCTCCAGTAAGAAATGACATTGCCTGGGGCTCTTCGTTATCCCCACCTAAACAGAATGTGTATCGTCCTTCATTTTAAAATTATAGGCAATTCAGAAGATCTGCTTCTGTTTGTGACTGATGAATGCCCATGGAGAGTAAAAACAATCAAGGATAGTTATTTATTTATTTATTTATTTATTTATTTATTTATTTTTTGGAGACAACGTTTGTGACTTTCTGAAAGTCACTTAAGCACAACACAATATACCTTGCAGAGTTGTTAATGAGAATTAAGTAGCATAATGTAAAGCACTTATATCAGTGCTGAGCACAGAGAAATCTCTTAAAACTGTAGTTGATTACAGGTATATTTTAAAGACAGTAGTGCACTTCATTGAATTATGTTCACCAGCCCTCTGATCTCTCTCCTAACCTCATAATTGTTTGATAGGGACTGGCTCCACTTGGTATTCACGTTTAAGAACTTGTGGATGGAATTGTGCCGAAGCTGATCACAATGCTGGGGGGAAAAAAACCTTATTCAAAGATAAATGGAAGATTTTTGCATGAAACAAATCGGCTTCCTGTTTTTCATACCTGTACCACTTGGAGGAAAGATAAAGTAAGTCATTTTCAAAATGTTGTGATAGCCCTCTGGTTGGGATGATCAATTCTTCTTGCGCTTTCTCTCAAAAGAATCCAGGATCTTCCAAGAAACCTTCTTGTCCTGTTGCGGGTGAGGTTCCCTTGGGTACTGATGGTGAGGGTGAGGTTCCCTTGGGTACTGTTTCTGGATTCCTGCAGGATAAAGTGAGGAGTCGTTGCACTAGGGCAGCGCCTGGTCTAGGAACCCCCTGATCACCCCTGTCGTGTTTGAGCGCATTCCCTGTGCTTGAGCCGGGCTTGGCTGAGAGATCCTGACCAAGATACTTACTCTCTCTGCCTGGAGACTTGCCACTTATTTGGTCTCAGATAGATATGAAGATGGCCACGAGCTCCACCTTTGGGGTTCTGTCTGGTAGAAATCACTAATATGTGGCGTACCATAAGAGTTTGGATGATGCAGTTATAATGGGTCCAATCTTACAGTTAGTTTTTTTTTTTTTCATAAAAAGTATGTGTGTGTGTGTTTCTGCTAGTTTCACATTCTGGTGCTCTCAGATTTTCTGTATTTTTTTTTTCTTAGCAGTTCAGAAGGAATCTTAACTCCCTCCATCTGAAAGGACTGGAGCTGAAGGCTGCAAGACCACAGAAGCTGGGGGTCTCTCTGTGACTTTCGCCTACCTGGTGATGTGACTGGAGCAGGAGGACATGGGCCTTGGCCGACCTTGGTGTCCTGGCTCTCCTCTCTGGATTCCCGTGCACTTCCGGTTTCTGGCACGCAGGACTTTCTGGTAGGAAAACTTCTAAACTGCTTTTGGAATCTAGGGCCAAAGAGGGGAGGAATCGATGTGAGAGGCAGAAAGGGGTTCTTCAAAGGTCTGTGGCGTTCTGTCTGTTGCAGCAGTGTCTGGGTGGCTGGGGATGGATGGATCAAATAGCAAGACTGGCATTCCGTGGGGAAGGCTGGTGGGATGACAAAGGTGAGTGCAGTTACTCTCAGCCTCCTTTGAAGCCTGCCGCATAAGTGACCCCCTTCTAGTACCTTCTGTGGTATTGACAGAGCAGCACAATTTGAAAGGATAAATGCATTTTGCATTTGCAGTTGGAACTCAAAAAGAAATACAAGAGTTCCCATTGTGGCTCATCGGGTTATGAACCCGATTAGTATCCGTGAGGGCGTGGGTTCCATCCCTGGCCTCGCTCAGTGGGTTAAGGAGCCAGCCTTGTGGCAAGCTGGGACGTAGGTTGAAATTGAAGTTCCGACTTGACTCCTGGCCTGGGAACCTCTGTGTGCCACAGGTGTGGCCGTAAGGGGGAAAAAACAAAACAAAACAAACCAGAGAGAGAAATACAAACATGACGCTTGGGCTCCTAAAGGGAACAAAACTGTGTCTGCGGGTTGCATCCACAAGGATCCCACGTCCATCATCAGGCCAGCCTACACCTCTCTTTCCGTGTGATGGCAAATCCTCAGATGTTTGATCCCATTCAAGTATGGATCGTTGTCTCCGTTTGCTTTTTTTTTTTTTTTTTTAATCATTATATGGAGGCCACTCAGTTTCCTTTGAGCAGTGAACAGAAAAGGACCACCTTCTTGCTCTCCTGGATCTGGTTTAGGTCAGTGGGAGGTCAGGACGGTAGTGAGTATGGACGGAGACTTCTCGGTACTGAGTCCGTTTTTACTGTTTCGCCGGCTGATCAGCTGCGCCCTGAGCTTCCTTTCCTGAGAGCCTGGCACATGGAAATTTTGTTACCTTGACTCAGTCTAGGGTGCCTGCCTGTCATAGTGATCTCCTTAATATCTGCCCCTTTGGAGGCCGCCCGAGCCTCTCTGGTAGGTTCCCCCATCCTGCTTTTTCCTCTCTCTGCTTTGGAGCCAGGCTTCGTTCAAACTTGGCTCTTCAGAAGGAAGCCCGCATGCAGAGAAATGTCATCAAATATACATGTGCTTTCTGCTTAGTTCCCTCTGTGCCAGGAAACAGCTTCCCCACCCAGAGAGAACAGAGCCGCTGCTCTCCCCCAGACCCTTGTTATTTTCCAGGACCCCTCTCTAGGCTCAGCCTGGCTCCAGGCACCCGAATCTATCCTTCTCTTCCTACCCCCTGCAGGTGGGGGGGCCCAGGCAGCCTGCCTCCCCCACTGGCACTCTCTCTGAACTAGTTTCCTCTCTCCAGCTCCGGACAGTCTGGCTCCTTGCTGGGGGAAATTGCTGAGGCGTTATCATTCAATCTCCTGCAAGGGCAGCCATGCCACAGATACAACTTGGGTTTAAAGTGTTTTGACCAGACAGCTGCTTTGGAAAACGCTGTGCATTTCTTTCCCTCGGCTGTCTGTAGAAGGGTTCAGCTATTAGGCATTAAAAAAATATATTTTATTATAGTTGATTTACAATGTTCTGTCAATTTCTGCTGTACCGCAAAGTAATCCAGTTATACACACACATATATAGACACATTCTTTTTCTCACATTATCTTCCATCACGTTCTATCACAGGTGATTGGCTAGAGTTTCCTGCGCTGTACAGCAGAATCTCATTGCGTATCCACTCTAAATGTAATAATTTGCATCTACTAACCCCAAACTCCCAGCCCATCCCCCCCCGCCCCCCGACAACCACAAGTCTGTTCTCTATGTTATTAGGCATTTTGTGTTACAGGGAAGGCACGGCCAGAAGCTGGTCCTTCTGGCATGGAAAGTACCCGGGTCAGACTATTGCCTCTCCTGTTTCTAGACATCACACGGGGGCAGGAGGGCTGTAGTCTTCCCCAAGAGGCTGCTGCACTGTTCGGCCTTTTCTGGAGTCAGGAGTTTGTGCTGTTAGCCTTAGACTTCCTGGCTATAAGGTATGGACCCAGCCTGTGGGACTGCGGAAAGCACAGTGGCTGGTGCTTTTTTAGACTTGAATATGCATGCAGATCACAGGGGAGCTTGTAAAAATGCAAGTTCTGATTGGGCAGACCTGCCTGAGCATCTGTGTTTCTAACAAGCTCCCAGGTGATGCTGCTCGTCCATGGGGCTCCCTTTCGGCTGCCAGGGCCAACATCATCGCTGACCTTCCGCAATGCTAACTCAACTCTTTTTGCTGTGATTTAAGTCCATTTCTGATGTCCGAGTAGATGGGGCCCAGCTGGCCTGCATCCTCCTAATGACCTTATAACAACCCTTCAGATTCTTGGAGATAATTATTGTCGCCCCTAAGCTGTCTTATCAGTAGACGAAATATCTTGACCCCCTTTGAGTTTCCCTTTTTCCCCGTCATAATAAATTCTCCAAAGCTCTCTGGACCGAGTTCCTTTTAAGCGGAAGACCATTGTGCAAATGGCAATTTATCTTTGCCTGGCAGAGGTATTTGAATGTAATTTTGGTGGTATTAAGAGATCACTTGGGGAATTTCATCTCACTCGGGTTCCAGACACTGAGAATGCGTGTTTACATTTAAACAACTTTACTTGGTCTCTCTTCTTCTTTTTTTTTGGAACCTGAACATGAAATTTAAGGCTTGATGACCTCCCTCCACTGCCCTCCCCGTGGCATTCCTGTAGGGATGAGCCGGTAAGATGCACCCCAGTCAGCCCAAGAGGCAGGTGCACTGTTGCGTCCAGTCACCCACTGCCACATCCGAAAGCAGGGAAGAAATTGAGTCCAATGTTTTGATCATCTTCTACAGGCCAGGCCCTGTGTTAGTCGCTGCGGAGGCATAGCTGAATAAACGATCTCTGCTCCCCAGAGCTGACAGTCTAGTGGGAGGAACAGACCTCAAAGGCAGCAGTTGTTGGAGTTTCCATCGAGGCTCCGTGGGTTAAGAACCCAGTAGTCTCCATGAGGATGCGGGTTTGTTTCCTGGGCTCACTCAGTGGGTTAAGGATCTTGTGTGACCACAAGCTGTGTTGTAGATCACAGACACGGCTCGGATCCCGAGTTGCTGTGGCTGTGGCGTAGGCCAGCAGCTGCAGGTCCAATTCGACCCCTAGCCTGGGAACCTTCATATGCCACAGGTGCGGCCCTGTTAAAAAAGTTAAAAAATAAAATAAAAAAAGTCAGCAGTTGTCATGCAGTGTGACCGGGGCTAGGACAGAAGCGTAAAGGAGGAGAGGTGGCGGGGGCCTGCTGGGGGAACGGCAAAGCCAAGGGACATCAGGAAGCTTCTCTGAGATGGGTCTGGAGAAAGGTTTGTCAAGAAGGATTAGCAGGAGCTGACAAGGATTTTTCTGGTGGAGTAGATGTGGGGAGTGATGCTCAGAAGGCATTCTGTACAGACAGGAGGCTGTGGGTAGAGATCCAGAGGCACAGACAGGCCTGAACCTCTCACCTCTTGCAATTCCTCGGGTACGCAGAGCTCCATGCCTGCCCAAGTACATATGCTGTCTTACCTGCCCGCATCTTGGGCTCCACCCGGCCAGTGAGAGAGTGTTTCTGGGTAGCTCTAGGTCTCTGGGGCCTTTCATTTCTTGGATTTAAAACTACCTTATAAAATAATTTTATATGGGAGCTCCCGTTGTGGTACAGTGGAAACGAATCCGACTAGGAACCATGAGGTTGTGGGTTCGATCCCTGGCCTCGCACAGTGGGTTAAGGATCTGGCGTTGCCATGAGCTGTGGTGTAGGTTGCAGACACGGCTCGGATCCTGTGTTGCTGTGGCTGTGGCGTAGACTGGCAGCTGTAGTTCCGATCCAACCCCTAGCCTGGGAACTTCCATATGCCATGGATGCAGCCCTAAAAAGTCAAATAATAATAATAATAATAGTAATAATAATAATTTTATGGCTTAAAACTACTTTATAAAATACTTTCCCCATAGAATCTTACTAAATCCAGTTTATAAACCAGGTAAAAAGTGGCTGTGGCTGAGGGGGAGTAGGGGTTTGAATTTTGTCTTGAACTCCCGATCCAGACAGATGGCACAGAGCTCTGTAGTTCCAGGAGCACGGTTTGGAAACCCCATCCTAGAGTATTTCCTTTTGCTTTTGGAAGTCTTATTAAGAGAGAGTGTTATCTTAGTTTTATCGTGGTTTGTCTTGCTAGGTCTTCCGAACATTTTGAATGTCTTGCTGGCTTTTTGTATCAATAGTCTTCAATGAAAAGAAGCCAGGATTATCCTCTGTGTGACAAGCTAACAAACACAGGGAGCACGGGCTGCTGGTGGGAAAGGATATATGCAGGGACTGGGCCAGAAAACTCCACCCGTAGCTGACCATTGGTGGAGGCAAAAAGAGCTGCGAGCTTCTTGTAGAAATGGGCTTTTTTCTTTGAGTTCCCGTGGTGGCTCAATAGGTTAAGGAGCTGGCATTGTCTCTGTGAGGATAAGGGTTCTATCCCTGTCCTTGTTCAGTGGGTTAAGGATCAAGTGTTGTCACAAGCTGTGGTGTAGGTCCACACTGCAGCTCCAATTAGACCCCTAGCCTGGGAACTTCCATATGCCTCAGGTGCAGCTATCAAAAAAAAATGGGCTTTTTATTTTCAACTTCGTCAATCTATCTTGTCTAATGTTCCAAGACTTTTCAGATTCTATGAAAGCTGGCCAGAAAAAAAAGAAGCCTATTGCTAAGGCCTAAGACTCAACAAATTCTACCCAGAATCAGGCCTCCCTTTGCATCCATGTCAAGTAGCCACATTTGAAGGCAGGATGTTTTTGAGAGTGTGTTTTGAAAAGGGACTGTAAGCCAGAAAAGTGTAAGCACGGAAAAGTTCCACTGGCCCCGGGCGAGGCGGGAAGTTCCAGTTGGAGCTGTGGCCGTGTGTGCGTCTTCAAAAAACTCTCTTCCAGGAGGAAAATGATACTCTGAATGGGACAGCGCCCAAAGGGAGCCCCGCCCCTCACTGCTCGGTGGTCTTAGTGCTCAGAAACGTATCGGAAGAACTCCCTCCGGGCCCAGAGCCAGCTCTAAAAACACAATCCTATGACTGATGTGAAGCGATGAAAGTAAGGCACATTCAGTGTAGAGAACCCTGAGGCAGGGGACCCTCCAGGACGGGCGTCTGCAGTGGTGGGGGGACTTGTTCTGTCTGCCAGACCGACAACCCGTGGAACCGGGCAGTGGCAGGGAAGGCTGGAGAGGAGCTGGCGGTCAGCGGCCTCACTGCCCGTGTCCAGACATTGTGGCATCAATCCCCATTGCTTTGGTAACTGGAACACCCTCCGGTACGGACTTGACTCCCAAACCATGGGCATTCCGTTTCTTCTTCTTTTGTTTTTCCCTTTTTCGGCCACCCCCAAGCTTATGGAGTTCCCAGGCCAGGGATCAGATCCGAGCTGCAGTTGCAACCTAAGTCACAGCTGCGGCAATGCCAGATTCTTAACCCATGGTGCCGGGCTGGGGATCAAACATGTGTCCCAGCGCTCCCAAGATGCTACCCTTTCCATTGCACCACAGCAGGAACTCCGAGATTCAGCTTCTTGCTTCCTAGGGCTGGATTTGGGCTGGCTTCCAGGTCACCTTGCTCTTTGGGACAGGCAACCAAAGACACTGATGCCCTAGATCCCACGGGAGTGTCCGGGAGGTGGCCACCAGCGAGCCGGAGCTGCCCACTTGGATGTAATGGCCGCAGCCCGGCTCTCCCCGTGCAGTGTGCCCTCCTTCCTTCCACTCCCCTGAGGGGGCATTGGTGCCTGCACGTGGGCAATGACGACACTGATGCCCAAGGGTACAGAGCTGGTATAGGATGACAGCTTGGGTGTCTGTCAGCTCTTGGCTCAATGCATCACCCATCTGCCCTTTTTCCAGGACTCTTGTCCTGGTGTGCGGTGGGGGCTGTTATTCCCAGCTTGGTCTCCTCCCAGCCCCCAAATTCCTGCGTCTCCAGAGCCTCCTAGTCTGACAGTGGGCCTGCAGAGCCGTTCTCCTGCCTGTAAAGAACCACAAGAATGAACCTCAAAAGGGTTGAGCAGGGGAGCAGATTTAGGCAAACTGTTAAATTTTTTTGTTTTAAAAACAAACTGGTGGTTTATGGGGAGCCTGTTTCAAAGCTGACTCTTCTAGCCGCTGAGTAATTCACTCTGTGTTAATTTTCCAAAGGTTTGGGTTTAGGAAAACCTCAAACATCGTGGCTAAGTACTTTTCCTTTCCTTTAAAAATTGTGTTGATTTTTGGAGGAATTTAATCCATATGTTTCAGATCTATTTCCATGTTACTCAGCAAAAGTTGTTTTTCGCCCAACATTGCCAAGCAGTGAGTGTGCTGTGCTCCTTTTTCTCCCCCTCCAGCGCGGTCCTCGGCTTTACCCCGCGGGGGCTCACGGCAAAGCCCTGGGCTTGTGGCTGGTCGATTCTATCCTTAGCCTTTTATGAGACGTAAGCAAATATAGGCACTGGAGGCAAAAAGAAAAACCAATAATATCAATTCTGTCTTAAAAAAATTTTTTTTTTCTTTCTTTCTTTTTTTAACAGCCACACCCACAGCACATGGAAGTTCCCAGGCTAGGGGTTGAATCAGAGCTGCACCCGCTGGCCTACACCACGGCCACAGCAGCACAGGATCCGAACCACGTCTGTGACCTACACCATGGCTCATGGCAACACCGGATCCTTAACCCACTGAGCGAGGCCAGGGATCAAACCCTTGTACTCATGGGTCCTAGTTGGGTTCATTAACTGCTGAGCCATTAAAAAAAATTTGATATCTGATTCACTATTGATTTGAGGCATTAATTTGGGTTTGTTATTATTTATTTATTTAAAAATTTTTTAAAATTGTAGTTGACATATAACGTTCTGTCAATTTCGGCTGTACAGCATAGTGACCCAGTTATACATATGCATACATGCTTTTTCTCACATTGTCCTCCATCATGCTCCATCACAAGTGACTAGATACAGTTCCCCGTGCTATTCAGCAGGATCTCATTTCTTATCCACTCCAAATGCAATAGTTTGCATCACTAACCCAAACTCCCAGTCCATCCCACTCCCTCCCCCCTCCCCTCCCCTTTGGCAACCACAAGTCTGTTCTCCAAGTCCCTGAATTTGTTTCTTTTCTGTAGGTAGGTTCATTTGTGCCATATATTAGATTCCACATGTAAGTGATATCATATGGTATTTGTATTTCTCTTTCTGACTTACTTCACTCAGTATGAGCATCTCTAGTTCCATCCATGTTGCTGCAATGGCATTATTTTGATCTTTTTAATGGTTGAGTAGTATTCTATTGTGTATGTATTGCCACCTCTTCTTCATTCATCTGTCAGTGGACATTTAGGCTGTTTCCATGTTTTGGCGATTGTGAATAGTGCTGCAGTGAACATACGGGTGCATGTATCTTTTTTAAGAAAAGTTTTGTCTGGGTATATGCCCAGGAGTGGGATTGCTGGGTCATATGGTAGTTCTCTATTTAGTTTTCTGAGGTACTTCCATATTGTTTTCCGTAGTGGTTGTACCAATTTACCTTCCCACCAACAGCGTAGGAGGGTTCCCTTTTCTCCACACCCTTTCCAGCATCTGTTCTTTGTAGACTTATTAATGATGGCCATTCCGACCGAGGTGAGGTGGTACCTCACTGTAGTTCTGATTTGCATTTCTCTAATGATTAGTGATTCGAGCATTTTTTTCATGCAATTTAGATTTTTTAAAATGTTGCATTGCAACATGAGTTATATTGATGACTGAGTTTTTGATGCTCCCTTAAATTTTGCACCCTGCTCCCGATCGACCTCCTCCAGGGCTCATTCCTGTTCGGAGGTCAGGGTCCTTTCCATCAATGCTGCTTCTACTGAGATATGTTCTGATTCAGAGATCAGTACCACACACGGACAGACCAACTCTGCTGATGCTAAAGGCACCTCCGACTCTTAACCTACCTGTTGTTTTGAACTGGGGGTGTAGGAGTCTTAGGGAAAGTGGTGATGAGAGGCCTGTGTGTGTTGTCAGACATCCAGGTGATCTGAAGCTGATCTTTTCCCTTCTTCGCTGTTTACCTTGTTGCTGAGAAGGAGAGAATTGTGATGTTTCCTAGTAGAATGTTTTGCCAGTTGTACTGGGCTGATGTGTCACTGCATCTGTGATTTCTTAGGAAGCCACTGAGTTCACCAGATTTCTCAATTCAGTTCCTGGTAACAAAAGAGAAAGCAGTTGTAGGATTTGGGCTTCGGAAGTTCCATATGCAAGAATTTCTTCTCATTTGCATGATTTCCTAAAAATGAAAAGCCACCTCGGCGATGTCTATTTGTTTCACAGCTTTAAAGAAGCTGGGAGTTTTCTCTGACCACCAAACCGTGGTGGGTCGTGTATATAAGTGAGCTTTCCAGCTGGCGGAGCTTAAATCTGTTTTACATTTTTTAATTACTGGGCTAAGTTGCTACAAATGGTAACATATAAACATGTCCTGGGATTTTTCTGAGAATGACCATGTGACGAAGTTCATTTTTACTTTAAACAACACTGCCCCCCACAGTGACTTTAAATAAGAAACTATTTTTAACATAGAAAAAAGATGAGACTTCCACTGAATCTTGCTTAATAAGCGTGCACTTGAGCTTCTGAAAGCTCTGCGGAGTTTGAGGATATCACCTTTCCAAGTCCGAGGAGAAGAGAGAGGGTTAGAGTCACACTTGGAATGGGGTACATCTGGCTCACTTGGGGTCCTTTGGTGAATGTTCTGGGAAATTCGGGGCAGGAGCCTGCCCTCCCCACCCCCGTGTGGAGCACGGGGCCAGCTTCCATCTTAGCCACTCCTGGGACAAGACAGTCATTTCTTCATCCAAGACTCAGAGGCAGAGACTCTTTTCTCTCCCCAAGGGCCAGCACGTAGTAGGTCTTCAGCTATTAGTTACATGTACAAATGAGTGAGTCCTGCAGCTGAGCTCCACCCCCGCCGCATCACATACTTTTCTTGGTAGAATAACCTTGACGCCACGTCTTGTGTATTCTGCCCTGGGAACCGATGAAATCACAGCCTGCCTGTCACCCCCTTCTCAGAAGTCTTTACTCTGCTGGCCCTGTGGTTATTCCCATTATTATTATTATTATTATTAATATTGTTATTTTGCTTTTTTTTTTTTAGGGCTGCACCCGTGGCATATGGAGGTTCCCAGTCTCGGGGTCCAATTGGAGCTGTAGCTGCCGGCATTTGCCACAGCAATGCCAGATCCGAGCCGCGTCTGCAACCTTCACCACAGCTCATGGCAACGCCGGATCCTTAACCCACTGAGCAAGGCCAGGGATCGAACCTGCAACCTCATGGTTCTTAGTCGGATTCGTTAACCACTGAGCCACAAAGGGAACTCCCTAGTAGGATTTGTTAACCACTGAGCCATGACGGGATCTTGGGGCCTGAGTCTCTGCCGATCTGAGGACTGGTCCCTCTGCAGGGAGACTGCCAAGTCTTTGAGGACAGTTTTCTGAGACCCATAATCCCGAGCCCCGGGGATCACCCCTCCAGACGGCCTTGTGCCTCTTCCATCTCCAGTCTCAGTGTGGGGACAGCAGTGTTTGCATTTTCATCCTGTGGCCTTTGTGTTGATTTTTTTTTTTTTTGTAAGCACCTTCATAATTCTTCACACATTCTTGGGCAAATTCCTGACTGCTTTGTTTGACTGACCTGCAGCAGAGGGAGTGGAAGGAATGTGGGCAAAGGGACAGGATTTTTGTGTGAGACACACCTTTAGAAAGGAGAGAGGCATCGGCATGAGGGATGCGAGTCCAGCTCCACGGGTCCAGCTTAACTGGATGAAAGAGATTCTCTGAACGCGCTGGCCTGCAAAGGCGCCAGGGCGACCTTCCACAGCCTTCATCGCTTCCCTGCACTGTAGTTGCACTTAGATGTCAGATGATTCCAGTGAAAAGAAACCCATCCACAGATTTTCTCCTAGTCTGGCCTCTGTGCCCAGAACCACACATGGTCCTACAGCAAATCTAAGAGTGCCAGTCAAATGACCAGAGGATCAAGAGGTCGCCGAAGCCTGGGCCTCTGCCCTGTGAGCGAAACGCATTGGTTTTGGTTCAGATCACCAGCGTGTCCAAGATGGTTTTAATCAGATGAGCAGAGAGATAGATGAAGTGTTTCAGGAAAGACTCCTTTAGAGTTTGCTGACTGCAAAATAAACTACTTCCCATATTCCTTCCTCGTCGGGTTCCCAAGCACTTTAGCTGCTCTTTTCCTTGGTTACTAAGATTGTTAGAGCTTGTGTGATGAGCTGAAAGGGGGCCTGAGCTTTGGGGCCCCACAGATCTCACCGCCCGTCTGCCTCCCTCACTGACGGGCCGTGTGACTTTGGATGTGCTACTTCGCCTCTTTAGCTGCCTTAGTCTTTTATCCATCCTCTAAAATGGGATGATTGTGTGTTATTCTGAGAATCATCCACGGCAAACAATGGTCTTCCAGCTGTGACCTGGTGCATACGAGGCATGCGGAGCAGCGTGTCTCTTCCATTTGTCCATGTACTTGGTGGAATTCGTAGACATTTTAAGCGGAGAGGGCACTACTGTCACTTGGCGGGGGAGGTTTCAAACTTTGGCAAACTAAGGGCAGTGTCCCTTCCTGCAGCCACCACCGGAATGGCCCAGGCCTGTGCTCCGGAGGTCAAGTACAGAGGAAAAGATTGTGTGGGGAGCTCAGCACCCCTGGGAGCAGGGGCCGGGTTCTCCTTGCTCACACTGCCTCTCCAGAACGGAGCTGATGCTGAACGCACGTGTATGAATGAATGAATGACATTAAAACTTTTTAGACATTTTATTGAAGTAGCGTTGATATATAATGTTGTGTTAGTTTCAAGTGTATTGCAAAGCGTCAGATATATGTGTGTGTGTGTGTGTGTGTGTATGTATTCTTTTTCAGATGCTTTTCCATCGTAGGTTATTGTAAGATACTGAATTTAGTACCCTGTACAGGAGGTCCTTGTTGTTTATCTCTTTTATGTACAGTAGTGTATTATCTGTCAATCCCAAACTCCTAATTTATCCCTCCCTCCGTTTCCCCTTTGGTAACCATAAGTGAAGAAATGATATTTTGAAGGAAGAACCACTCACTAGCATTTCCTGACCTGGAGTATACCACCCGGGCTAGGGGAGCAGTGATGGTGAGATGGAGTGGTGCCAGTGGACAAGGAGAGAGGTGGATGGATCCAGCTGGTGTTTAGGAGCTACGACAGACAGAACTGGGTGGTTCTCAGTGGGTTCGGACATAGGGTGATGGAGAGGGAGGTGTCCTGCACCAGGTTTGGGAGCTGAGAACCTGGGTGGATGCTGGGAATAATGGAGAAAGTTTAGGTTGCAGGTGTAATTCAGGGCACCGAGGGGCATGACAGGCAAAAAAGCCTCAAATCTTTTCAATGGGGGTTATTTGTTGCTTTTTAAAAAATCAATTACTTCAAAATACTATGGAGTGTGGAGTTCCCGTTGTGGCTCAGTGGAAATGAATCTGACTAGGATCCGTGAGGATGCATGTTCGATCCCTGGCCTCGCTTAGTGGGTTAAGGATCTGGCATTGCTGTGAGCCGTGGTGGAGGCTGCAGATATGGCTTGGATCTGGTGTTGCTGTGGCTGTGGTGAAGGCCAGTGGCTATAGCTCTGATTTGATTCCTAGCCTGGGAACCTCCATATATATGCTGCAGGTGCACGCCGTCCCCCCCGCAAAAAAAAAGGCCAGAAAAAAAATACTATGGAGTGTTTAATGATTATCTCTGAGGATGAGGTACGAAATCGCTTCTGTTCCATTTTGCAATTTATTACTGCAATTATACACAGTTTATACCAGAAAGTATTTCCATAAAGAGAATGGAAATACTTTCTCCCCCCTCAACACTTTTAAAACACCTTTAAACAGACCTTGGCAAGGATTTTAAATAGAGACCTGGGTTAGCTTCTCTTTGCTGATTATGCTCAGACTACAGAGTGTAAGTGGCTAGGACTGCCGCGGAATTCAGTGTCACTAATGTATACCCTCGGTGGGTCCGTTTTTCATCCTGGATAGCTCTGACTGAGAACTTGAAACCCAAGATGTACTAAAAGGAGAATGTCAGGAAATGAATGAGCAGGCTAAAGGTACTCTGGATGAAATGCTCTTATCACAGGACTTTTGGTGCATGCCCTGTGTCCCACTTACGTGGGTGATAAGGCAGCAATGCATTTATCAGTCTGACTTGCTTATCGAAAAAAGATACCAGAGGCTTGAAGCTTTGAGTCAGTGCCAGGTGAATCAATAAAACCAAGAGATACTACATTTGCCTGGCCAGTTTATTCAGCAAACACTTATTAATCAACCACTCTACACCAGACCGAGTGTACCAGACTCCATAATTCATGCTTCTACCTTACAATTCAAGGTGGGGGGGTCATGTGAATGAGGGAGAATAATAAAACATTCTGTGTCCATACGAGGCACAGAGCAGGCAGCAAAGTGAGAGAACTCCATTATTCCTGGAGGACTTAATTAATGCTTGATTTGAACCCCATGAAACATAGGAAGAATCTGTTCTCTGGACCTAGGGAGATCAGACAACATGGTTCGTGAAAGGAGTTACCAGCAGCTTGGAGTGGCTAGGGCGTGTGGATAAATCCAAACAGGGTGAAAGATGAAGCTTTCGGGAGTTCCTGTTGTGGCTCAGCGGGTTAAGAATCTGACTAATATCCATGAGGATGCGGGTTCTATCCCTGGCCTTGCTCGGTGGGTTAAGGATCTGGCATTGCCATGACCCATGGTGTAGGCCAGCAGCTGCTGCTCCAGTTCGACTCCTAGATGAATACTGCAGGTGCAGCCCTTAAAAAAAAGAAAAAAAGGCTTTGAGATGAAAGGTGCCCAGAGGCAGTTCTCTCTCCCTGTCTTCCTTTTCGGGCATTTGGTAAATATTTTCATGTAGTCCAATTGGTTAATCATTTCCTTCTTGATTTCCTCTGTCAGTATACATTTCTCGAATGTTCAGGTGGTCCTGAGAATTGACCTTGAAGCTCCTTGACCTCTCTGGAATTATTCCAGTTCACGATGCCAAGAAGAGAGTCTAACTAACTCAGTTTCCCCCTCAACCCGCCAACCTGTTATCCAGGCACAATTTTATTGAACAAGCTCCCCTTTATCCGTGGGTTTGTGCCGCCTGTGAAAGCTTAGCTGATCCAGTTATCAGCGGGTAGATGACAGGAATGTGATAAGGCTGGCGTGGCAGGAATTCAGCCAGACATTCGATCTGACCATCCGGGCGGACTTCAGAAATTGCATCTCAGTGGGCCAGGCCTGGCTGTGTCTCCAAGGCTCTGGCCCGTCTGCTCTGAGAATTTAGCCGAATGAGGACCATTCTGGTGGCACACTGGGCCACTTGCCCGTGGGAGCTTCTATCCAGGCAGTCGCTGGGCGGTGCTGCATAAGGAGCCCAACAATTCCCCCCGGGATGGGCGGTTATCTCTGTCCCAGTGAGTCAAGGCTTGAGAGTAACCATCCACTGGGGCTCCCACGCACGCCTGGACTATGGAAGTCCAGAGGGAGCAGCATTCTGAGCATCGTGGGCAGTTTCTTCCACGAAATGCAGGTTCACACACAGTGTGAGGAAATGTGTTCCTAACCTATTGTTGAAGAGGTAGCTGAAGTCACCTATCCATCCTCTGGGTTCCCAGAGCACCGCTATGATTACAGACCCTATGAGTTATAGGATTGAATTCCATTCCCCACTCCCCACCTGCGGGCTCATGTCTTATTTATTTTTAGAGTCTGCCTGCTACCTTTTCGGAATGAATGAATGAATGATGGTTGAACAGTGACTGGCTTGTCCTTATCTTCCCACAGCTGGACTACTTAACGGTTGTGGCCACTCCTTTTAAACTGCTGTTCTTTCTCTTTAATAAAATCTTGGGAAGAGCTTGACTTTAATGTCGTCTTACTTTAGGACTTCTTCCTAATTCTAGACTTTATTTTTCATCAAAGACATGTCACAGTCACACTCTGGAGTCATCTTTACAAACCTTATTTTCAGAACCTTACTTTGTATCAGAGTTGGAGAAGAAAGTCACATTCTGAAAAGATTTGCAAGGTGACTGAGGTTCTTACCAATTCTGATCTTATTTGAAAGATGTGCAGGGGGCAAAAACATTGACTTTATCTCCTTTAACTTTCCAAAAACCTGTTAGAAAGTGGAGCTGTTGGCCTAGAGGTTTGGGGGCCCGTGGGGACAGTTCAGCCTGGTGCCCAGAACCTCCCATGGCCGGGCTGCACCTGCCAGCCAGCTGACTTATTTCTGTCTCCATTCAACTGGCAGAACAGCTGGAGGCTGGCCGGTCCGGGATGTTCTTCCCCACATGCTTGGTGTTGGCTGGCTTTCTTCCGAGGGGATGAGGGGCACTGGACCATGTATCTCTCATTACCCAGCAGGCTAGCCTGGGTGTGTCGTCAAGGTGACTGATACAGTTCTGGGAGACGGAGGGAAAGCATGCACGGATCTGAAAACTCAAGAGGATCTGCTTCATTCTTTCGGCTGAAGCAAGATCAGTTCATATTCAAGGGGAGGAGACTTTGACTCTACCTTGCAGATGAGAGAAACTACAAACCCGTATTGCAAAGGATGTGGATCTAGTGAAAAAAGGAACGTGAGATGGGCGGGGGAAGGGGGTATATTTGTGATCAATCCACCACACCTACTTTTGGTAGAATGGTTTATGATATAGTACTATTGCACTTATATGTACTTATATGGTGACACATGGCATTGCCTATTGATTTGAGTCTTAATTGTACAGATATGACTTGGTATTTGCTTTCATCTCAGCTGGCATCTGGGTCCTCAGTTAATCTTTTGGGGGTGAGTAGGCCATCCATTCTTCAGGTGCAATAAACAAGGACAGGCCAGCACCAGAGAGTGGTAGTCCCCAGGATGGAGGGGACTCTGAGGTAGGAAGGGGACATGCCGCACAGAATCTTGGCCGCATGTCCCAAAGGCTGGCTTAAGCTGTCAGCTGCTTCTGGGCAGGTTTCAGAGCCCAAAGGAAGCCCCATTCACCCTTTCTGATGCCCTTGCCTGACGCCCTTGTCTTTGGCTGGGCGTGGGTGGGCAGGTCCCGCCAGCTGAGGCTCCAGCCCTTACCCACAGTGTCAGCAATGCAGCCCCCAGAGGACCTGCTCCAGGTCCTGCCCACACACCCGGATGTTGACAGGGGCATGGCTCCAGCACCAGCTTTAATGGATGGTCTCATCGCTTTTAAAATAATGACCATGGGGTGTGGGCTGGCGAGAGCGATGACATCACTTTCCTGCAATTCTGGGTCAGTTCCTGCTGCTTTTCTCCACATCTTTGAATGACCGAAATACATCTGCTGGTCGGGGACGTGTCCTGGGAGGTTTCTGGCATGTTGACACGCCCATCTTCTGATATGGTCAGGAGAGCAATGGCTTTGAGGTCAGAGGTCCTGGGTTCCAGATTATGCCCCTGGCTCTCCGTGTGAACTTGGACCGCCAGCTTCCCTTTTCCGGGCCCAAGTCTTCTTATTTGTACCACGATGGCTGCGCCCCTGATTCTGCAAAGGAACGATGAGGTTCAACTGGGATCTTCCAAATTAGAGGAACCTGTGAACTTCACGGAGGTTTCAGGATAAGGTGGAAGTGGCAGGCGGAATTCTCCTCCACTCTGCTCACGGAGCTGGTACCCTGGCAGGGGGCTGGGTCTGCCTCCAGGAAAGGGTTCCTTTCTCTTGGCGCAAAGGTACCGCCCTGTCGGACTGTGTGCTCTTGGGCTGTATCAGTCCAGAGGCGCTGCCTTTTTCAGATCCTCACGTAGATCCCCGGGAGATGACCTGGTCCTTCCTCTGTTTTCCCCTCCGGCCGTCTTCTCCCTGGATCATGACTCACTGCTGTCAGGTGGGGGTTTTTCTCCTGAGAATAATTTCGGCTTTGAGTTGGTTGCTATTTTTACCAACCTTTGGGTCCTATATCTCTAAATGGAAAGTGAAGGTCATTCCTGGGTCGCAGATTAGGATCATGGAGACGGGCGTTGAGCGTTTCCTTTCCTCCCACCTTGATTTTATCGTGAAGAGTACCTCGTGGGTAAGGAGTTGTATCTTTTCCATTACGAAACCCTGCTGAGTTTCCCCATCCTTCCCCGGGGAACCAACACTGCAGTCATCTCTGAGTCCCACGTAGTCCTGGCCGGACGGTCTTGCCCTTGCACTTGGTACAGACCTTCCTGTGTGGGGTGGCTTCTCAACGCTGTTGCTCTTCACCCATGGGCCCCAGAGCCCTCAGGAAGAGGGCGATTCCGGAGCTCTCTGGGGTGAAGTGCCCCCACCCCGAGTGAGCATTCTGAGTTTTCTCACCCGAGGAGGCCCACAGTTCCCGCCTCGCTTTCCCTGCCCAGGGCAGAGGTGGGACGGTCCCAGGAGATGATGGGTGAGAACCGGACTCCCTCCTCCATGCGACTCCAGCATGGACAGTACCTTCCTTGAGGCCACACCATGGCTAGATTCTGGCCACCCCTAGACAAGGAGGTCATTGGGCAACATTTCTCCCTGGAAGGAGCGTGGATTCCTCCAGATGACCTCACAGCTGTCAAATGACCATTGTCCTGATAGATGTAGCAACAATACTCCGTGCAGTTTTGCTGGGGTTAGTAGATGCAAACGATTGCATTTGGAGTAGAGAAGCAACGAGGTCCTGCTGTCGAGCACAGGGAACTATATCCAGTAGCTTGTCATGCAGCATGATAGAGGATAAGGTGAGAAAAAGAACATACGTATATGTGTGTGACTGGGTCACTGTGCTGTACAGTAGAAATTGAGAGAACACCGTAAACCATCTCTAATGGAAACAATAAAAATCATTAAAAATTTTTTTTTACCCAAATCTTTAAGCCAGATTGGATTAGGAAATCCAAGTCAAACCAAGGAGGTTGAATTGTAGGAGTTTACATAGAAAACAAAAGCAAAACCCAAAAGCTTTTTTCAAGAAGAAAGCTTTCAAGAAGCAGAGAGTGTGGTGGAAAATTCCCCGGACCAGGAGACAAGGCCGCGTAGGCGGTGATGACGACGGCTATAGTTTTTTGAATACCTACTCTCCTCTAAGCTCTGTGGTCAGTGTTTGCATTCATTACTTCATTTAGCTCGCCCAGCAGCCCCGTGAGGTTTGGTCTGTGCAAGCCAGACTACCCAGATGAGATACAAGAGGCCTAGAGAAGTCAAGCGACCCGGCTCAAAGACACCCAGCTGCTCTGTATGTGGCAGGGGCGGGGTTGGGGAGCCTGCTGTCTGAGCTCAGGTCTCTACTTTGCCTCTCACTCATTTCCTGTTGTGAGTAAGTGACTCCCTTTGGACCTCAAAGATCCCATCTGGAGAATGAATCCGTTGGACCCCGAGATCTATTTCCAGCTCTGAATTGCTCTGATCTCTCTGACTTGCATCTTGCTGGAGCAACGGTGC
Organism: Catagonus wagneri; assembly: GCA_004024745.2. NCBI lineage: Eukaryota > Metazoa > Chordata > Mammalia > Artiodactyla > Tayassuidae > Catagonus > Catagonus wagneri. The sequence continues at coordinate 22,741,673 of PVHT021183629.1, forward strand.
CTCCGGGGTGCCCCGTGTGTAGACGATGTTGCCGCACCGCCAGACTGTGTGAACGGCGTTGAGAGCATCACGGCCACTTGATGGAAGGAGTTCTGGAACGGGGAACGGGAACCGTGAAGTTTTATTTTCGGCTTCTGCCCCAAGTGGTTGTGTGGCCTGTGACAGGCTGACTCTTCCCAGCCTCAGTTTCCCCATCTGTAGACGAGAAGGTTGGACAGGGTTGTCCCCTGGGCCTCTGAGCTCTGGATGAAGACGCCATCCCCCGTCGCCCTGCTGCTCCAGGCATCCAAGGACAGATTTTCATGTAAGATCAGACTTTCTTGAAGCAACTGTGTCTCGCCTGATAGGTGTCTGGGATTTCACCTCATCAGGTAGACACTTCAGAAATTCTGGAAAAGACTCTGACCTGCGAGCAGGTGGATCTTCCTTGGGTGATAAAACTAAGATCTTCTCTCTGGTTGAGAACAAGCTGAGACAGAGTTCTTGTCCTGGTACCTAAACCAAGCAGCAAGCAAAGAGGCCATGGAAGAAAGATTTTTCTTTGGCGGGGGGGGGGTGGGGGGGTGTCCTGTCCTCTTAAATGTTATTTTTAAAAAAGTTTGAATTATAAGGATGCAGATACGTTTCAGATCCTGCGTTGCTGTGGCTGTGGTATAGGCTGGCAGCTGCAGCTCTGATTGGACTCCTAGCCTGGGAACTTCCACATGTCACCTATGCGGCCCCAAAAAGACAGCAACAACAACAAGGCCAAAAAAAAAAAAAAAAAGAAATTGGAGTTCCCATTGTGGCACATCAGAAATAAATCCGACTAGGAACCATGAGGTTGTGGGTTCAATCCCTGGCCTCGCTCAGTGGGTTAAGGATCTGGCGTTGCCATGAGCTGTGGTGTAGGTCACAGACGTGACTCGGATCCCACATTGGTATAGGCCGGTGGCAGCTGCAGCTCCAATTTGACCCCTAGCCTGGGAACCTCCATATGCCGTGGGTGCGAGCCAAAAAAATTTAATTATAGTTGATTTACAATGTTCTGTCAATTTCTGCTGTATAGGAAAGTGACCCAGTTACACATATACATTCTTTTTCTCCTGTTATCCTCCATCATGCTCCATCACAAGTAACTGGAGATACAGTGCCCAGTGCTGGATAGCAGGACCTCATTGCTTATCTACTCCAAATGCGATAGTTTGCATCTACTAACCCCAGACTCCCAGTCGAAAGATTTTTGGTGTTGCTTTTGTCATTGTTGAAAAAGTTTTAGCTCTTCTCGAACGCGGGAGGCAGCCCAGGCCTGAGTTTCCAGGAGAACCAGTGCCGGCGGCAAGTCCCTTGGCCGAGTGGGAGCCGTCACGACTGCCTGGCAATTGTGAGTTTTCCCCTTTCGTGCCTTTAGCTGGTAGGACAACCCCAGTTTCTGTGTCAGTCCCCACCCTCCCCCCAGCTCCCGCAACCACATGAAAGCAGACTGATACCTCGGCAGCCCAAAGAACGAGCTCGGGGCACTGACACAATCAGCTGAGAGATGATATCGCCCCGAGAGAAACGGGCCGGCCTCATCCGGACAGGGCCGCTAAAGGCTGTTTGTGTTCGGTGAGTCAGGTCCAGAGCCAAAGGAATACACAGAAGATGATGATTATGGGTGTTTTTCAAACCTGCTCCTTCCTGCCCAGGCCGGGACAATATTTACAAAGTGGAGACGTGCAAACAAGAAGGCTTTCTTTTCAGGTTTGAGTGGGCTCGTGAGCCAGGCTCTCCCCATGCTGGGGTCCTTGCCCAGCACCGAGGTGGGTGTTTAAAGAGCGCCTTTGCCGGCCAGCTGAGCCCGCCTGCTCTGTGGTGGTGACGGTGTGGTTAGTAAGTCTACAGCGGTGTTGCTTTTACTTGAGTAAGACACAGACCCCTTTTAAGGAAAAGCATTCTCTGGGATGCCCAGTTGTTGACCTAAATCACCTTTTTTTTAAAAAAATTATTATTCTTATGTTATTTAAATATGTACGCACATAAGACCAGGTATCAATTCCATCAGCCTGGAGCTGTTATACAACTACAAATGTAAACCAAATTTACAAATGATCTGCAAACAGCTCTCTAACATGTATGAAATTCGGACCGTCAGCGTCAGCTCGGCATGCCACATCTGCATCTCCGATGTTGGGCTTCCAGGGAAAAGAGCCGTGTCTCTCACGTTTTCTGTTTCAGCTTGTTAGTGTCTGGGTTGATTTGATTCTGTGTACAAAGGACCATTGTTTGAGTTCTCGTGTGTCATTTCCCCCAGCTTTGTAACACTCAACTCTTTTGGAGCCACAAAGCCCCGATTTGGTGAAGCTGGTTTCTGTAAAAGGGAAATCAATACCTAACACTGAAAAAAAGGTCAAGTACTGGTTAATGGGATATTTTTCACTGGATGTTTACCTACCGCTAGTGGACAGTTGGATGCTGGTGTAGGCAAAGGCAAGGTTAAGAGTGCACCTGCTAGCAGCCTTGAGAATTTCTTACAATTTGGGGGAGACTGGTGTGCCCGTGCCAGCTTGCAGTGTCATGACTCATTTCCTCTGCCACATAGTCTGTTTACGGTGAAGACTTTTCATTTTTTTGCTTTTTAGGGCCACACCTATGGCATATGGAGGTTCCCAAGCTAGGGGTCCTACTGGAGCTGTAGCTGCCAGCCTACACCACAGCCACAGCAACACCAGATCCAAGCCGTGTCTCCTGCCTACACCACAGCTCATGGCAATGCTGGATCCTTAACCCATTGAGTGAGGTCAGGGATCGAACCCACAATCTCCTGGCTCCTAGTCGAATTTGTTTCCGCTACGCCATGACGGGAACTCCTACTGTGAGGATGTTTTAGAGGGCATCCAGACATAATTTGGCCATGACCTGGTCCCAGGTAATGCAAATTGTGTGTAGCATTTAAGGTGCTCGTCAAGATGATCCTGAATATGCTTTTGTTACAGAGCCCCTGAGACTATGTCCATAGGGGTCTCCAAATCCCAATTTTAAAAACTGTTCTTCTGGAGACAAGCCCCTGGTGCTTACAGAGGGTACAGAGTTTTCCCCACCATCTGGGAAGGCCCGAGAGAACACTTTTGTCTCAGGAGCCAAGAAAGAGCAAATGTCACTGAATTTCTCCACTTGCTCATTTATTCCCTATATATTTTATGGAACTCCCATCTTTTTTATATCCCTACTGAAACTGACAGCGTTTATGACTTGAACCCAGCCTAAACCCAGATTGGGACTTGAACCCACAGGGTGTTTTTTTTGTTTTTTCTTTTTAGGGCCACACCCATGGCATATGGAGGTTCCCAGGCTAGGGGTCCAAACGGAGCTACAGCTACCGGCCTACACCACAGCCAAAGCAACGCGGAATCCAAGCCGTGACTGCAACTTACACCCCAGCTCATAGCAGCGCCAGATCCTTAACACACTGAGCGAGGCCAGGAATCAAACCCCCAACCTCATGGTTCCTCGTGGGATTCATTTCTGCTGCGCCACGACAGGAACTCCAGAACCAAGTTTTAAATTAGAATCACTCACCTAGTGTCTGGACTTACTGAGCTTCAGGTTCTTTGTGCCTCCACGCAGACAGAATTCAGTGGGAGACAAAGTGATAGGCAAGAAATAGATTTATATTAAGATACGGCGCTGGTGAGAGATGCAGGCAGGCAGGCAAGGAGGCTCTGCCCCCAGGATTAGGTGGGCTACAGTTTTTTCATCCAAGAGGAGTGGGCGTGGGAAAAGACCACCTTAGCAGCTCCTCTTGGTATCTGATAAGAGAGTATTTGACCCTATGAGGTCAGACTAGGATTGTCCTGGTGCTTATTCAAATCAGCAGAAGGGCGGTCCTTCAACTCCTGCCCTTAGTCTGAACCTGAACGCAGGTCTCACTGCATCCCCCACCCAATGACCTGAGGCGTATCCTGTGCCTCCGCTGGTCCAGCAGGCCTGCCTCTTTTCTGAGGGCTTTCTTGAGCAGTTATTAACTTACAGTGATCTCCGGACGTTGCCTAGGTTTCTCTTTCTATCCATGGTGCCTTATTGGGACTTCGCCAGCTACCTGTGTGACTGTCCCGCTCCATGCCTGTCGCTACCACAGGGAGGGGAGCGGGCAGTGGCGAAATTAGGAATATCCACTTCCTCAGACAGGGCCTTGGAAGGGTTTGAAAGAATCTTTGGAGCTGCTCTTTTAACTCGACCGTAAGCCCCGGAAGAGAATTCATCTCTAAGCTTTAGTTACAGGCCTCGGTTCGTACAATATTACACTGTTTGATCATTTCTTTCTACTTCTCTTTTGAAGCGAGGTCTGGCCGTTTCCAGGAATGGAATTCTAAGTAGGGTAAAAATTTGCCACCTTTTAAGAATTGTATCAAGATGAGTTCCCATTGTGGCTCAGTGGATTAAGAACCCAACCTAGTGTCCTTGAGTGACCCCCGGCCTCGCTCCGTGGGTTAAGGATCTCGCGTCACTGTAGGCTGTGGTGTAGGTCGAAGATGCTGCTCAGATGCGGTGTTGCCACAGATGTGGGACGGGCCTCTACGCAGCTCCAATTTGAGCCCTTGCCTGGGAACTTCCATATGCTATGAGTGCACCCTAAACAGAAAAAAGAAGAAAATAAAACAAAACACCAAGAATAGTGTCAAGAATGTGCTGCAGCCTTTGAAGGCCACTCCCTGAAGAATGTCCTTAGGAAAAGTCCCCTGTCCCTTTGGAGGGTGTGTGGGATGAGATAAGCATCTGGCTGTCTCCTTCTGGCGTGTCTGCTTAAAAGAGAAGTGAACTGACGATCAGTGTTAAGTCAGCATCAGGAACACAAAGTACCGTGAGTTTTTGCGAAAGGTTTAGAGTGTGGACTGGACTTGCTCAGGGCAAATTCAAAGCAGTGGTGGGCTTTGATGTGGGATGATGTGGAAGCGTGCCCTGTAGGAATCGAGACGGCAGAGGAAGAACACGGACAGAAAGAAAGAGGGAAGGGTGCTTGCGAGGAGGAGAGGGAATGTAAGTCTGGACAGGTAGGCTGGGTCCAGATGTTGGAGACCTGGAATGTCAGGACAAGAATGTACGTTGTATTTTAATCAGTGGGATCCACTGATCATCTGTTTTGGGAACACTTAACGCATCATTACTAAAGGCTGTCTTTTTTTTTTTATTGAAGAGTTGTTGATTTATAAAATTGTGTTAGTTTCAGGTGTACAGGAATATGTTTCATATATATATATATTTTTCAGATTCTTTTCCATTATAGGTTGTTTCATGATACTGAATATAGTTCCCTGTGCTATACAGTAGGTCTTTATTTATCTATTTAATTTATTTTTATTTTCTGGCCACACTCACAGCACATGGAAGTTCCCGGGCCAGCGATTGAATCTGAGCCACAGCTGTGACCTACCCTACAGTTGCAGCAATGCCGGATCCTTTAACCCACTGCTCTGGGCTGGGGATCAAAGCCACATCTCCACAGTAACCTGAGTCACTGCAGTCGGATTCTTAACCCACTGAGCCACAACAGGAACTCCTATCTATTTTATATGCAGCATCTGCTAATCCCAAACTCCTAATTTATCCCTTTCTCCTTTGGTAACCATAAGTTTTCTAGGTCTGTGAGTCTGTTTTGTAAATAAGTCCATTTGTTATTTTTCAGATTCCACATATAAGTGATGTCACATAATATTTGTCTTTCGCTGTCTGACTTCACTTAGTGTGATCATCTCTAGTTGCAGCCACGTTGCTGCAGATGGCATTATTCATTCTTTTTCATGGCTGAGTAATATTCCCTTCACCACATCATCCCAAAGCCTGTCTTAAAGACACTGAGCTCGTTCAGTGGCTATGGAGTTGCTACTTCTGACCTAGTGGCCTTTGATAACCCACTCTCTCTCAGTGTTTCTGTCAGTGGCTTGCCATTGCGTTGATGTTTGCGGAGATCCGTTGGTAGCAGGGATGGCCTCACCGCGGGGACGGTTGACAGGTTCCTGAGATTGTGCCCCTGCATGTCGGAGGCCCTCTGGAGAGGGCCTGGGTCGGAGCGGTCCCCTGGGCAGTGAGCACTCGGCCCCCCGGCCACCTGCTGTAATTAGACAGTCGGACAATTGAGGATGATCGGAGCTGCGTCCACTCCGCCTTCCTTCTCTCTGCAGGTCGCCTCTCCTGCCAAACCCGTTGAAGCCTTTTGGCAAGTTCCATCCTACTGTCATCCTACTGTAGAATACTTTACACGGGGTTTATGGGGATTTATAATTCCTTGGATACCCATCTCAGAGGTCTCTCTATAACCCTCTAAAGTTTAGACCAGGCTAGATATTTTAACCTGTACTCTATAGATGAAGAAAGTGAATCGCAGCGGGGAGAGCTAGTCCTTCAAGGTCAACCTTGGCCCGTTTCGCATGTATTTTATTGAGGGCGGTAAGTGGTGCTGGGAGACTGACTGTCCCCGGAGTTGGGCCTGGCGGGGGGGTCCCCCATCCGCATCCTTTCACCACTGAGACCCTAACGCGAGACCTTTCTCCCTGAGCTTCAGATTGGAAAAGATCATCTAGGGGAGGCCTCTGGTTGTCCTAGTTCTGAGCACATGCTTGTTCCAGAATAGTCACTGTGACTAGAAAAAGGTATTTTCTGCTGTGTTGAGGAAGGGAGGGCACCGTGACCCAAGGCCCTACTGCAGTCAGTGGTTTGGGGTTGGTGGGGGTTGGGGGAGCAGCGCCCTGGGCCACTGGCAGGAACAGCCCGTGCTCGCTGTGCTAGGGGAGGTGCTGTCCACTTGCCGTAAAGGTGAAGATGTTTCTACTCAGTTAGTACGTGTGGCACCAAATGGAAAGATGGCACCAAGGACTGGCTTGTGATTCTTTTTCCTGGGAAAGTGGTGTGGCTTTGCAGGAAGTCGATATAGAAGGCCCTATCAAAACCCGTAAAGGGGGAGGGAGTTGGAATACATGGAGGGGAAAAACCACGGGGTCCTTCTGTAAAGCACAGAGAACTATATTCACTGTCCTATGACAAACCATCACGGACAAGAATATACAAAAGAGTGGGAGTTCCCGTCATGGTACAGCAGAAATGAATCTGATCAGGAACCATGAGGTTGCAGGTTCGATCCCTGGCCTTGCTCAGTGGGTTAAGGATTCAGTGTTGCTGTGAGCTGTGGTGTAGGTCACAGATGTGGCTCGGATCTGGCGTTGCTGTGGCTGTGGTGTAGGCTGGCAGCAGTAGCTCAGATTCCACCCCTAGCCTGGGAATTTCCATATGCCATGGGTGCGGCCCTAAAAAGCCAAAAAAAAAAAAAAAAAAAAGGAATGTGAATCACTTTACTGGGCAGCAGAAATTAAAACAACATTGTGAATCAACTATAGTTCAATTAAAAAAAAAAAAAAAAAAAAAGAAGAAGAAGAAAGAAACGTCTGGAGGTGAACTGGGGTCAAGGCGCACACAGCTGGTATCCCCTGAGCTCCAGGGAGTGGTGTTCAGAGCTATTATTGGTACTCAGGTGGGAGGGTGGCAGACCCTTGGAGCCTGCAGTAGAGAGATCAGACCCACGGGAGACCAGGCATGAAGCAGTCTGGAGGTTAGATATCTCAGTAAACAGAATGTACCAGTCACACAGCCCGCTGCCACTCTTTGCCTTCACTTGGGCGGCTGCATCAGTGACCTGGGGCGTGTCAGGAGTCTCCCTCTCAACTTCTGTGTATGGGCAGGATTCTGACGGTGCCCCTAGAGCCAGTGGTGGGATTCAGAGCATCTACCCAGACCACAGTTGAGAAAATTAACAAGCCAGGATAGAGTGGTATTATCAAAGATGAACAAAAAAATGGAAAAAGTAAAACCAATCTAGGTCCATGAAAACGTGATGCAGTGGAAAAGAAGGAAATAGCCATAGCATGGAAGAAGTAGAAAAAGAGCAATACAAAACATTGCTACAGGAAATGGAAGCCAATTTTAGGTAATATCTGCTTGGAGCTGTCTGCAACAGAGACAGACAGTTATATGAAATAAGAGAGAACTGGTTGCAATGACATAACATGGGAAGTCTAAAAAAATACATGTAAGGAAATCAATGGACAAGGATAATTTAAAGTAGAATTTTAAAGAAATTTGGAGAGTAGACATACGCTGTTGTCCCCATATGCAGAGAAAAATAAAGAAATGCATATGAACAGGGACCACTTGATAGATACGAATGCCAGCAAATGGAGATGTCAGAGTGAGTTATTGGTGTTTATTAAATTACCTAAAATGGTTCAGTGACTTGGCTTCTTGGGAACCTTTCTGTCCCTGGTCCCTCTATCTACCTTCCCTGCTCATCCATCTACCCACCCACCAGTCTCTCCGTCTGTCCATCCACCCATCCGTCCACCCATCCATCCACCCATCTGCCATCTGCACACCCACCCCTGTGTCTAACCTTCTCTCCGTCTGGCCACCTGTTGAACAGTATATTCAATTACACTTTCCCCATCCATCTGACTGCTCAACCTTCCATCCATCTGCCTGCCCAACCTTCCATCCACCCATTCACCTATCCATCCATCAAGCTTCTTAGCACCCAGACATCATCTTTGTTATTGATTTATTAAAACGCCAGCAAATGAAGATGTCAGAGTGAGTCACCGATATTTATTAAATTACCTAAAATGACATCTTCATTTGCTGGCATCAAAGATGAGGTCTGGGTGCTAGGTAGGTTGACGGATGGATAGGTGAATGGGTGCATGGAGGCTGAGTAGGTTGACTGATTAGAACTGTTTGAACAAGAATTACATGCTAGGCTCTGGACACCTGGACACTCTTTCTCTAACCTGCTTGTGCCCTAGTGGGGAAGGGGGATGGAAAAGTAAACAGATAATTACAATTCAGCATGAAAAACCCTCTAACAGAGGAATATGTCAGTGGTTTAAAAGCCCAAAGGAGGTAGGAACTCATTGAGTCTAGGGAACTTGGGCAAGGAGAAGACTTAGGCATTGGCCTCGGATGGTGATTGGTCTCCTCGCAGAGAACGCAAGGGCTCTAATTCCTTCTGAGTGTGTTGTTTCAGCCGGTGTGATTGATGCGGTGCAGGAATCCCGGAGCACGGCCCTGGGGGCTAGCGCAGTGTCATCGCTTTCACTTTCCCCTGGACATGGTCAAGTGTAGTACTGACATGAAAACCTGAGACATGCCAGAGGCAGTCTTGCTGAACTGACAGTGATGAGTGTCTCATCTTCTCTGGCACTTTCTGGGAGCCCGATTTAAACGTGGGCCACAAACACCCTGATTTCTCTGGCGTAATTTGTCCAGCTGCTTTGAGTGCCAGAGAACTCGTGTCATCGTGCCTGGGGGCTCACAGCCGGCCTGGCTTTGGCTTTGATTCTGTGCCCTCTTTTTTTTAACACAGGTTGTTTGTGGCCACCTTTGGCAAACCCCTCCGGAGCGCACATTGTTGAGCAGTGTTAGGATTTCCTGGCCGGTTCTGGGGACCCACTTAGATGCTTTTCTCTTTATGTCCATCTGAGGCTAATTTTTTAAAATTAGAGTTGATTTCCAGTGTTATGCCAATGTCTGCTGTACAGCAAAGTGACCTGATACAGTCACATGTGCTTCTTCCCCTTGCTTTCATTCTCTCCCCTCATGGTCTCTCCCAAAAGACTGAGTACGGTTCCCTGTGCTGTACAGCAGGACCTCATTGCTTATCCGTTCAGAACGGCCATCATTAATAAGCCTACAAATAGCAAAGGCCGGAGAGGTTGTGGAGAAAAGGGAACCCTCCTGCACTGTGGTGGGACTGTAAATTGGTACAAGCACTATGGAAAATAATACGGAGGTTCCTTAGAAAACTAATTATAGAGCTACCATGTGATCCAGCCATCCCACTCCTGGGCATCTATCTGGACAAAACTACGATGGCCTCATCGTAGTTTTTTTTTTTTTTTTTTTTTTTTTTTTATCAAAAGGTATTTAGAAGTTTATTTTGAATTTTTATCAAAAATACAAATACACATTTTATCATCATTTTACAAAGGCTCAAATTTTGCTTTGAGGCTTCAAGGTCATTTTTCTTACCCCCCACTCCAATTCGTATTCCACATTGATATTAAAGAACATCAATTTAGGAGACAGTTTAGAGACTCCAATTCAAATCCTGGCTCTGCCACTGATCAAGCGCCTGTGGATAGGAAGTCACCCGTGTCGCTGTGTGAATTGCCTGTCCATACAGGGCCTCAGTTTTCTCACCCGTACAGTGCACCTAAGGACTCCTGCTTGTGCGCTGGATTACTTGGGCTAAGGCGTGTGAAGTGCAAAGCACAGAGCGTAGGAAAGCACACAGAAAGGGGGGATTTGCTTTTGTCCTCATGGTTATTGTAGTTATTTCCAGGGACATTTGATATTTCCAAGTTGTATCGAGAGAATTCTCATATTTTTTTACATAGGCGGACTTGGCCCCCTGACCAGAGTAATCAGCTTTCTGGTTAAAGCTGTTCATAAAAAGCATTTGGTCAAGTCTTGTTTAATGCAGCAGGATAGCAGATTGCTGGGTCTAGTCTATTAGGCTAAGAAAGCCCTGCAATGAATCGTGCAGTTGAGAAACACTTAGCTTCGGCCAGAGGATTATCGCCTGTACTTTATCTGGAAAGGTTAACCTGCCCTGTCGCGGAAAGGGAGGGGGCCAGTGCCAACAACAGCTCACTCAAGACAGCACTGAGCACCGAGAAGCTTACACCGGAGCCACGCTGAAATCGGGGAGGACCTGCTTCAAAGGAAACCTGCTGTTTTCCCTCACTGTGGGTTTTCCCCTTTACAACGCATGATTAATTGTGATTTTATGAATGCTTTTTGTCTCTTGGAAATAAAGGTGGGATATGAAGAATAAAAATGAGAGCTGATAATGACTATCCCCACTTGACCTTGAACAAGTTACTTAACCCTTCAGTGACCAGAAGCAGGTGGTTACTAACACGGGAGCAGTTTAGCACCTCCTTTGGAAGCTTGTCGTCGGGACGGGATAGATTCTTGGATGTTCTGAGAACAGCGGTTGGCACAGAGCGGGTGTTCTTTACGTGTTAGCCGCCACCCGCACCATCCTCATCATTTGTGACAGGAGCCGTGGTACTGTTTTCAGAGTAGGAACGGGAAAGGTTGAAGGAAGAGAAAGGCGAAGTGACTTGCCCAAGGGCAGACGGCAGGAGATGTAGTCGGGATGCGAACCCAGGCGGGTGACTTCAGAGCCAGCGCTCAGAATAACTTTGCTGTATGAGTTACCAATATCTTACTGAAAGGCAGACTTGCTCATTCTTCCCTCTCACTTAAACCCACTAGTCTCCTATTTAGTCACTTGTGATGGAGCATTGATGGAGGATAATGTGAGAAAAAGAATGTGTATATATATGTGTGTGTGTGTGTGTGTGTGTGTGTGTGTGACTGGGTCACTTTGCTGTACAGTAGAAAATTGATAGAACACTGTCAACCAGCTGTAAGAGAAAAAAATAAAAATCACTATAAAAATAAATAAAACCCACTAGTCTCTTGGCTCCTCAAGGGTGGGCGGGCATATTTCATTTTCGGAGGTATCTCCAGCACCTGGCTTCTTACCTGGCAGCGGAAAAGTTTTACTGACCGAAGCTGAGACCTTGCCTCTCGTCCACAGAGGTGTTAAGATCCATTTTCTCTGGCACGGCGCTCAGGGCTTGGCCACTGTCTCCAACCCGGTCCGCTTTCCCTCAGGAAAAGCTCCAGTCCAGGTGTCACGCTGGCCCTCAACTCCATCTCTGGTCATTTATTCCTCTGCCTTTAGAGGTCCTGTTCTAGTTCCACATGTCCCTGTCCTTCCTTCAAGACCAAGCCCAATGTCATCACCTCTTAGAGTCCCTCTTGGACTCCTCAACTCCCAAACCTCAAAGCAGAACATGTGGGTGCCTTGGAAGATGTTCTTACCCCCTCAGGGTCTGGTTGGACCTTGAAGGATGGACTGGCCTTGGACTTCTGATGGGAGGGGTACCCAGGCCGGAGGGAAGAGCGTGGCCAAGGCTTAGACCTGGGAAAATGCATGGTTCTGAGAGAGCCACCCAGTGCTTCCTCCAAATCATTGTTTTCTCCAGTGTTAATTCTATGTTTTTCTCCTCCCAATGCAGATTTAAATTCTACCGTTGCATTTTCAATTTCCTAATAATCTTACAGGGTTCCCCTTGCCTCTGTTTTCTGTGGTGTGGCTACCTCGCTTTTCACAAGCTATCTGTTGCCTTATCACCTCATCTTTGGGGGCTTTTGTTGTTGTCACTGTTGTTTCATAAAGCCCATGTCTTCTTAAAACATGTTGAGATTGTGAATCTGATGCTTTGTCCAACTTATCGGTGTTTCTGGCCTCTGGTGGGATATTGATCTTTTGTGTTGGCAGTTTTTTTTCATAGGATCCTTTAAAATTTTGCTTGTCATTCATTTTGAACCCTAGGAGGTTTATCTCGGCCTGAGCAAAAGCAGCAGCAGCAGCTGCCCCTGGACGCGGGGCACGTCCAGTGACTCTCAGGCTGCAGGGAGAGGAGGCACCCAGGACGGCCTCTGCCGGGAACCTCCTCCCTGCAGGGAGCTCCTCCCCTTCTGTATCCTGCTTCTGGTTTGGTCCAGCTTCCTTAGCAGGTAGTCTCTGATCGCCAGCACTTTCCTTTCGGGTGCTTCTAGCACGTGTCTGTTTTCTGCTTGTTGTATGTCTTCAGCATCAGGGCAGACGGAGGCCAGGGAACCGTCGCCAGTGGCATCTGAGTCCCTCTGCCGCTACCTGTTGGTGGCGCTTGCCTGGGACGGCCCCCCTCCTTCTCCCCAGTGATATCTTTCTCAGGAGGGAGAATTTCTAGCTTCTCTCCCGAAGGTTCATTCCTTCTGATGCAGCCAGCCTGTAGCCTGCTGAGCGGAAGGAAGCTCTTTGATATCCCCAGCACATTCCTGGTACCCTCTGCTCATTTGCAGCCCCCGTTTTTTTTTTTTTTTTTTAAGTTTTATTCAGGTAGAATTGATTTACAATGTTGTGAAAATTTCTGCCATACAAGATTCAGTTACACACACCCGTTCCTTTTCAGATTCTTTTCCCATATAGATGATCACAGAATACTGGGTAGAGATCCCTAGACAGCAGGTCCCCACTGGCCAGTCACTCCATATGCCGCAGTGTGCATATGCCAGTCCCAAACCCCCAGTCCACTCCTCCCTTCCACCTGTCCCCTCTGATCCTGTTTTCCCAGCCAGTGGTCATTTCCATGAGAATCGTAACATGGTAGCTGCCTGGTGTCTTTGCTGACAGCATGAGCTTGCTCAGACATTGTGCAAAGACTTTTCTGAGAATGACAGCATCATTTGCAGGGGGAGAAAAGGGCATTCTGGTGGCAGAATTCTAGAACACAGATGGGGATAGGCCAAGTCAGTGGCGTTGATTTCCAGTCTCCTTCTCCTCACGTGCCATAGGCCCTGTGCGCCGGCGGAGGCTGCTGCACACCCTCCTTTTGCTGACTGCCAGGTGGTCAGTGCAAACGCGCAATTCCCCTGTACCTCTCCCTGAGCCCTGAGAGGGTCCCTCCAGTGAGATCACGGTAGCAGGTCACTTGTCTGGGAAAACTGCCCGCTCTCCTGCCCCGTGGAAGGGAAAACCCACCCTCCACAGCTTATGTGGAGCACCATCAAAAATACAAGTGGGTGAGGAGTTCAAGTTGTGGCTCAGCGGTAATGAACCTGACTAGTATCCAGGAGGACATGGGTTTGATCCTTGGCCTCGCTCAGTGGGTTGGGGATCTGGTGTTGTCGTGAGCTGTGGTGTGGGTTGCAGACATGGCTTGGATCAGGTGTGGCTGTGGCTGTGGTGTAGGCCGGCGACAATTGCTCTGATTTGACCCCTAGCCTGGGAAGTTCCATATGCCACGAGTGCGGCCCTAAAAAGCAAAAAAAAAAAAAAAACAAAAAAAAACAAAAAGGAGTTCCCTGGTGGCCTAGTGGTTAAGGATTCAGCATTGTCACTGTTGTGGCTCAGCCTTGATCTCTTGCCCAGGAACTTCCATCTACCGTGGATACGGCCAAAAAAAAAAAGGTAAAGAGTTAAATATTCTGTATTTAAAGAAATGGAGTCTGTCCTCTTTTTTTTTTTTTAAACTAAAAGACCATGTTTTATTAGTGGGTTATTACTTGGAAACCTTAAGAAATCCTTTTCCAAGTAAGAGGGAAAAGATCCAGATCTTTTCTGCTCTGGGAGCTCCAGGAGTTAAAGGAAAAATGATAAACATGTCAGAATGACTTCTTTATTTCTATTTATAATCTTTGCCATACAGCTCGGTGGAGGGTGAGGTGCTTTTTCCAGCATCGAAACTTTCCTTGGCCAAGGAACGGCGAGAATAAATACTTTTCCTGGGATGCGTCCATTACCAGCGCCCTCCTTCCAATATTCCTCCAGACAGAAATTTATGCAAGGGAGTTAAGAGAGGCTGTGACTTGCTAAAGCAAGTCATTTGCAGTGCTGTTTTGCAGCGAAAAGTCAGTGCTCTTCCTTTTTTTTTTCAAAAAGGTGTGATGATGGCTGCATGCAGATTTTGGTAGAGTGTGTATATGGTAATCCTGAAGAATTTGTCTGATCTCGATGGCAGAAGAGCGAGTAAAAGAATCCTGCCATCCTTTTCCCATTTCAGCGGGACCCCTGAACCCTGAATGCGTCCCTTCTCCCTAATTACCGTTTGGTGGTGGGGGGTCAAGGTAGACCAGATACCCCTGATGGTTCTCTAGGGATGGGAGCGTTCTGAAGCCACAAAAGTCTTGAGGGAGGCAGAAGAGGTGTGTGTGGATGTTTCCTCGTTCTCCTGAGACTCCTTCAGGCTGGTGTCTGTGGCCACCATCACGGTCTTATCGCCTTCCTCCTCCCAACCTCGTTTCTGCTTCACCTGGGCCGGACCGCGCCCACTGCCCCCGTCGCAAGCCGTGCTTCCCAGCCGGGTTCAAGCTGCAGCTCCTCTGGGTTGCTCTCCCTGGTCACTCCTGATCTCAGCGCATCCTTTCCTAGACTCCTTCACAGCCTCCAACGCGGCCAGCTCTGTAACCTCCTCCAGAACTTGAATCTGGCCCCAGCCCCCAGATTTAAAGTTTTTTCATTTTGTTAGCGTGAGGAGGGACGGGCCTGGGTCAGGGGCCAGGGCACTGGGGGAGAAGACGGGTCCTGGATCTGCCCAGCCCCAGGCAGAGCGCTGGGCACAGAAGAGCTGACCAGTTACTGCTTGTGACTAGGAACCTGCCACATGCCCTGATCTTAGAAGAGGAACTACAGCTAGCTCCCGCTCCCCATGACTTCACCAGACAGATATTATTTACATGCGTGCAGAGAGGAAAGAGAAATCTATTATTATATTTTTACGCTTGTGATATATTCCCTGCCTACTTCCAGAAAAGAATGGAGCTGGCTGACAGTAAAGGGTTTACAATAAGGCTATTTATGTAGAAATATAAATTGAAAGCCCTGTCGAAGGAGGAAGGAGCTAAAATTGTGATGCATTAGCTGATATAATTATTATGGTTATATATAGCCTGAAACTGGGGATGTGGAAGGTCTCAGGGCAGCTTTCCCGGGAGCGTGTAGTGTAATCTGCCCTTTGAGAGAGAAGTGGAGAGAAAGCGGTTTAAGGAATTGGAGATTGCTCACAGAAAAGTAAGGTTTCCATAAATAATATGTGAGCAGAGACAGAGAGCATTATGGGAACATTCAGGGGTCGGGTGGGGCTGGGTAGAGGATTTGGGTGACAGTTGCAGTGATGAGTGAGGTATTTAATTTTGGAGGTTGTGGTAGTAAATTCTGACTTTATTCTCAAATGGTGTGTTTGGTCATCTTGGAAGTAATTTTGGTGTTTCCAGGTCAATTTTCAGATAATATTTAATTTTGCAGTGAGATCTATGACTTGCTTGTGTGCCCCGCCTCTTGTGAAAATGTTCTGAGGAGAGCATATAAATTTCAGCAAGAAGGCCCTGCCCACTGGAGGTCACCCAGGGCCCCAAGCCGGTACAAGTTTTATCTTAGGACTTGTTTCTGCCAAGCAGAGGGAAGGGTCGATGGTGACCACACACTGGCTTTTCAAACGTCAAGTGTGAGATGTGTCACTTATGCTGGCATGTGATTGGCTGGATCAAGTCACATGACCGTTCCTAACTTCACAGGGAGCAGGACAGTGCGGACTTAACCCTGGGCCCAAAGGAGGGACGAATCAGAGTGTTGGCCGATGGTTTTAATTTTGGCAGAGGGCCATATACTTTAAAGTATTTATCATTTGCCCCCCACCCGCAGCCTTGAACTGTAAGATGCAGGGAGCATGTACCTGATGTCAGAATTTTTCAGTTCTTTTAATAGGTCAGCCCATACATACAGCAGGGAGCCAAATGGAAGCCAGGGCACAGCTTGCTAGGTATCACAGAGAGAATGAAGAAGGGTCACCTTGTGCCAACTCCTAGTGAATGCCGGTAGCTTCTGGAGAGTTGAGTGAAAGAATTGGGTTAGGGGCTCGTGAAGGAGCTCTGTGATCGACTAGTAATGTCTAACACAGCAGAGGGGAGTGGGAAGCCGTCACCAGTCTTATGGAGAAGATCTGCAATTGACTAGTAATGTCTAACAGGGAACAGTTAATCGGGAGTGGAAGCGGTTGCCAGGCCTTTGTCATCCTAGATGAGCTGTGTCCCTCTGAGGGCTTCACAGTGGCTGGTGAAGGCTTTTGCCTGCAGAGATCCACCAGGGGACGGCTTCCAAACTCATTCCCTAGAGTGAATTCCACAGCTGGTCCAGAGCTTATAAAGGAGCATTCTACGCCTGCCTTGCCCCTCTCTCATGCTTCAACCCAGTCTGAGCATCTTCATTCATCTTGGGCGTTGCCAGGGGGCACATCTTTCTGGAGACCTGGAGAGGAAGCCATTTTCCGAGTCTCCACAGGCTATCTGGAAAGGCTACTAAACGACTCACCCATCCAGTTCTTTCCAAAAATACCCACTCTTATTTTTAAAAATGGAGGATTATATAATTCTTAAGCTGGCCTCACCCATTTCCCCTCTTGCACAGATGCCCTGGCCATCACTATGTGGTTGGGATCTCAGGAAGCCATGGTGAAGCACGGGGTTTGAAAGCTGCCACCTCATAAGCCAGGAAATGGACTCCTCTCATGGCAGAGCTGGGACGCGTCTAGGGTGATGGTCACTCCTGGGGATGGTCCCGGCTGGCTTGCTGGGTTCAGCTTGCCTGTATTTGCTTTGTTCAGGAGGCCCATGGCTGTGGTTCAGAAATCGCTTTTCATCTGGGATCTTTGCCATATACCCATTTATGTCTTGGTCATGACAGGATGTGACTTGGAGTGGGAACCCTGCCGCGACGCTTCACATTTATATTCACCCAGGCCGTTGGAACACATCCTGTACGTTCCGCCTTATCCTCTGTAGCCTTCAGGGCAAGAAATTTGGGAGTGAATCCTTGAGGATGATGGGCCTGATTTTTTTTCCAGCTTGTTTTATTATTTAAGGGGGGAGAGAAAAGGAGCTTCTCTTACACAGAGAGAGGGGAGGGGAGTAGAGGAGGGTTTATCGTGTGCTTACCATGCGTTAGCACTTCTGTGCGAGGCACTTCTTGTACATTATCCATTAAGTCTCATGTTAACATAGGTCTCAATGACCCTATTTTGTGAATGAGGAAACTGAGGCTCAGTCAAGTTGAATGACGTGGTCGCTCGGTCCTATTGGGGCCAGGTCAGGATTCAAAGGCAAGTCTGGGTTTTGCCGGTGGCCTAAGAACTGGATTGAGGGCATCCCAAACTGCAGAGCACGATGAGGGTGCGAGAGGGAGGGTAAACCAAGACTTTCTTTTGCTCACCGTTCATCCTTCATTATTGCCTAAAATCACAACTCCTGCCATGGACCTTTCCAGCATTCACTGGAGCTGGGCAAAAACATGCCACTTTTTTCTGTGTGTGTGTGTGTGTGTGTGTGTGTGTTTCTTCTCCCTGATTGATTTTCCCTTATTTAATCTGGAATTCTCCTGGGCAGAGGTATTCCATGGTAGTGCTGTTACCCAGACTGGTCAGAGGAAAGTGGGCAGCCTGTTCCTTATAAATACCGTGAGTCACATGTCTCCCCAGCTGCCAAAAATATTCATGCAGAACCCAAGTCCTTCTTCCGCTGGCCTGCATAAATTTCCCAAGGGCTGGTAGAACAGTGCATCCTTTGTTTTCAGAGATTCTCATGTTCTCCTGGGGGTCTTCTTATCTTAGGAGCTTGGTTTTCAGCTGGTCAAGGTTCTTTTGTCAGCCTACCCAGGCCTCCCCTCGCTACACCAGATTAGCTGGTACAGAGAGTGATGGTGGATCTGCAAGGGATGTGGAGACAGGAGGCTTGGCCAGGCCGCTTACCAGCTGTGAAATCCTGAACAACTCCCTGAAGTGTCTGAACTGTTTCCTCATCTGTAAAATGGGGTGATAATCATGGCTAAAGGTACTGTCTCTAGAACCAGGGACTTGAGAACTAGGTAACTTTGAGCAGGTCCCTCACACTTTTGCAGACTCAGTTTTGTCAGCCATAGAATGGAGATTACAGTAGTACTTATTAACCCATCGGGTTGTTGTACACAGTAAATGAATGACAACGTGGGGCACCTAGGACAGTCGCTGGCAGGCAATGCTTAATGAATATTGGATATGACTATTTTATTGTTATTTATCTAGCGTCCAAGGTTGCAGTGAGGTTCAAATAAGCCAATGATGTAAAAGTGTCTGATACAGAGTTTGGACCATTAAGAGGTGCTTCACAGTTGGAGTTCCCGTTGTGGCTTAGTGGTTAACGAATCCGACTAAGAACCATGAGGTTGTGGGTTTGATCCCTGGCCTTGCTCAGTGGGTTAAGGATCTGGCGTTGCCGTGAGCTGTGTGTAGGCCGCAGATGCGGCTCGGATCCTGCATTGCTGTGGCTGTGGCAAAGGCTGGCAGCTACAGCTCCTGTTAAGACCCCTAGCCTGGGAACCTCCATATGCCACGGGTGCGGCTCTAGATAAAGGCAAAAAGACAAAAAAAAAAAAAAAAGGAGGTGCTTTACAGTAGTTAAATTTGGGAGTTTCCATAGTGGCTCAGTGGTAAGGAACCTGACTGGTAGCACTGAGGATGTGGGTTCGATACCTGGTCCCACTCAGTGGGTGAAGGTGTTGCTGTGAGCCGTGGTGTAGGGCACAGATGCGACTCGGATCCTGCATTGCTGTGACTGTGGCAGGGTGGCCCTAAAAAGAAAAGAAAAACAAGTTAAATTTGGTCTTCATCATAAAGATGTAAAACCTTTGAGAAGGCAGCAGTTGGAAACGAGCTGTTGAGTTACCGAGGTGCTTTTCAGCCAGTGTGTCAAATGCCTTCTGTGTCCCCAGTTGCTCAGAGCTTAGAGGTGAACCTCTCCCATCTCCTGGCCTCTTGGAGCATGGAGTCTCCCAGAGAAGCATCCACTGACTGTGTGATGTGACGATGGGAATGGCTAGCGCATGGAAGGCCATGTTCTTCCCTGGCCTATTGTATTCAGGAAGTTTGATTTCTGTTTTATTTGCAGTGGTTTCATCTCCTGGTGTTGTGAGTGACCAGACAGGTGGGCAGAGGCCAGGTTATACAGGCCCAGGCTAAGAAGTTATGGCC
The DNA here is from genome assembly GCA_004024745.2 of Catagonus wagneri. NCBI lineage: Eukaryota > Metazoa > Chordata > Mammalia > Artiodactyla > Tayassuidae > Catagonus > Catagonus wagneri. The sequence continues at coordinate 22,761,289 of PVHT021183629.1, forward strand.
CGTAAGAGCCACGGAAGGAGGTAGAACAGGAGAAAGGCATGAGCACAGATGCATTTTGGAAAGATGACTGTGGCAGCCCTACGGGTTGGATGGGAGAAGGTAGATAAGGGTATGGAGCCCCGCTTGGGGGCTTTTCCCACCAACTGGGTAAAAATAACAGGGGCACAAAATAGGGAGATCGATTCAAGAGGTCTGTAAGAGATAAAGTTACCAAGTTGACAGGGCTGCCACTTACTCAGGGTGTGAGATGGGGAGGAGGGACGGAGTGGGGATGAGGTCTCATGGCGAGAAGAACTCCCTTTGGATCGCCTTTCTTTCTATGGAGTTTCTTCTCGTGGGCCCCTTTGGACGTGCCCATGGGTCATGGAACAGAGTTGGGGCAAGAGGAGATGGAGAATTAACTCGGGGTACAGCTTTGGTGTCCCCTGAAGGGTACTTGGAAGGAAGCGCCCGGGTGGGCCTTTCTGCTTCACCATGGGATTAGAATGGCTGCAAGCCAGGAGCTGTTGAGCGTTCTCCAACTTTCTAGAGACTACCAGGTTGGAGGGCCTCCATCTGTGATCGGGCACAAGAAGAGTAGCAGAGCCAGTTTCCCTTTCTTCCTGGTTATTGCAACTTGAGACTCTGGTCCAGCGATGGAATCATGTTTCATCCTCAAGTTGAGAATAAATGAAAGTGTGCCCACTTGTCCGAATTGCACCTGTCTCTGATATTTGGTGGGTCTGGTAGTCGATGAAGAGGCATCCAGTTGGTTTTGACAGAGGCTCCCAGACACGGCTGAAAACTTGACACTCTTTATACCCAGCTATCCCCTGGCTTCAAGGGGGTCCTCGATACTTGTGTTTCCCTTGGGTCTCAGGGTCGGGCCCTCAAAGCAGGGTTCCTGGCTGGGTACATGTGCCTCCTGGCTGCCTGCCCCTGGGGCCACCACCTCTGACAGCTTGCAGAGAGCGAGGGTGATTGATGTTTGCAATGACTTCACGCTGTTTTGATGGTCTTCTGTGTGCAGGCACGGGTCCGTCTCTTTCCAGGCCAAAGCCAGCCTGGGCCAGGCCTCAGGTCTCTGAAACAGAAGCCAAGCTCCGAGCCTTGGCGTGGGTATCGTGAGTTCCCTTTAAGCTCCCGCTGACTGGTTCTCGTGGTGACTGTTTGCACAAGCCCCTTCCTCCATCCTCAGTTTTCCATGGGAAGGACAGAAGAGATTGTGGAGAAACCCCAACCCGAAAGCCCTGATCTGACCTTAGCAGAGTCAACACCACGTCTAAAGCCGTCACCTGGCCAGCGATGATGGACTTTACACGGGGCTCAGTTATTGCAGACGCAAGCACAGCCACTTGGCTAACGGGCCAGTTTTATTTCCTCCTCCCATGTCGTTGGTGGCATGAAAAAAGGATATTTCCAGCTTGAGAGTGTCCCTTCCCCCAGCGTGGTGCTGTTGGGTTTCTCTGTCTTGATTGACTTCCATCTGCCACCGCACAGGGCACCTCACTCTTCAGTTTTTTAAACAGATGGTCAGGAACGAGAGCCAAGTTTGGGAAGTCATCAAACCCAGGGAGAGAGCACAGCACTGGGCGTCAGGGGGCCAGAATCCAGTCTTGGCTGAGCTACGACGAACTGCTGGTGTGATCCCGGGAAAACTGCTTTCCCTCTCTGGGGCCTCAGCGATCTTGGCACATGAAAAAGCAACAGCAATAACAAACCGCGAGGCTTTCACGTGCAGATCTGAATGGGAGAGAGAGTGGGATTCTGGGAAGGGAACTGGGAAGAGCAGTTTGTTTGAGTTTTCTGTTGAAGTGAGAGTATGCCTGTGTTTACCTCCCCAGGGAGCGTCAGCCTGTGTGGTTTTCCAGGCATTTGTATGTGTTAATTCCCACCGAGTGAAGTACAAGGCGTTCCACTGGTGGCAGCCAGCTTCAGATGAGCTCGGACTCCCCGGGGGATTGGCTGGTAGCGAGGCTTCTACCTGTGTGAGGGCTTCTACCTGAACGGTGCCATCGGCCAGCGGAATCCAGCCTGGCATCCGAGGGCCAGAGTTACTCAGGATGAGGAAGGGGACCGAGCACCTGGCTGGCAACCGCAGAAGCCTCAGTCAGTTACCCAGGCTGACTCGGCAGGAGGCCCCTTTCCTCCTCCGGGGTCTGGACATTCAGTGCCCTCCCCTTTTCTAGAATCTGTGCACACCCATGCCATCTCCTGGGCTGAGACTAGACTTGAGGAGGTGTGGTTTTGTCCCCTCCGCTCTTTTGAGACACCCCTGCCAAGCCAGGTCTGGGTAAATGGCAACAGGCTTAAGGATTTTTAGGAGAGGGAGATGATGAGAATGGGCAGTGAGGTGTCTGTGTAGACCGAGGTCAGATGGGAAACGAGGACCAATCAGCCCCCGGCTGACTACTCACGTGGTTTATTATACGGGCTGTGGTGACAAACTTGTGATATGTGTTCGAGGGGCCTTGGGGTCCTCAGTTATAGATGAAGGCTGTTGCTGAGTGTCTGCTCTGCACCACGTGGGCACCGAGGATGTCACTATGCTGCTTGTGTGCATGTGAGTGTGTGTGATCTCATTCAGTGACTCTCGCAACTAACTCACGGCGACATTCCCTTCCGTTTACCACTGAGAAAACTGAGGCTCGGGAAGGTTCCATGACAGGCCCGAGGACACACGCTAAGGGGGAATACCTGAACCGGGGTGAACATGTAAAATTCCTCCCACAAGGCCCAGGTGCTTGCCCCCTACCCACAGCAAAGCAGGCATTATTTTCTTCTCTTATTCTTGAAAATGTCCATAAGAATTTCCAGGAGAAGGCCGGGCTGAGAAGGACTCTTGTCTGACATGCTGTTTCAGCCACTCCAAATGCCGAGAGCCGGCCAAGCCACAGTGTAAATGGCCAGGGTTCAAACAGTAAGCAAGGCCATCCAGCCCCCTCATTAACATCTGGGAACTGAACAGAAGTTAGAGAACCAATGTCTCCATCAGCGGTGTCACGTTCGAGCCAGGCCATGGGCTTCGCTGCTGGCCGGACCTTGCAGGTGTCACTCAGGTCAGAGACAGAACGCGGCCGACCTCCCCCTTCAGAGCCCTCAGACCGTCCTCTCACAAAGTCCTGCTGCGTTCCCACTCTCCTGACCCCGCAGGCCGCCTGAGGGGTGCGTTCGTGAACTGTTACTGTCCGGGCCGCTGAAGCGTCCATGACAAAGACAAAGCCCATTGCAACCTGGCGTCCGTCCCCGCTGGTGTGACAGGCGAGGGTTCACCTTTTCCACCCTCCTGCCTGCGGTTGTGAACGTCCTCACCTGGGGATCCGAACAGTGCTGCCGATGCTGCAGATTTTGCATTACTTACAAAATTCATCAGCTTATCAGGTTACCAGAAGGATGTGTTGGTCGTCTCCGGGGGTCGGTCTCTGCCTGCGGCTCTTGACTCTTGGTTTCCCCGCAGCCTTCCTGCTGTGTGGTCGGTGTTAGCGGGCCTGGATTAGTTAGTGCTGCTTCCGGGCCTTGCCTTGGGAGGAGCAGAGGAGGCTTTAGCATGGCCCGGGAGCCCCAAGAATGTCACATCCCCCCTTATGGTGAGAGTGAGGGTGAGTGCTGGTGATCGGTGTGTAAACCGGGTTGTTTATGTCCCGATCCTCAAGAGACGGGTCCAGCTGAGAGGTTTGGATGTGAGGCATAAAGCATAAGGAGAAGAGTGTTATCGACGGGTTTTCTTTTTAAGGATTTCTCTTTCTTTTTCGGGGCCGAACCCCCACGGCATGTGGAAGTTCCCAGGCTAGGGGTCCAACTGGATCTGCACCAGCCCGGAACTACCCGAGATCACGACTCCCTTAGTAGCCACGGCTCTCCGTGTTTTGTCTCTTGTTGGGGTCGCACTGTTGGAACGCGCTGGGGAGGAGGAGCCTCCTTTCCTCAGGGACCTTCCCGAGGTGTCTTTCTGGTTCTAGAACTGTCATCTCCCCATTCTGGCCGTGGCTAAGCCCGGTCCTGGGGCCCTGGAACCTATCAGGACCAACCACCGCCCACTCCTTCCCACCTAGAGGGCCGTGTGGGCAGGGGAGAGAGCCTGTGGAGTTGCCTTATGCATAGGCTCCACTTTATTTCTTCCATCTGTGAGCTCTTGGACATCAGTGGAAGTCTGTGTTCACTGGAAACAAAATTACCTTTATTTCTTAGCTTTGTTATCTCATCGAGGCCCTATGGGCTGAGTCACATAGGCCGTGGTGCAGGCCGGCAGCTGCAGCTCCGATCTGACCCCTAGCCTGGGGACTTCCATATACCGAGGGTGCAGCCTTAAAAAAAAGGGGGAAGAAAAAGAATAGGGGGCACCCTGAGCGCTCCATACACTGGCAACTCCAAAGCCCAGGCGGGAATATCCGGGCCCCCTGAGTTCCCTGGCTCTTGATCTCTTGACAGAGACTTGCAGTTCTGGGTATCAAGAGGGTTTCATGCTGGGAGCGCTTGGTGGCAGTGTCCCCAGGGCAACTGCAAGTTACAGCTTATTGTCGCTCCTCTCAGTGGGCCTCTGGGTGCAGCTGCTGGCCACAGGGCTCTCTCACGGGCTGCACTGGCAAATTCCTTCTCCCCAGCCTTCCCCACACACTCTGTGTACAAACGGAGTTCCGGGGGGAAAAGGTGGATTTAGAAACTGGAGTGACCGTGGGGGCGAGACAGGGATAGAAAGAACCTGTCGCCACACTTCCCTTTGATTGTCCTTCAAAGGACTCCTGTTTTAAGCGTCACCTGCTCTGGCCCAAAGGGACAAGAATGTGTTCGCAGAAGCAGCGCTGGATGCCTGCCACACGCAGAGCAAAAAACACTCTTCCAGGTTGGCCTGCTTCTTTTGCAAGATCAGGTTCAAAAACTTGCCCTTCCCACATGTGGCGACATTTCGAATGAGTGTGAACGTAACGATAGTCATGGTTGTGAGTAATTCACTCTTTGATCTATGTTGCCTGTCAGTTACCATATCAGACGCCATTTCAGGTTGCTAAAGCATTGGTTTGAAGCATTGGGGTGTGGGAGGGGGTGAGGGAGGAAGCTTCGTATAATAAGGAAGTGCTGTTATTTTTCAAAAGAGGATCTATTTGTGTTTTACAAGATTATATTTCTTGGGCTAAAAACTATCCTGCATCCTCACTGTGGAGAGAGCTGGCACTCCGTGGCTTCAGCAGTCCAGCTCCACCTTTCCGCCTGCCCTCCTTTATCCCATCTCTGTATTTTTCCCTTGATCACACGAAGCTACTCCAAATTCCCCCCATTCACCATCCCTGGCTCTGATGGTTCCTCTGCTTGCAATGTCCTTTGTCACGGTGATTCCCTGGTAAAATCCCGCCTGTATTTCAAGGCTCAGATCCAGTGTTCTGAGCATTGCCATCCCCAGGCAGAATGAATTGCTTCTTTCTCTATGTCCCCTATTGTTCTTGTCACACCATCCGTCCTTGTATGGGCCTCTGTGTCTAGGGGTTGGTTCTAGCCTGCCTCCTGCATAGAGTATGAGATAGGACCATGTTGGCCAATGTTCATTCATTTACTCATTCATTCATTTACTCATTCATTCATTCACCAGTCACGTCCTGAAGTCCTCCTAGATGCCTATCCTATGCTGGGTTCCTGGTGATAGAAAAGACTAAACCATTCCTCCCATCCTCAAAGGGCTCACAAACACCCGGGGACAATCCTAGTACACGAGGTACACCTGGTGGGCACGGAGGAGCCACATTAAACACTGGACCTAGAGTTAGGGCCGGGGTGGATAAAGTCAGGGAAGGCTTCGTGGAGAAGGCGGCACCAGTGCTGATCTTAAAGAATGAGTAGACATTTCTACATAGAGGAGTGGGACCGCCTTTCATCAGTGTCCCGCCCAAGCACAGACTGGGGGAGCTCGATAAGGATCGGCTCAACTGAGACATTTGTGATATCCTGAGCTTGGGTGAAGGCCAGGGGCCCTGTGTGGCCACCCTTATCCTCCAGGTGAGGTTTTTCTGGCCCCGAGAAGGGTCCAGTTTGTCTCAAGCATGTGGACTCTACCAGCCTGACCTTGGGTGCTCTGAATCTGCAGGGTTTCCACAAAGTCTGGAAACAGAAAGTATTCTTTTATTTTTTACGGACAGGAGATGGCCATGAAGACATGGCACAGGTTCCCTTGCGTTTCCAGGACTCGTGGAGGCCCTGAATTTCTTTGAGTTCCCCCTGCCTAAGGGACCTTGAACGTGGTGCCGTGCCCATCGCTGCCACCCTTCTCCTAACCACCTCTTCCTGTCCGCCTAACCCTTGGCCATGGCCGGTCTAGACAAAGCAGAGTCTTGCCGCAACTGGAACCACGCATTTTTTTTTTTTCTTCAAAAAACGTACTAAAAATCTAGGTGAAGATGGAAATATCTACATGTTTATTTCTAAGTGTCCTTTTAAAATGTTAAGTCCCTTTGTTGGGAAACGTCAAAATAGGTCAATGTGTAACTCGGTTTGCCCGTAAAAAGAGACTCATACTTGATATATTTAGAGAGGAGAGAGAGAAGTGATTTTTCACACTGAGTTTTTCTCTATTTTTCTGTTTTAAACCAAAAAGAGCTTGGAAAATTTCTCCGCCCTCTCTACCGCTGGTGGATTTTCCTGGCCCCGCCGTGCTGGGGTAGCCCTCTGTCCGTTTCCCAAACCAAAGAGTTAAAGACACCGAACTGTTTGACCTTGAGTTCTGCTTCTCTCTTTCAAATGGAAAAAGCATCTTTGGGGGGGGGCAGGTATTAGTAATGGGCAGGGGAAGGCAGCATTTAAAGAGCAGGAGAAGGATGTTGTGGGAAATTAAGACAGGAAGACAGCGATGAAAATGTTTTTCTGACATCTAGCTGTCTTGGCGGATTGTCTCCGTTTTCGGTGCACTTACACCAAAAGCATTAGTGAGTGTGGCAGAAATTTCACTGAAGGATCTATGAGGAAGGGAGGGTGTCATGACACACACTTCAGAAAAAACAGCTGGACTATTGATCTCCAGCACGTCTGGGCCCCATAGTTCCTGCTTCCTCCCCGTCCAGCCCTCTCAAGTCCTCTGTCATTTCTCTTTCCTCCTGGGATATTCTGCCAGCCATTCCCCTTCCCACCTCAAATGCAAGCCCCCATCCCCGGATTACACAGAGAAATTTGGTCTGGTGTCAGATTCCATGCCCAGATTTTCATTTCCCGGCGAACGGGGTTTTTCATCAAAAGGCCGCCGCCGAAACCATAGCAGTAGGAAGTTTTAAGTAATATTTTTATAACAAACCAGAATAATAAGATAGTATCGGAAGCATGAAACAGAGAAGCCCCAGAAGAATTTTGGAGCTGCTGGCTACCTTGAGCCCCACTCTAGAATGGTTATTTCCAATTTCTCCCAACCTCCAGCTCCCACCCTCCACAGCTGGGCCAGGAGTCGCTCTTCCTTTCCTTGGGGAAAGACCCAGCCCGGTAGTTCCTTTCTCTGTGCCATCCTTAGCTGGACGCGGCCTAAGGGATGTGTCCGGCCCTAGCTGGGTCCTGTCGCCCAAGGAACAGGGGGAGTTGCTAAAACCTCAGAGCGATGCCAAGCCCTCCTGACAGCCTGGATCCTCAGGGAATCCGTGGCCACCCAGCAGGATTTGTTTCATGAAAACAGCAGAACCTAACCGGATGCTCCAAGATGCTGTAGATTGTGGGAAAACGCTGCTAAACCAGATTCCACGCTCGACAGACTGACAGAGAGATGTGCAAATGGAATGGACCAGGAGAGAGACGGGTGGGGTGTAGCCGTATGGTCTAGAGTCAGGTAAGCAGAGGGTTTCCCAGGCTCCTTTGCAAGAGTCATTCAAAATAGCAAGACCCAAAAGAATGTCAGCATCTCCCTACGCTAGCCGGGCACAGACACCATGTCTCGTTGATGCTCACAGCTCGCCCCCCACCGAGAGGGTTCTGAAGCCTAGAAAACCAAGCGTTGCCCAAGGTCATAGAGTTCAAACCCATGTGGAATGCCGGAGTTCACAGTCACAGCCGTTGCACCATATTGCCTCCAAGGAGTTGCCCCTGGTTGGTTGGAAAGCTTGCGCCCGATACTATCTGACGATGTCTTCCGTCTTTCCTGTCTGCCTTCCATCAGGAGGAGGTGCCTTGATATTCCAGAGCATCTCAACCAAGCATTCTTGCATTTATTTGGGGACATGATTAGTACTCTTTTCATTTCTTTCAAGACGCCAGCTGCTGGGAGCACGGTTGCCCCAGCTGAATAGACACAGGGCTGCCTGCGAGCCCACGCCACCCGGAGTTCACCTGCACCCGGGAAACTTGCTGTGCAGACTGTGGTCTCTCATTGCCCTTCTCTGCGCTCTCCATCTGGGCACGCCAGCTTCTCTGTGTCTAAGTGGGAAGACATTCCCACCAAACTCTACAAGTGGGTTTCCCTTTCTGTCCACTCCCATTGGTCCCAGGGTGTACTCTGTGCCACAGGACCCCCAGGTTTCTTCTCTGCTCTTTCCTGCCCCTGGCTCTCTGGTTGTTCACACCCTTCTTGAGTTCAAGGCCGGGGCAGTGCCACCTACCCTCATTCCCAGATGCATTTGGTTGGATTGACTTCCTGGGCACATCATCTGGACACTCTTAAGAAGCCCTGTTCCTTCTGCATTTCTCTATGGTTGTCACCTGCCTCACAGGTCAGGAAGTTCTTTAGGGCATAATGCCCACGTCACTTTGCCTGGGACCCTAGGACAGGTACCAATATCCTATTCAATGGCAATCAATTTTTCACAGTTCTTTAAAATTCACAGAGGACTCCCACATTACCTCTTTGGAGGTGAAGCAGGAATTCCCATTTAAAAGAGGAAGGCACTGAGGTTCAGACAGGCTGGGCAACTTGCTTTCAATGACTCATTAAGGAAAGGCCAGAGCAAATATCTGATGCTGGGCCTGCCTAACTCTGAGATGCAGGCTCCCCGCCCCTGCCTGGCTCCCTCGGGGCATCCAGCATCTCAGAGTCTGTACGTGTTTGGTGCCCAGGGATGGGGGCTCTGGTCGAGGGTGTCTGGCGCTCAGGAGCTGAGGCATCTTGCTTTGCAGCCGAGCCCTGTGAGGGCCTCGGAGGGAGTGGAGGCTGCACTGAGGCTCGCAGGGGGGTGGGGGTGGGGGGACAAGCAGCTGATGGGCCGCGGCGGGGAGGGGCGGCCACGCTCAGTCACACCCACTCAGGTAGAAGGCGCCCTGCCCAGAGGCCCGAATGCCATTTCTCCAAGTCAGCGGGAAGCGCATTCCACAGCACAGGAGCCCTCTGTTCAAAGGAGGTCAGGAGCCAAGGCCGTGTGTGTGTGTGTGTGTGTGTGTGTGTGTGTGTGTGTGTTCTCAGGAGGTCACACTAAGAATGAGTTAAGGAGACAGGGGTGGAAAGGAAGCTCGTCCCTTGAGGGTAAGATAAGTTTAGAGCCTGGGGACATGAGCGTCAAAGTCAAGTGCAAAATCGTCCAGCGGGCCACCTGCACTGCTTGCCTTCTCTGCCCCTGAACCGGGCCTGCAGGAGGCCAGCACCTCTTTGGGCTGCAGAGGCGGCCAGATTGCGGCCTCCCTGGGCAGCCGAGGGCGGGTCAGCAAGGCTGCAGGCTGTGGTTCAGGGCCGGGCGGTGGGGTGCTCGTGCCGCCCCGGGTCGCCATCCTGAGGCTGAGGGAACGGGAGGAGGGTGAGAAGGCTTGCCCCAGGCCCTACTGGAAACTCCTCCAGGAGCCCCCGCAGGGCAGGCGGAGAGGACACAGGGAGAAAAATCTGTTTCTTCCGTCCCCCTGGCCCTGCGGGCTGTGTAGCGGCAGCGCGGACCTGGGTGTGTGCGGAAGGCACTCGCTCGGCCGTGGTCCCTCCAGGCTTTTTATTTACCCAGCATATGTGCAGCCTTAGTTCTGTCCGGGGCACGGTGTTAGACTCATCGCAGGCATTTTCATCCTCCATCCTCACAACACTACGAGCCCCACTTTACAGAGAAGGAAAGAGGACTGTAAAAAGAGGGGCAGGGATGGGTCCCAGGCCACGCAGCTGGTAAGGGTGAGGTCTGGGAGCTCCTGTTGTGGCTCAGCGGGTTAAGAACCTGACTAGTACCCATGAGGATGCAGGTCTGGTCCCTGGCCTTGCTCAGGGGGTCGGCGATCCAGCGTTGCCGTGAGCTGTGGTGTAGGTCACAGACATAGCTCGGACTTGGCGTGGCTGTGGCTGTGGCGTAGGCTGGCAGTTGTAGCTCTGATTGGACCCCCAGTATGGAAACTTTCGTATGTCGCAGGTGTGGCCCAAAAAAGACCGGAAAGAAAAAAGATGGGGTCTGGATTTGAGGCTGGATCTTTCCAAATTTCCTCCTCTCAAGCGTCCCCCAGGCCAGCAGGGAAGAGAAAATCTTACATTCAATTCTGGTAGAAAGTAGAACATGGAAAGAGGCTTAGGCTTCAGAGGGTCAGAGGCCGGCTTCCAGAGGGCTCCCGGGGCCCTTGAAGGGGAACTTACCTGGAATAGAGGGGAGGGGGTGCCAGGCAGAGTAGGGGCAGAGATGACGCAGCCATTTGGGTTCCACTTGGTGATTTAGGGGCTGCAGAGCCCGTGGGCTGGCAGCAGGCACAACTTCTCCAGCCGGCCAGGCTTTTCCCGACCTTTCTCCGGGGCCAGACCCTGCCAGGCCTGTTGTCTCTGCTCTCTGACTTCGTGCCGCCTCTGGGACTGTGGAGAGACAGCTTTTTCTAAATATCTGGGTTTTCTGCAAGCTCCTTGAAGTAGAAATGAAGTATCTGCCTCATGGTTCTGAAACAGGATCCCCCATCAGCAGTCCCACCAGCAGGCAGGCTGGCGCCCCGGGGAGCGGCACGGGCCGCACCGCTGGAGCCATTGGGGGCACCAGCCCACGGTGTGGGAGGCGGCCCTGGGCCCTGTGAACGCCTGAGTGTTTGCCCAGGTGCCCCGGACAGACCAGCCTGGGCTGGGGCGGAGGGCTGGCCGCCTGAGAGGGAGCTCTAGGGGGGTCCAGGCCAGGAAGCCAGAGGACTTTTAGGTAAGGCTTCAGAAATACCAGCAGGCTTCCTGGAGTGGACTGAGTCCAGTGGTCAGGCAACAGACCGACTCGGAGGCAGGCTGGCTCCCCAGCGTGTGGCCGCCACGCCTCACCTCCATTAGCTGACAAAGCACTTCTCTGTCCTCTCCAGCCACAAGCGGAGGAAGACACAGCTCGCGGAGGCATTTGAGCTGCTAGCCGAGATTTTGGGGTCACAGCCCAGGGTGGCCTGAGAGGCCCTCCCTTCTCCTACGGGAAGGGGACCCTGTGCCCGACATGAAGGGGCAGCTGCAGTTCAGCATCAGCTGATTGTTGCCATGTGGGAATTTGGATCTGAGTTGCCAGATCTTCAGATTTTCCAGCAAAGCTGAAAATCCAGATATTTTTGTGAAACTTCTCAATTTTTGAAATTCTTAGAAATGCTGTGCAGGCTGAACTCCACATCTGCAGGCCAGACTTGGTCCCTCGGCTGCCAATTAGTGACCTCTGCTTGAGGCCTGCAGAATCCAAGGACCACCTAAGCCAAGGGGCCCATACGAGCGAATGAGGCAGAGGTGGGGTGGAGAGAAGGTATGAAGAGGGACCCCAAAGTCCACAAGCAACGAAGGCATAACCCTGTCCCCTCTCCCTCAGAGGGGCAGGGACTGTTCCAGTTCTTCTTGGTTCTCATCTGCTGTCTTGGTACAAATACAAGGGCAGGAGGAGAGGGGGGAAATTCCAGAACTTGGACATTTTTTTCTGTCTCAGGTATTTCCATTTGCACTTGGCCTGACCTCACTCCGCAGGTTTAGCTCCTTCTCCCTCCCCGCTCCCCTTCTCTTTGCCCATGGCTTCCCCTTCCTAGGTCCTTGTGGGCACCAGGGCCCGCCCCCTTGGAGGTTTGGCCAATGATGAGGCTGCGGGGCTGGTGGCCAACCAATCAGAGCAGTTGGTGGGAATTAATGACAGCTTAGCATAGGGCAAGAAAGCACAAGCTTTAGGATCAAACGGACCTGGATTCAACTCCCAGCTCCTTCTCTAACTTGCTCTGTGACCTTGAGATGGTTTATCCAATCTAACCGCAACTCCTTCATCTGTAAAATGGGGATGTTACTAAACGCAAAGATGCCCGGAAAGTGCCTAGCACGGTACCTGGAACATATATTAAGAGCTAATCAATAGCTGCAATCGGTCACTGACTTGTCCTGATTTGAATTTCCGAGAGAAGATGCAAGGCCTGGTTCTAAGCAACCCGCTTCTTGACACCTCCTTGAAACAGAAACAAGTTGGATACCATCCGCTCGTGTTTTATAGATGAGTTCCATTTCATCTTTTCCCTTCGTCTGTCTTAAAACCGTGGTGGGCTGAAAGGTAATAAATTATGTAGAGAGTAGCCTTTTACTTTTCTCCTCCTCCCACTTGGCCTCCTTCCGCCCACCAGGACCTTTACTCTGGTCTCCTGTGTTCACTGACTCATCAGCCCACAAATATTTATTGAGCACACGTCTTGCTCTCCTTGCTCTCCAGGGGCCCATAGCCAGCGAGGGCGGCAGGTAGGCAGACAGCTGATTGCAGCCGGGGGTGGGGGGCAGGGGCAGAGGGAAGTTCGTGGTGCTGGGGGCGCCTGGGGCAGGGAGGGCGTCTGGTGGGACCTGGGGAGAGGTTAAAGTGGAAGGGAGGCAGCGCGGAGCTGAGATGGAAGCACCTGCAGAGGGAAGGTGGGCAGGATGCCCTGAGTACAGAGGGGCCAGGGCTGAGGTAATGGGAAGAGCCACGAGGAACCCCCGTTCTTTACATGATGGCATGGATGCCACTGACTGAGAGTGACAGCAGCAGAGGAAAGATTTTGCTCCGAGAAGTGTCAAGTTAGTGCAAGAAGGCCCTTCGAGACGCTGGCAGTACCTTAGGTAGGGCAATCCTGAAAGCGACAATACAGAACCTCCCATGTGCCAAAACACAAAACGGTCTCTTCTTTGAGCTTCGCAATGGCCCTAGGAGGGCCCTACTCACTTTTCAGGTGACTGTATGTTGAGACTCTGAAACGTCAGGTGACCAACAGGTCCAAGGTGACGCAGCGTGCCGGCAGCATGAATCTGACTCGAGAGCCCATCTTCCCACCCGTTTGTTCATCCATGTGTTCAAGTGCCATTTATTAAGAACCGATGCTGAGGCTGGCACATTTTTGGTGCTTTGGATGTATCAGGCAAGAACTCCTGCCCTCATGTGGGTCCCTTTCTACTGCACATCCTGCCCCTGCGACTGGGGAGGCGGCTGAGTGGGGGTGATGGTTCTGGGCTGGAGCGCAGGTCGGTGCTCCCAGCACGCGGCAGGGCTGGCGGACCCTGCACGAGCTCTTCCCTGCGGTGCTCTCGCCCCACTCCCAGCAGCCCCTCCCGGGGTCAAGAGAGAGGCCTGCCGCTCACCAGGGAGGAACGCCGGGATGGTGGTGGCCCGGCACCCGGGAAGGAGGAGACCAATCTCCCTTTTACAAGTGGGCAAACTGAGGCAGGGAGGAACCAGACGTGGCCCAGGCCCCCCAGCCAATCGGGGACAGAGCAGGGGATGCCTGCTCTTTGCCCGGCTTCCGCTCATCAGATGGTTAACCCTCCACGGGGCCGGAGGCAGCCGGCCTCACACACTCACCTTCCTGGAAGGCGGGGCCCCGAGGCTCCCACCAGCCACCCTGGGGCAGATCCGCACAGCCCGAGCTGGCCTCCCTGGCACCCACACCCAGCTCAGGAGCAGCTGCTCAGCGGGCGTGGACTTCCTGCTCGTGTGACCTGCCGCGCGTGTGCCACCCTCTCTTCCTGCGGATGAGCCGCAGCTGCCTGAGCCCCCAGGCAGCCGGCGCCCCTGCCCTAATGGCTCAGGGTGTCCTTGGGGGTGGGGGGTGCTGGCAGAGCTCTGGCAGAAGTAAGGCCGTTAATAAGCCGAATGCCAGGAGGAAGGCGCAGGGTGGGGGTGGGAACAGCTGCAAGCCCCTCTTCCAGATTTAGCCGGGCGACTGCTCTGCCCTGCTCCTTCCTCTCTGGGCTTTTCGGGTGGCCGTTGCCTCCGCAGGGGGGACCGTGACCCTGAAAGCCACCCCCGGGATGACTCATGGGGCTGTGGCCGCCCAGTGAGGAATGTCTCCTTGTTTTCAGTGGAGGTTTTTTTAAGCCAGTTTGAACCTGACCAGCTGCTCCACAGTGGGGCTGGGGCCGGGGCCAGAGGGGCTGCCCCTCCCTTCCTGTGTCCCCACGTCTCCTGCAGGACCTGCCATCCCCAGGGAGCGTACCTGATGACAGCAGAGAGCATGGGATGATGGCAGCCGCTATGGGAGCCAGTTGAAGCCGGGCTGGGTTGGCCCTGGGTGGGAGAACAGGGGTGCCCCAGACCCAGCTGACCCCATGGGCAGGGCCCAGAACCCAAGGTCTACCACATACCATGTCAGATTCCAGTTCATGCCTTTTTTTTTTTGTCTTTTTAGGGCCACGCCTGCAGCATATGGAGGTTCCCAGGCTAGGCGTCGAATCGGAGCTGCATCTGCTGGCCTACACAACAGCCACAGCAACGCCAGATCCGAGCTGCATCCGCGACCCACACCACAGCTTGAGGCAACCTCAGATCCTTTAACCCACTGAATGAGGCCAGAGATCAAACTCACATCCTCATGGATACCAGTCGGCTTGGTTACCACAGAGCCACGAGGGGAATCCATGATTCTTGTTCACTCTTTGAGATGAATCTCCAAATCGGCTAGTCCAGTGTCCCTGTGAGCGATTTGTGAAATATTTCAAATATGGATAAACTTTTAACAGATGTGTAGTGATCAGTGATTTGACACTCATTTGTTAGTGGGTGAAACTACTATTTGCAGAGAAATACGTGTAAGACATATATTAAGCAAATACTGTGCTCCAGCTAGGATATAATCTCGTTTTTCTAAAAAAAGGCTTCCGTGATGCAGAAAGGAGTGGAATGTTTGAAACGCTGACCGCCACTTCCTTCATCCCGGTTTTCTCTTTTTTTTCTTTTTCTTTTGTCTTTTTGCCTTTATCTAGAGCCGTACCCGCGGCATATGGAAGTTCCCAGGCTAGGGGTCTAACAGGAGCCATAGCCGCCGGCCTTTCCACAGCCACAGCAACGCGGGATCCGAGCCGCGTCTGCCACCTACACCACAGCTCACGGCAACGCTGGATCCTTAACCCACTGAGCAAGGTCAGGGATCGAACCCGCAACTTCATGGTTCCTAGTCGGATTCCTTAACCACTGAGCCACGACAGGAACTCCCCGGTTTTCTTTCTTTCTCCGCCTTCCCTGCTCTCTGTCCAGGGAAGACAGGCGTAGGATTAATGTTTCTACAAGCTGACTTTGGTTTAGTGGTACTGGGGCTGCATTTATTTCAGGCTCCAGCAGTTTCAGGGTGACTTGGGCTGGGATGCGGCAGGTGAGCCGTGACTGAAATAGGAAGTCCTGTCTGGGAGGAAGATCGAGTCACAGGGCGGGGCTGGATTAGAACCAGGAAAGTAGGAGAAGGCTGAGGTCCTGGAGGCTCATGCAGGGGCACCCATGACTGGGGGAGCCAGTAGATGAAGTTCCAGAGCCAGCCCTTCCTGCCTCCACCATCCAGACCTAGGTGAGCCCTCTCGACACACCTCATCCCAGCCCCCACTCCCCAGCGACAGCTCAGTCTGATTCTGTCCTGGGTGGGCACGCCCGCTGCTACACCCCCTCCGCCCCGAAACCACGGCCGGAGGATGACTGACAGGTGCTTCGTCTCCCCACCCGCCCAGTCCGCCTCCCCATGCAAAGCTTGTGCTTCGGGCCAGACCAGGTGGAATCAGGAAGGACAGGTACCTGGGAAGGGCAGTGACGGAAGCTGACCCTTTTGCAATATCAGTGGGCACGCCACCCATCGGCTCGCGCTGGGCGTGGGACATGCCTGCCCATGCTCACGTGCTTGGTCACTCAGCCGCCAGGAGCACTCTCCTCCTCCTTCGTCACGGTGGCGGGGAGGTCACATTCTGAATATCCTGGTGCTCTTCCTGCCCACTTGCTTCCCAGCCTACGTCCGCTTCTGTTTCACCCCTGCCCAGCGATCCGTGCTTTCTCTTAACCTAACTCCTGTGTTGTTTGGTTTTAATACTTAACGTAATTCATAACTCATTATGCAGTTGGTTTTATGACAATTTGATAAATTTCGGTCATACCAGTAGGTTGTAAACGTCAAGAGGATGGAGAACATGGCTGGTTTGTTGAATGCTGACTCCCCAGTGCCTGGCTCAGAGCTGGGCGATTGAATGAGTGAGTGAATGAATGAATGATAGACTTTGGAATGAAGCGAATCAAGATTTCCTAGATGAGGAACCATGAGCGTCTTTCTGAGCATCACTCCCTCTCTGTACCTGGAAACAGAAGCATAGTTATTCACCTGTCTGTGCCCCTGAAGGGATTACGATAATGCATGTCAATCATATCGGCAGAGTCCAGCTTCATATTATGACACATTTGCTGATAATAATTGACAATAATAATGATGGTCCTAGTATTTCAGCAGTGCTCATAAGTGTTCCCTGATTTACAAGCATCCTAATTTAGAGCATTCTTGTCCCCATTTTATAGATTAGACTATTGAAGCTCAGCGAGAGCTTAAGTGACTTGTCCAAAGGCACACAGAGAGCAAGCTGAATGCCTAGGGTTTTCTTTTCTAACAGCTTTATTGAGATTTAATTTACACGCTGTAAAATTCATCCTTTTGGGGGGCCACGCCCATAACATGTGGAAGTTCCCAGGCCAGGGATCAAACCCAAGCCACAGCAGCTACCCAAGCTGCTGCAGTGACACCACCAGATCCTTAACCCACTATACCACAAGGGAACTCTCATTCTTTATAAGTGTACAATGCAGCAGTGTTTAGCCTACGGACAGAGTTGTGCCATCACTACCACTGTCTATATTTTAACCATTTGATCACCCCAATTAGCAGAGACCCTACCCATTAGCAGCCACTCTCCATTGTCCCTCCCCCCCCCCAGCCCCTGATGACCCTGAACCTACTTTCTGTCTCTAAGGACTTGCCTATTCTGGATATTTCACCTACTGTATGACATCATAGCATACGTGGCCATTTGTGTCTGGCTTCTTTTACCGAACATAACGTTTTCAAGTTTCATCCATGTTGTCGCATATATCAGTACTTCATTATTTTATTTTTTTTTATGTGGTTGAACGAGAGTCTGATGTATGGACATACCACATTTGGTTTATCCACTCATCAGTTGACAGGGATCTGGGTTGTTTCACTTTTTGGCTGTTAGGAGAAACGTGGCTATGAGCATTCACGTGCAAGTGTTTGCCTGGGCGTATGTTTTCCTTTCCCTGGGGTAGATACCTGGGAGTGGAGTCACTCCTAGGTGACTCTGTGATTAACCTTCTGAGGAAGCAACATACTATTTTTCAAAGCTGTCTTAACCTTTGTAATTTCCCACCAGCCATGAACGAGGGAGTGCACGGGTTTAAACCCAGCCTGCCTCTTGACTGCTGGGTGGATAACTCTGAGTAGTGCCTTCTCCTACACCAGTCGTGGTTGTATGTAAGTCAGGGGCTTTTGGAGCAGCTATTCATGTGTCTGGCCAACTGGTGGACCAATGAAACGGATGTTCAAATAGGTGCTGTCCAAACTCATCTTCTCCTTGGAGTAGCGGTGTTCGTGGATTTTGAGACCAGCAAATTTAACAGGTACATAATGGCGATAACCAACCCACAACCTAATGTTTACTGAGCATGTAGTATGTTCCAGGCAATGAGCTGAGTATTTCAAGAAACTGCCCTTGGTGACCATCTCACTTTTTTTTTTGGAGACCAGCTCACTTTTTTTTTTTTTTAAGAGGCTTGGATGGAAGGGAAGGAAGGCTTTCCTTGCCTGCCAGAGGTTCTGATGCCATAGGCTGGGAAAGGGTTTGGGCAGCAGGCTTAAAACCTGAACGATCACAGGCATCTGAAATGGAAAGGGAACTTCCTAAGCACGAGTGTGAAGCCCTCTTTCTTGGTTCAACAGCTCAGCCACAAATATTTAAACCTCATGATCATCCTTGTTGGTGAAAAGATTGGGGAGGGGGCTGGGACTATGGATAGGTCTTATTTCCTGGCTGTGTGTACTAGCAGTCCTGAAGGCATTTTTGAAAAGATTGATTTCTGGGTCATATCCCTGATGTACAGAATCAAGATCTCTAGGAAAGGGCTCAAGAATTTGTATATTTTTAAAATGTCCCAGGTGACAATTAGATAGATTTTGTAAACTAGCAACTAGTGAACCTCAGGCTCTGTGAGAATAAAAATGCTATCGATAAAACAAACCTGAAGTTCCTGTTGTGGCCCAAAAGGGTTAAGAACCTGATATTGTGTCCGTGAGGATGTGGGTTCGATCCCTGTCCTCGCTCAGTGGTTTAAGGATCCGGCATGGCCACAAGCTGTGGTGTAGATCACAGATGCAGCTCGGATCTAGTGTTGCCCATGGCTATGGGGTAGGCCTGCAGCTCCAGCTCCAATTCAACCCCTAGCCTGGGAACTTCCATCTGCTGCAGGCAAGGCTGTAGAAAGGAAAAAAAAAAAGGCAAACTTGAGCCAAGAGAAAGCTTCCAGGGGTGAGGTTGTGCCTGGATGCTCAGCATCCCCAGCAGCAACTTAGGACCGCTTTGTGGGGGAGACACAGAGCTGAGAGGCCACGCGGCGGGGGGTGTGTGATCAGGCCCGTCACATCATGAGACCTGGGAATAGGATCCTCCGCTTCAGAGAGCTCCTCCTTTTCCCGTCCAGCAAGATGCCTCTGCTGATTTACTGCGGTTGGTGACCGTGTGAGGGTCATCCTGGGTGCCAGGGGCAGTGGCCAGCACCGCTCCTGAGAGGACAGGTCCTCACTCCGTGTGCTCAGAAGACCCAGTCGGAGGTTATTCTTCCCCAGCCTGGCAAAACCCTGCGCTTGGTCGGAATATCACAGAGCAACAGGATGCTGAGCCAGGCTGGTGGCTGGCCAGGGAGTGGATGCTGATCAGCTTTCCTGCCGAGACAAGAGGGACAGGGAGCAGTGGGTGCAGGTGGTGAGCTGTGGTGACGCACGACCCTTCCCGGGACTCCCTCCGTGACTTTCATGAGATGCACAGCTCTCCAGCCTGTGTCCCCGCCTCCTACAGGGCTGAAGGGGACTTAATCCCCAAGGGGGGTGGCTTTAGGGCTCTGCCCCCAAATGTAGCAGGTTGACTGGGATGATCTTCAGACCTTTAAGGAGGAGAGGAACCTAGACAAAACAGAAAGTAGATTATTTACTAGAAAGTCTGGAAAGAACCTGAGAGAGTGAACTTCCCACGGTGGCTAAGGAGGTTATGAACCCAACATAGTGTCCATGAGGGTGCGGGCTGGATCCCTGACCTCGCTCAGTGGGTTAAGGATCTCACGTTGCCGTGAGCTGCCGTGTAGACTGCAGATGTGGCTCGGATCTGGCGTTGCTGTGGCTGTGGCCTAGGCTGGCAGCTACAGCTCCAGTTCGACTCCTAGCTTGGAAACCTCCATATGCCACAAGTCCGGCCCTAAAAAAAAAGGTGGGGGGGAACCTGAGAGAGAGCCCTGTAGGACCCTGAATAGCGTGGGAGGGCTGGGGGTCAGATCTCTTGTTCTGGCCCCCTCCTACTTTGACCTAGTTCCCCGGCCTCCGCCAGTCTTTTTCCTATAGCGAAGCCACGCATGTGGTCTGGGAAACGGGTGGGTTAATTCCTGGACAGCCGCCCCTCAGCTGTTCCTGCCGGGACTCTGACACCTTGGGTTGGCCTCACACAACCCGCTCCACACCTTGTAACACATTTACAGGCCTGTTGGCTGAGCGACAGCTGCTGGGGAGGCAGAACCTCAGCCTGCCAAGCCCCAAGCCCACAGGGCCTTTTCTCCTTGGCCCGGGCTCACTCGATGGCTGGCATTTCCAGGGGAGAGAGACGAAGTTCAGATCACATCCCCTAAGCTGTGCAGAATCTCTCTCGGGGTCCTTCCGCCAATGAGCATCGGCAGGAAAGGGAGGAAACCACTTCTCGAGGTCCCTCGGGAGCATGGGAGATGCCTCGGAGAATCCCAAGAGCCCGGGGCCATGGGAGCAGAGCCCAGTCGGCAGCTGCGGGTAGAGGAAGGGCCGGGCACCCGACCCAGCAGGTGGGGTCCTGGCTGGCAGCCAGGCGCTGGCGGCTGCACTGCCAGCCCCATATGCACCAGGCAGGGACTTCAAATGCTCTGACGGCTTTGCTGGCCCCAAGGGCACAGCCTGGCGTGGATGGGAAGGGGGGCCCTAGGAAGAAGAAAGGGGTGCAGAAAGCTGTTCTCCAGAAGCACCTTTCCCAGCCTCTGAAAGCAGGGCCAGCCCTGCGATGGGGGGTGCAGCCATCTAAGAGGGGCCCCCGGGGACTGTGCAGGGTCACCCTACCTGCAGCAATGTCCCAGGGATCTCGCAGTTGCTGAGTTTACATCCTGTCCCCACGGCTTCAGGGACCTCTTTAAACTGCGTCTGGAGCCCATGCAGCTCCCCTGATGTCTGGACCCACCCCCACAGCTGCCCGGCGCACATCTGCCCCTGGCCGCGATGGCATCTTGAGTCCACCAGGCCCCTCCTGCCAGCTGAGAAATCAGCCTACTCCTGGCGGGGGGGGGGGGTTGCCCATCCTGGGGGGGACCCACCTATTTGGGGGGGCCCTCGGGCCCCAGCCACAAACCCCTGAGTCATCTGGTTTCCTCCCTGGCTCACCCTCTTCTCACAGCAGGATAAGTTACGAGCTCTGACAGCGCCCGGCTTCCACACACGCACGTGGTCCGGTGAGTGGGGTGGCCGGAGTTCCTGAAGGAATGCCGAGTGTCTCTTAATTTGATAGTCACGTTTGGTTAAAGGGAATGGGCAGCAGAAAGAGAGGGACCAAGTTTATCAGGAGGCAGGGCGGCAATTAGGGTCATGGGGACGTTCTCAAAACGAGGCTGAAACAAGCAAAATATGTGTACAGGTGGGTGGGGCTCCCGGGCGGGGGGAACTGAGCGGGCAGATGCCCAGGCAGAAGCAGTCAAGGATCACCCCGGGGACAGTGTGTGGCCCACAAGGCTGCAGATTAATTGGCATGAAGTGCGATGAGTTTGGTCAAGGCCATACTCCACTGAGCCCTCAAAAGTTTGTAGGTCGTGGTGCAGGGGGATGGGGCGGCACCCAAGGCTTTGCATAAGACCCGCCCATGATAAATATATGTTCCAGAAAGATTCTGGTGGCAAGAGGGGCTGGGGAGAGTGGGGCTGGGTGCGGGTGGGCCAATGTGGATTGTGTCAGGGTCAGGGGGTCCGCAGGGGTTGGGAGGGGCAGAGGGAGCTTCTGCAGACATTGGCCCCAGGGAGCTATCTGAGGAGAGAGTGGGGCAGCTTCTTGATTGGTGTCTTCTTTGCACGCCTCAAAGGAGACCGATGCTGAAGGGTAGGTTGAGGAGAAGCCCCGTTTTCTGGGCACTTTGCTGACACAGTAGAGGGGAAGGGACGGGAGGGGGTGGAGCAAGGCCTTCCCGGCTGGCAGCTCAGTGGGCCTCGGCCCAGCTTTCTTCCAGGTCTGTCTGCTCCTCAGGGCACTGGGGTAGCCAGCGACAGAAACCCAACTCGAAGTAACTTGAGCCAGAAGAGTCAAGGCAGCACTGAAAGAGCAAACAGTGAAAAGGGTAGGAGTTCCCCTTGCGGCTCAATGGAAACGAGCCCAACTAGTATCCATGAGGATCCGGGCTCGATCTCTGGCCTCCCTGCTCAGTGGGTTAAGGATCCAGCTTTGCCGTGAGCTGTGGTGTAGGTCGCAGACGTGCCTCGGATCCCATGTTGCTGTGGCTCTAGCGTAGGCTGATGGCTACAGCTCCTATTGGACCTCTAGCCTGGGAACCTCCATATGCCTTGGGTGCGGCCCTAAAAAGCGAAACAAACAAACCAAAAGGGTAGTCGGGGAGCCAGATCTGGAGGACCCCGGAGAGCAGGGCTGAAATGCTGTCGAGGCTTCGGCCTGTCTTCCCTTGTGGCCTTTGGGATCGCTCAGGGTGGATCGACAGGGAAGCTGGTCACCGCCAGGGCTGCTGCGGTCTATTGAACGGCTCCCTCCTAGAGCAACAAGACCATCCTCAATCTCAGACTCTAGCCCCCAGTCCAAGATCCCAGGAAAGGGACTGGCTGGTCTGGCTGTGGACCAGCGAGCTGGGGCCAGCACGGACAGGTTTAGGGTTTAGGGGAGAGAGGGCCAGGTTTTGGAAGGGAGGTGGTGGGCAGGCGATTGCGGGACCTACTACCTCGCTGCAGCAGAACCCGGGGGAAACAGGAGGATAAAGGAGATGCTGTGATGGACGGCGACGGGCTGACTGATTTAATCCCTCTCTGGAGGTTGTTCTTCTTAGAGTTAAGACGAGTGATTTGTTCATTGACCCGTTGGGGCATTGATTTTGTTATTCATCCAACAAGCACTTATTGGATCTCTGTTCTGTGTCAGACCCTGGACTAGGGATATAGAGATGGAAAAAAAAAAAAAAATAAGATTCGCTGCCCTCCAGTAGCTCACATTCTAGCCTGGGAGAGGCATGTCATAAATTCTGTAATAATAATGGTGATGATAAATGACAAGTGCTAAATAGAGGTGGGAAGTTAAGGAAGAAAGCCGTGATTAATTCCTCTTGGGAATCCAATAAAGGCTCCAGGATGAGGTGAATTTTAAGTTGCCCTTGATGGGTGGTGGGGCTTCTCCAGGCAGTGATGCTGGATAAGGGCCTTCTGGGTAGAAAGAACCATACGAAGAAAGGCATAGACTGTGAGGGTGGGTAGGGCATTGGGGGTTGGGGGGCCTTCTGGTGCTCCAGGGGGGCCAGAGGGTAGGTTAGAAGGTGGGAGACAGAGAGTGGTGAGAGGCGAAGTTGGGCAGGCGGCTAGGGCCCACTTCACGTGGGGCCTGAGAACATCAAAGGCTTGGGGAGGGTGTGAAGTACAGGATACTGCAGAGGCTTTTCTGGCCGCAGGGTGGAGAATGCGTTGGAAGGGGGAAGGTGCTAGAGAGATGGAGGAGGCGAAATTTGCCGGGCAGGGCAAAGCGCCTGTCTGAGAGGTTGCTGTGGTCCGCCAGAGGGGCGATCAGTACTTAAGAAGAGCAGAGCAGCCAAAACGAAGACCATGGCTTGGAAGTGAGACAGTTTGGACCCTAGAAGAGACATACCACTTACTGATGATGTGCGTTTGGACAAGGCCCTTAACTGCTGGGATCTGGGGAGGGGTGAGCCAGATAGTAAGTAAACAGCCCCATAGCTGGCACATGGCGGGCAGTTAACATGTATCACTGGAATCAGAGTTGGAACCTTGGGGAACAAATGGCTGTTTTCTTTTTTTGTTGTTTTTTTTGTTTCTTTTCATTTTTTAAAAAGTTGTATTGAGGAGTTCCCATCGTGGCACAGTGGAAACTAATCCGACTAGGAACCAGAAGGTTGTGAGTTCGATCCCTGGCCTTGCTCAGTGGGTTAAGGATCCGGCATTGCCATCAGCTATGGTGTAGGTCGCAGACACGGCTCGGATCCGGCGTTGCTGTGGCTGTGGTGTAGGCCGGCGGCTACAGCTCCGATTCGACCCCTAGCCTGGGAACCTCCATATGCCACGGGTGCGGCCCTAAAAAGACCATCTCTGGTGGCCAGGACTTTGTAAGGACAGAGGATGTGATGGCTGTGACTCGCTCCGTACCCCGGGGGCGGACAGGCGTGAGCTGAGCAGGACTTGCGGAGACGGAAAACACAAGCGAGGGCTGACGGGGGCTCAGTGATTTAGGCACCTAGTAGGAGCTGCTCTCGAGTGTTTACAGTTCAGTTCACGTTGGAGCAAAGACTAGCCGCAAGTCAAATAAACAGCTTCCAGACACTTAACACAGCACATGCTTTGTCTTCTTCCTCCTTGAAGACTGAAAATGAGTTGAGCAGCACCTTGTCCGGCTCTTCCCCGGGGCCCTGGCATAAAAGGGTCCAGGGAAGGAGGTGAGAATAACGCTCAGAATATGTTGTGACATGAAAGCAGAGGAGTCAAACCCTTCTTTGAAAGGGGAAAAAAGGTTAAAAAAACCAAACATGCTTCCATACAAAGCAAGACAGTGCCAGAAGAAATGACTTGAAGCCGGTCAGAACATTTCTCGGGCCGTAAAGACGAATTGCTGTCCTTAAGACCCAACTGATTCCATTCCTGCTATTAGTTATTATTTGTACCTCTCCGAGTTCCAAAGATAAATAGCACAGGGAATGCTCCTTGATATTCTGTGATAATCTATATGGGAGAAGAGTCTGAAAAAAAATGGATGTGTCTGTAACGGAATCACTTTGTAGCAGCAGTTAACCCAGCATTGTAAATCAACCTACTTCAATACAACTTTTTATTTTTTTATTTTTCATTTCTATTTTTTTGCTCTTTAGGGCCGTACCCATGGCACATGGAGGTTCCCAGGCGAGGGGTCCTATTGGAGCTGTAGCTGCTGGCTTATACCACAGCCACAGCAACACCGGATCCAGGTCGCATCCGCTGCCTACACCACAGCTCATGGCAATGCCTGGAAACTCCCATATGCCACGGGTGCGGCACTTAAAAAAAAAGTGGGCAGAAATCCACACCCAAAAAAAATGTGTTAGGTCTGAAAGTTTCAATGCCCATTTAAGACCTTAGGAGAGAAAGGCCAAATCACTCTTTTATGGGCAGAAGAACTAAGACTCCTTTGTTATAAGTAACAGAAACCAAGTTAAGCTAAATTTAGAAAAAATGAAAAAAAAAAATCAGAGGGTTTGGATTTATGGTTAAGGACACAGGGGGTGTCTCCCGGAATCAAAGGCAGATATAAAAGCCAAGCCACCAAAACGGACTAAAAGGGACCAAGAGAAAAGTAATCAGACTTGCTTTGGTCAGTTGTCCCCTGGTCTAATCCATTTGGCCTGGGACCCAGGACTTGTGTTGAACAAGCATGGCTCCGAGGGGGCTCATTGTCAAAGTGGATCTCAGAGGGCTCGGAGCACAGGGTAGAGACCCTGGCTGCAGAGAGAGATTTGGAGGCCTCAGAACATGGGGGTCTTTGAGACCCTGAGAGGGTAGGTGACCCAGTTCAAACAGTGTGGATCTCACTGTAAGAGGTATGACTACTTAGGAGAGAGATTGCAGTGGAGAGTGTGGGTTATAGACACCAATTTAAGCTCTAAGGGCGAGCATTGTTTGTTTCTTCAGGTCTGTGGCCCCACTGCCACCTCCCTGACCTCAGGACAGCAGCGTACATGGAACTGGGGCTGGATAAATGTGTAGGTTGAGGAGTTCCCACTGTGGCGTGGTGGAAACGAATCTGACCACTATCCATGAGGATGTGGGTTCAATCCCTGGCCTCGCTCAATGGGTTGAGGATTCGGCATTGCCATGAGCTGTGGTGTAGGTTGAAGACTCAGCTTGATTCCTGAATTGCTGTGGCTGTGGTGTAGGCTGGCAAATGAGCTCTGATTAGACACCTAGCCTGGGAACCTCCATATGCCTCGGGTACAACCCTAGAAAAGCAAAAAAAAAAAAAAAAAGGTATCAGTTGAATCACCTGAAATTCCCATCTCTAAGAATCCAAACAGTTGAGCAGCAACAATCTCTTATTATTCCACCTAATACAAGATCCGTGTCTGTTGAATTGTTTTGGGACCTGGCCTTGAATCCTCATCATAAGACCTTGGGCAAGTCACGGGTTCGGTGGTTCTAAAGGTCCCTCCTTGTTTCAAGGTGTTGGAAATACAGCTTCCATATTTAACCCTAAGGGCAGACTGAGAGGGGCAGGAAAACACTGCAGTCACATAGCTTTGGGTTCGGGTCCCCGCCAGGCACAACCCCAGCCTGCACGGGCCCTCGGTGCATCAGCCGTGCCTGCCCTGAATAGAGAGTGTCACCCCCGCTCTGAGCCAGCTCTCTCCCTTTTAACAGTGAAAAGCAAGGGATAACTTTTTCCAGCTGAAGCCTCTGGAAGGTCTTAGGCAACACAGCCAAACTGGGCTGAACCCGGACCAGCATCCTGGGCCACAGCTCAGCCCAGCCCAGAAAGGAAGCCGGAGCCCGAGGCGGGGGCTTTGCATGCTGCCTGGTGGCTCTTCCTGGCCGTGAACCAAGTGCGGGCGGCTCCCCCCAGGAGATCAGGCTCAGGGCCTCGGGGGACACTTCAGGCACTGTGCAGTCACTGCTCTCGAATTCCATCTTCAAGAGCATCTGTCGGGCAGGAAGCCCAAGGCTGACCTACACGCATGCCCGATGTCCTGATGTCTCAGGGCAAGACTCTCAAAAGCATTCTTTGAGCATCCGCTGTTTTCAGCAAATATGAATCAGTCTCTGTTCTGCCCTTTGGAGGGCACAGCTAGGAATGGAAGGTAACTTTTATAGCATGTTAACTATACATCACCTAAGCTCTTGGTTTACGTTATCTCTTTTAATTCTCTCAAAATCTCCATTAGCTGGAAGATCTTAACAACCTTATGTGCTGGAGAGGAATCTTAGCCTACAGCATTGAAGGGAAGTAGTTCAAAAAGTTGAATGGAGGGAGTTCCCTTTGTGGCTCAGTGGTTAACGGATCCGACTAGGAACCATGAGGTTGCGGGTTCGATATCTGGCCTTGCTCAGTGGGTTAAGGATCCCGTGTTGCTGTGGCTGTGGCGAAGGCCGGCAGCTACAGCTCCTGTTAGACCCCTAGCCTGGGAACCTCCACATGCCGGGGGTGTGGCTCTAGATAAAAGCAAAAAGACAAAAAAAAAAAAAAAAGGTTGAATGGAAAGAGCAAAAACAGGAAGAGGAAAAATAAATCCACAAGATATGTTTGGAAAATAGTAGTGAGCCGCTCCTAGTTTACAAATAACATACAGAAATTTCCCAGAATTGCAGAGCCACTTAGTGGTGGCCTTTCACGTCTTTGAAAACCAGAGCCCCTTCTCACCAACATGCAGTGGCTTTTACAACACTTACTATTTAGGCCCCGGGCTCTGCTCGTCACCTTGCCAACCTCATCACAGCCATTTTTGAAGATGGTTCCATTATCATAAGCATATTATAGATGAAGAAGCTAGAGAAGAGAGAGCAATGAAAACTTGCTGCATTTCACACAGCTGCTAAATGGCTAGAATCTGACCCAAGGACAGCCGCCTCCTAGGCATCTTGTTGGGTTTGAGGATGGTGACAAACGTAGCATTGTCTGACTGTGTTATGGTCTCGAAGTCATTCCTCTTTTTTTTTTTTTTTTTTTTTTACCCCAGACCCTGTAGCTTTCCCTAGAGCAGAAATGTTAAAGCGCTGATGTGGTGCAGTGTATTCATGCAATTGGGTACCACTCCGCAGTCATGAGAAATGAACTGTTGACACCTGCAGCAGCATGGATGAGTCCCAGAAGCAGGCTGAAGGAAAGACCTTCACACAAAAGACTGCATACTGGATCATTCCACGGATACGATGTTCTAGAACAGGCAAAATGAATGTCTCGTGGGGTTCGGATCGTTTTCAGTTAGAATAGGAGTTGCCTCTTCCAAGAGGGAGTTAGCCGGGAAAGGGCTTGAGAGAACTTTCTGGGGGGGCTTGGTGGCAATGTTCAATACCTTGCTTGATAGGTGCTTGGGTCACACGGGTAGGTGCATTCGTCAACACTCAGCAAATGTAAGGAGTTTCTGTCGCAGCTCAGCGGGTTACGGACCTGACTAGGATCCATGAGGTTGCAGGTTCGATCCCTGGCCTCACTCAGTGGGTTAAGGATCCGGCGTTGCTGTGAGCTGTGGTGTAGGTTGCAGATGAGACTTGGATCCTGCATGGCTGTGACTGTGGCGTAGGTCAGTGGCTGTAGCTCCGATTTGACCCCTAGTCTGGGAACCTCCGTATGCTGCAGGTACAGCCTTTAAAAAAAAATCCTCAAATGTAAAATGCTTAAGTTTTATGTGTTTCATTACGTATAAATTCTGCTTCAAAAGGTTAAAAAAATTCAAATAAATATTGGACTCCAGTTAATACGAGGCAGGCTGACGCAGTTAAACGACATGTACCAGGGCTTGTACTTCACTTCGAAAGGCATCTGAAAAGTAAGATTGATTTCTGGTTGGCTAGAGGGAAGGATGAATGGAGAGTTACAGGTTTTTTTTAATGGCAGCACTCTTGGCATATGGAAATTCCGTGGCCGGGGATCAGACTTGCGCCTCTGCTGTGACCCAAGCCGATGCAGTCGGATCCTCAACCCACTGCACCACAGCGGGAACTCCAGATAGTTCTGGTAAAGTGGATGTAGTGGAATGTTACGGGTAGCATTTAGGTCGTGGGTATGTTGGTGTTGACTGTGAAATTCTTTCAACCTGGCTGCAGGTTTTGAAATTTTTTTGTCGTACCGTACTGGGGGGAAGCAATTATGTGGAGCCCTGAGGTCTCCTAGCGGCGAAGTACGGGGTCCTCAGAGCTCAGAGTGGGTCCGGGAGCTTCTTCCCGGCGGCCGCTGTCGTCCTTACGCGTGTCTGTTAGAGCCCTTGTGGGAGACCCAGTTCCGAGTAAGCACGGAAATACACAGTTCCTTGAGTCTTCCTTTTCAGAGAAAAAAAAAGCAGAGGCCCCGAGGAGCCTGGCCCACAAGGTCTCCCAGGACTAGAACCCAGACTGCTGATTTCTAGTCACTTCTCCCCAGCAGGTTTATCAGAGCCTCCCCCCCAACCCCCAGAGATCACAGGCTTTTCTTCATAGCCCAAGGCTGCAGATCACACCTGCGCGCGGGGCGACAGGTAACTGATGGCAGGCGTGGAGCCGGTGGCGCACGGGCAGTAAAACAAACCTCGGTTAGGACTCGGCCTGGCGTCGCTTCCTGTAGGTGTATTTGAAGTCGTAGGAAATTAGAGTGGTTTCTACAAATAAATAACCCGGGAAAAGACAAGCCCCTCAGATCAAAGGAGGATGCGGGCCCAAACTTGAACCAAAATCAAGCGTGCTCTTTCGACTCCCATCGGCGGGCAGAAGGAGGAGTGGAGAAAGCCTGTCTGCTGTGCAAACATTCCCCATCCCTTCCCTTCCTGGGTTTGTGTGAGCTGAGAACGGGAGATGGGGGAAGGCTCTGCTCTCTGAACTGCTGCCAGGCCCTGCCTCACTACGTTCTAGGCCGGCTTCCAGACGCAGCAGGTGCTGGCACATGGGCCTCCCGTTGTGTCCAAACCCAGGGGGCTCCCCCGTGGGCCACACGCCCGTCTCAGGGCTCTCATGTCGGCACTCCGGGGCCCCCAGCGCATTGCGGGATCTTTCACAGCCTCCTTCCTTTGTCCCGAGGTGGCCGTGGTCCTGCTGGTGCTACTGGGGGGAGAGGGAGATGGAAAGAGATGCACGGGAGACCACAGGTCTGACTCCGAGTGTCTAACAGGCTCTCAGGTGGTGCCGAGGATGCTGGTCCTTGGACCACACTCCGAGGAGCACTGCCAATGGCCCCCGTCCTTCCCCAAGGGGAGCTTAGGGCCAATAAGCAAACTCACAAGTAGGTATATGACTATAAACCGTGGCAAGTGAAGAGAGCAACCAGGACACTGTGAAAAATAGCTGTGATTTGGGTGGGCTCATGAGAGGAGGTGAGCTCAAGGTCTTTCGACTCCACCATACTGTCTGGCTCCACCTGGGCTTTCCCTGAGACCTGAGGGTGGGTGGAGTGGAGGAAAGGATTCTGCGGACAGCATGTGAAAAGGTCCTGGGGCGGAAATGGGCTTGGCCCTTTCAGAGGAAATGACCAAGAGGCCAGCGTGGCAGAGAGAAGCTGGAGAGGAGGCCGGGGCTGCCCAGGGCTGGGTGAAGAGTTCAGACTTCATTCTGGGTGCAATCAGAGCTATTAGAAGGTTTTAAACAAACATGCACCGTGACCTGGCACGCTGGCCGGTCTGCAGAAAACGGATTGGGTAGGGATGGGGAGTAGGCTGCTAGATGGTTCTTACAGAATCCTACAGAAAAGTCCTGGGTTGTGGTGATGGCCGTGACCATTTTTTTCTAATGTGGGTCACTTTTCTTGGGGACATGCGACAGCTGGAGAAAGGAAGTCTTTTCCCAGCAAAGTAGTATAAGACCTCATCTGTTAAAGTGGACATTTTATGAGAGCAAAAGAACTTGTAAGAACTAACTTTCGTCTTGCCCTTTTAGTGAGGTTTGTTCCCACAGCAAATGTTAAAGACACAACTCGTACTGGCTTAAACCAACAGAAACTTTATTGACCCAGGTAGTTGAAAAGTCCAGGGGTAGCATTATCTTCAGGCTGAGCTGGATCTGGGTGCTCAAGTGTTGTCTCCCTTCATCTCTGGGCTCTGCCTTCCTCTGTACAAGCTTCATTCTCGGGCAGCCTCTCCCAGCCCAGAGGCAAAGATGGCCCCAGCAACTCCCAGCTTGCCAGCCACAGTGGGATGAGAACCAGCTTTCCCAAAAGTTCCATGTCCCCTTCGTTTGTCTTGGGTCACATGACCATCTTTGAACCAATCACAACGGCCAAAGAATGGAATATAGCCATTGGCCAGGCTGGGTCACATGTCTTCTGGGAGCCAAGGTGGGTGGTTTAGCCCAACTTGAGCCCGAGGAAGAGCTGGTTGCCCAGGGGAGAGTGAGGAGCTCCAGGCAGGAAAAGGGAAGTGGGCAGGTGAGACCCACAGGGGTCCACTTGGGTTCTAAAGGTCCAGATTTCATGTTTTCTGGAATTTTCCTTGTCCTGCCCTTACCCAGTTCTCTCTCTGTCTCATCCATTGGAAGACAGCCCAGCCCGTTCTCCCACCTGTCTTGAAGACGGATTCTCCCCTCGGGCAAAACTCAGATTCATCACCGTTGGTTGCGTCAGGAACCCACCTCTCTTGAAAATGCTGGGCTCAGGGGCGGGAGCACTTTCCCCGGGTCAGAAGGCCTTTGCCCCTCGACAGCCTTATTTCCAGTTTGAAGGGTACCTCTAGTTCACGACCCAGGTGTCAGATCTCAGCGGTGGGTCTCTCCTAGTCTAAACACCGGTCTCAACCCAGGCCTCTGAATGGGCGCTGCCTGCATTGGAGTCTTTCCCGGGGATCGGGGGCCGGGTGGGGGTGTGTGTGTGCAAACGTGGATCACTGCGGACCTGCCCAGACCCGAAGCATCAGAAGCCCTGGGGGTGGGGGTGTGAGCTGCATGCTTATCAAGCTCTGTAGAGTAATATCTCTCTTTTTCTCCCTCCCATCGTCCTTCCATCCCTCCTTTCTTTAAGTCAGAAAGCGGGTACTTTAGAACCATAGCTCTACGATACAGATAGCTTGAATACATAGAACAGAACCTATTCAGAATCACTTTAATAATAGGCAGTATTTTCCATGGCCCTGAGGTTTTAAGACCATCTCTCCTCTCCAGGCGTGTACCGAGTGGCCCACTCAGCTGGAAGGCAGCCTTTTGATTTTATTATTTATTTATTTATTTATTATTTTTATTTCTTCCATTATAGCTGGTTTACAGTGTTCTGTCAATTTCTACTGTACAGCAAAGTGATCCAGTCTCTCTCTCTCTCAGTTTCTCTCTCTCTCTCTCTCTCTCACACACACATTCTTTTTCTCACATCATCTTCCATCATGTTCCATCACAAGTCTGGATACAGTTCCCAGCGCTATACAGCAGGATCTCATTGCTTATCCATTCCAGATACAGTAGTTTGCATCTATTAATCCCAGACTCCCAGTCCATCCCACTCCCTCCCCTCCCCCTTGGCAAGTCTGTTCTCTAAGTCCATGAGTTTCTTTTCAGTGGAAAGGTTCATGTGTGCGTATATTAGATTCCAGATAGAAGTGCTATCATAGGGTACTGGCCTTTCTCTTTCTGACTCAGTTCACTTAGTGTGAGAGTCTCTCGTTCCATCCACGGTGCTGAAGGCGGCCTCTTTAGACTCTCTCATAGCACCTTCTTCGTCCTGGGCCCTAGAATCTTGACCACAGGTTTGAGTGGGGCCTGTGAAGTCCACGATGACCTAGGCCCAGTGCCTGGACGTGTCACTCCCCAGTGGCCATCAGCTGTCTGTGCTGAAGCCATTGCCTGGATGAGAACGTTGTATGTTCATGTAAACCAGTCTGCACCCCAGGCAACACAATGCCATCCAGTAGCGGTGTTTGGTTTTTACTTTTTTTTTTTTATTTTAATTGAGGTGTAGTTGACTTGCAATGTTATGTTCATTGCAGGTGTACAGCAAAGTGACTCATTTATACATATATATATTTTTTGTTTCAGATTATTTTCTGTTATAGGTTATCCCAAAATGCTGACTATATAGTTCCTTGTACTATCTAGTAGGTCCTTTTAAAGCCAATCCCACCTGATTGGATAATCGGCGAAGAGCTGAGCCACGTGGGCCTGGCCGTGATGAGAGGTGCAGTTTTCTCATTACTCCCACCCTAGCTATGAGGTCCCCCGACATCCTCTGCCTCCCCTCCTGCTCCCACCTGGCACACTTCACCTGCTGGGTCCCTCTGCTTGGATATCTCCACGGCACCGTGCCCTGTCCCTCCCTTCAGCTCTCTGCTCATATGTCACCTTCTCAGCGAGAATGTCCCTGACCACCCGCACAAAACAGCCACTTCTTCCCACCTTACCTGCTTGATACCTTCAGACACATACAGGACACGTTGACTTGTCCTTTATGCTTTCTCTACCCTCACCCAGCCCCACCTAACCCAGGGCAGGGTCTTTACCTGCGCTGTGGCCCAGGGCCTAGAACCAGCATGCAGTCGCCACTCAATAAATACATGTTGAATTAATCAAGTCGGGCAGAGTCCTCTGAGCTCCAACCCCATCCCCGTCCGTCGCTGCCCTCTGCCCCTGCCAGCAGCATCTTTATAAAGCACATGTGTTCCCCTGACTCCTCGACTCTGCCCCTGGCCCCCCAGGCCTTCAGGATAAAGTCCAAACTCCTTGACTTCACACCAAAGGGACATTAGCAACGGGACCCTGCGCTCTGCTCGTCTCTGCCGTCCTTCGGCCCTGGCTGCATCCTGTCTTATTGAGCACCGGTTTCCTGTCATTTAAAATAAATCTGTTTGAGATCCCGCTAGGCCAGAAGCCCTCGGTGTGGAGGATGGGTTGGGGGCGGTCAGGAGGGGCCCAGGGCAAAAAACTTTCTGGAGCCTCAGAAACAAGGGGGCACACACTGGGCAACTTCAGACAGGAGAAGTGCCAAGCCAACTGCTGCCGCTAGTATTTTCAGTTAAAAACATAGTTGATGACGTGTTTATGGCTGCAGTCACTTAACCCAGCTAGCGGGGCACACACAACCTGCCGGGAAGGTGCGTAGCCCAGCGTTTGTTTGACCTGGGCAGTTCCAAGTTCTGATTTAGTTTAGGGACAGGCTTCACTTTAAGGGTCACTGAACTCTGTGATGAGGCTGCTCTGGGCATCCCCTGACTTTTCAGCCGCCGGCCCCGGGGCCGCAGGGGCTGATGGCCGGGCCTCGCCGCGTTTGCCCTGTAGCACTGCTTCCTTCTCCCCTTCACCGCCGTCCTGACAGCTCCCCCTTGTCCAGCAGGTATTGGGTCTTCGTCCATGGGATCCCCCAAGAAGAGTAATGATTCAATACTGGGTTCTGTCAATACGTCATTAAAAAAAAACAAAAACACACACCCCAAAAATCTTCCCTCTTCTCCCCTTCTGGGAGTTCTGTTTCGCTTGAATGTTTTGCCCTCATGGAATGAAGCGGTGTGCCAAACTGCCAGCCTAGAAGACGTGCTCCGGCTTGACCCCTGGGCCTCGGAGGTGGCCGCAGTCTCCCCCACCCCCTCTGGACTCTTTCTAATGAGAAAGCTGACTATTTCAGGACCCCACGTCTGCCACACTTCACATTATCCAGGCAGAATCTTTGCCCAGAGCCTAGGGTGGGGCTTCCATGAGATCAGATTTGTGGGGTTTTTTTTCCCCAGCTCCATAAACACACTGCCCCATCGGGGCAGGTTTCTCATGTAGAGCCCTCTGAGTCAGACTTTTGAGAAAGCATCCATTGATTCACGGTAACTTTCAGCTCACGAATCTAAAAATCTCAGCCTTGCTGGTCACTCTGATGACCAGTGAATGGGAACCAGACGGGGATGATGGTGATAAACTAAACTTATGGCACCTTGCAACCCAGTGGGCCACTTGCTGTGTCACACACGTCGCATGTTTCATTCCATCCCATCCAGTAGCCCTAGAAGGCGGCTGCACTGAGTCTCCCATTTTACAGCTGAGGAAACTGAGGCTTAGACTCTTCAATGAATGGCCAGGTTCACCCTTAAGTGGGAGACCTGAGACTTAAACCCGGATCTGGTGGCACAGCCTGCATGCTCAGCCACGGTCAAGTATTTAGGAGGCTGACTTTTAAGGAATGGTTGATAGGTGTCTCTTTTTGGACTGAACTGACTCTGAACTCTAGTGATTTTCAAACTCGAGCAACAGCAGAATCACCGGAGGGCTGATTAAAGCACAGATTGCCGGGCCTGCCCCCGGAGTTCTGAGTGAGCGAGTTGGTAGGTCTGGAGTGGGGCTGAGACGCTGCGTTCATAATAGGTGAGCTCAGGGAGACCATGGTGAGAACCGTTGCCCTGAACTTGCTCCAGGCTCTCGTTTGATCTTCTAAACTACTCTGAGTCCTGAGGCTCTGAATCAGAGCCGTTCAGCAGAAATTCTACAGTGATGGAATGTTCCAGATCTGCATGCCCAGCATGGTAGCCGCTAGCTACCAACAGCTATTGAGGACTTGAAATGTGTCTGGGGGTGACAGAGAATTGGGTTTGTATTTATTTATTTATTTACTTATTTATTTGCTTTTTAGGGCCACACCTGCGGCATATGGAAGTTCCCAGGCCCGGGGTCAAATGGGAGCTAAAGCTGCCAGCCCGCGCCAGAGCCACAGCAACAACACATCTGAACTGCATCTGCAACCTACACCACAGCTCATGGCAACACCAGATCGTTAACCCACTGAGCGAGGCCAGGGATCCAACCCGCATCCTCATGGATACGAGTTGGATTCATTTCCACTGAGCCACAGGGGGAACTCCAGAAATGGATTTTTAATTGCATCTGACTTTAATTAAATTTAAATGTCCATAGCCACACGGAACTAGCAGCTACTGTATTGGACAGCACAGCTGTAAACAAAAAGGCAAGTTAGATATGTCATTGTGGCTAAACTGTTTACTCCAGTGTTTAACCTCAAGCCAGTGATTGGGAGTTGTTTCATTAGCCAACATCTGGTTTGTTGGGAGCATCAGGCTCATCATTTAGACTGTGGTGCCTGATGCGGTGGATGACGGGACGGGGAATCACTTTGAAGGTGGGGATCTTAGCTCCCTTTTCCCCCAGGACCAGCTCAGTGCCCACTCCTGGGATGCTAAGACCACATGTGAGATGAGAGATGTGGATCTGATGGTTCAGAAGGACCTAACGGGGTTTGCTGGAAAGTGCTTGCGGAGGTCTGTGGCGGTGAATTTCTCTTACCACGTGGAACGGCAGCAGCACTTCTCCTCTGTGGCTCCGCAGGTGGCTCCCCACTGGGGATTTCCTCTATCAAAGGCGGTATTTTGCTTGGGGAAGATGATTTAAGACTCTATGGGGGAGTTGCCGTTGTGGTGCAGGGGAAACGAATCCGACTAGGAGCCATGAGGTTGCGGGTTCGATCCCTGGCCTTGCTCAGTGGCTTAAGGATCCGGCGTTGCCCTGAGCTGTGGGGTAGGTGGCTTGGATCCTGTGGCTGTGGCGTAGGCTGGCAGCTGTAGGTCTGATTGGACCCCTGGGCTGGGAACTTCCATATGTCACGGATGTTGCCCTAAAAAGCAAAAAAAAAAAAAAAAAAAAAAAAGACTCTATAGAAATATATAGGGTTCCTGGGACAAGTGTTTACTATCTAAACGGTGATCTAAAGCAATGCCTCAACTGAAACAGGGGCAGGAAGAGATGGGCCCAGGCTTCCCACTCGCCCACCTTCCTCCCAAGCAAACAGAATGGCAGGAAGGGGATGGATGTCCCATAATTTGGAATCAGAGGGCAGTTCTCCTATCAGACACTGGTTCAGATTTCCATTTGCTGCTTCTGCTCGATATGATCTCCACTCTTCTGCTCTGTGGGCCTCAGTCTGCCCATCTGTAAAACGGGGAAGATGGGGTTGGTTCCACTAGATCCTTGCTGCTGAAAGCATGGCCCACCGCGCAGCCAGCAGCAGCTTCCTTGGCGCTGGTCGCAGATGCAGAGTCAGACCCCACCCCCGACCCACAGAGGAGAATCTCTGCATTTTAACAAGTTCCCTGGGCGGTTCAGGTGCATAGCCAAGGAAAGGGTCTCTTAATGCCATCAGCTCCTGCGTTTTGTGCACCTGACACTAACTGGCAAGTTGCTGAGTCTTGAGAAATTAGAAGCACGGTTTCTGGAGAAGAGAGCAGGCACATCCTCGGTCTTTGGGGGGAATTATTTTGGCCTTTGCAGCAATGAGAGAGGTCTGGGCAGATGTGCTTCCAAACGGAGGGGGTAGCTTGTGCCAGAGGACCGTGTACCACGGGGTTCCCTGGGAGACGCTCTGATTGGCAGAAGCAGAGACTCTTCTGAATGTGTCTCTGAAGAGGTGGGTGGGGCTTCTGGTTCCTGGGGTCCCTAGCACAGCAACTCCACACGGAGAAAGGACTGGGGGCTGCCAGGGTTCCCCCGTGATACAGTAGGATGCTTGGGCTGCCCTGTCTTCTGTCTCCTTCTTCTCCCTGGAGTGGATGCTGCGTCGGACCAGTTGACCAGAGATGTGCATTCCTCTGCCAGCAGGGAGCTGGGCCTGGGCTGGGATGAGTAACAGGCGGTCGTGGGAGGAGGAGGGTAGGGCTCCTGCAAGGAATGTTTTTTGCAGTTGGTCAGAGGAGCTTTCTATCCAGAGGGAATGAGATCTTGGGGCTCTGCCTTCCTGTTGCCATGGTTTCTCGTAGCCACTGAGATGGACCGGAGGCTTCTTATCCAGAAAAGGATCTGAGCCGCACCTGTGCAGGTAACCCAGCCTGCATCAACCCCGTTAAGCCCTCCAGGAACCATGGCTATATTTGAGGGTCTGTGACGGAGAAGCCCAGGTCGTAATGAAAGGGGATACCAAGGTTTTCCTGACTATGAGAAAGCTGGAAGGAGACGCCTGCCACCTTCTCCTGACTTCACCCCAGCTTGCTTTCAGGATCATTGATCTGTCGACAATGGCTCAAATCAAACATTCCCTCCTCTCGTTGTGCCCGGCCGGGAGCTCATTGCGGGGGGTATTATTGTTCCCATTTCATGGAGCATGGACTCTGAAGCCAGACCTCCTGTGTTCAGACCCTGAGTGTGCCACCTGCTGTCTCTGGGACCCTCCGCAGAACCCCAGGCCCCACCCCACATTCACTGAAGTCAGACTCAGCATTTTGGCCCCACTCTTGGGGCGGCGGCGGGGAGGGCTGTGCCCTGGAGAACTGGAGAAGTCCTGGTTGTCTTATCGCTTGTTATCCAGCCAGCTCCTACATTCTCGTTTGCGATGACTTTGCAAATGATTTAAGTTTTCGGAGTCGGAAGCACAGTTTCAGGAGGAGAGGCCAGACTTTGAACTTTGCCACCTGCCAATTGTGTGCCCTGGGCAAGTTATCCTCTTCACGCCTCGGTTTTCCCCATCTGTAAACTGGGGATTCATAACTCTGCCTTCCATACCCAGCTAGGAATGACCGAATCTGTCGGTATGTGAAAAGTGCATAAAGCGGTGCCTGCCACGTAGAAAAGGCTGTGTTGGTGTTTGCTATCTATGATTGTCAGTATTGTCGTCGAGGATGAGATACCCGTGAACTTCAGAGAGATTATCGGATGTGCTCGAGGATGCTGTTGTGTACAGGGTACCACAGGCTGGGTAGCTCAGACAATAGAAGTTTATTTTCTCACTGTTCTGGAGGCCGGAGGTCCAGGATCGGGAGTTCACGTTGGGGCTCAGTGGGTTTAGGACCCAACGTGGTCTCTGTGAGGATGTGGGTTCGATCCCTGGCCTCCCTCTGTGGGTTCAGATCCGGCGTTGCTGTGAGCCACGACACAGGTTTCTTCTAAGGCCTCTCTCTTCGGCCCGTAGATGGTGTCTTCCTCCAGTGTCGCCTCATGGCCTTCCTTCCATGTGTCACTGTCCTGATCCCCTCTTCGCATAAGCACATCAGTCATACTGGATTGGGACTCAGCCGTATAATTTCATTTTACCTTAATTACCTCGTGACAGGTCCCTTCTCATCCTGAGGGCCTAGAGGGTTAAGACTGCAGCGTACAGGTATCTTGAGGGAACACAATTCCACCTGTAACAGACTCAGTCATGAAGTGGCACAAACGAGTAAGGCCAACTGTGTCCGCGAAAATTCATGAGGGTGTGGTTTTTCCAAAGCGCCCCCACCCCATCTCAACAGGAGGCACGTGGCCTGTTTACGGACGGGGTCACCTTAAGAAAAGTGGTCCAGATCCATTAGGCTGAAATCAAACATTTCCCCTGAGCTCTGCTCCGTGAGGCCAAGAGGGAATGTCAGACCATTACTTCTGGGCGGTGGTGCCATCGCTTTCTCTCTCCCTTTGCTCAGGAAGACGGCAGCCGGTCACCCTGCCACATGGTTCCTTGGACTTGTCCCTCTCTCCTCTGGCCAGTAGGAGACTGGGGGCGGGCGGGGGGCGGGATTCATATCTGATTCTTCTCTGTGCCTCCCACAGGGCGTAATCCAGAGACCGGGATAGATGAGATAACGTTTAGAGCCAGCCCATCTCAGTTGACCCTTAAAAGAGTAACTCCTGGTTATGAGCAGTGGCCTCGTTCCCATTTTGAAAATGAGAGGGCTGGGCACGGAGAGGTTGAATGATTTTGTCTCGGGTCACGCAGCTGGTGAGGGCTGCAGTCGGAACTCAAAGCCGGGTTCTCAGTTTTCACATCCCAGGCTCCTTCCCCCCGGTTCCTTGGGTCCTTCGCACCAGTAGCTCCCACGGTCTGAGCACTGACCCCGGGGCGGGCACAGAGCTGTATTCTGCTGCTATGAGAGCATCTCCTTGGAGCCCCACGATGCTCTTAGAAATTGTTTGCATTATTTTAGTTTTATAAATTAAAAAAGTGAGGTCCAGGCTGTCAGAGGGTTTCCCCGAGGTGAGCTTTGTAGCTGGGATGGAAGACTCTGGAGCCTGTGTTCCTGGTCACCAAAGTGTCCTGCTGGTCTGAGCAGAGCCTCTTCTAGGTTTGCGAGAAATGATAGCTGCCTCCGTGCAAGTGTGACAGGGAAAGGCGAAGGCTCTCACTGCGCTGTCTCATCCTCCAAACCAGTTCCAGGTCACCCTGGAGTCCCATCTCACCCCCTGCCTTGGAGCTTAAGCCAACCCTCCTTCTCTTCCTTGTTTCTTTTCTTTTCCTTTCTTTTCTTTTCTTGGCCACACCTGCATCATATGGAAGTTCCCAGGCTAGGGGTCGAATCGGAGCTATAGCTTCCAGCCTACACCACAGCCACAGCAACGCCAGATCCGAGCCGTCTCTGCAACCTACACCACAGCTGGCACAGCGACGCTGGATCCTTATCCACTGAGCGGGGCCAGGGATCAAACCAGCAACCTCGTGGATACTAGTTGGGTTGTTACCACTGAGCCAGAATGGGAGCTCCTTCCTTTATTTCTAACAATCCCCGGAGAACGTTCTGGCTTGCGCGCCTCCGCAGGCAGCAGGAACTCGCAGCTCGTGGGGTGCGTACTTGCTGATGCTGCTGCTCTGGGGAGTCCGAGCACCGATGCAGGGGCCTCTCTGGAGGCTGGAATAACACTTTGTGCCTCATATTCTGCAGGTGACAAGCCCTGGGCGCCAGGGCCGCTGTGGCCAGGGCTACCTGAAGGAAGAGCCAAGCTCCGGGCCCTTGGTGTGCGATGGCAGCGAGGAGGAGCAGAGCCAGACGGCGGCAGGCGACGCCTCTCCTCGCTG
This sequence comes from Catagonus wagneri, assembly GCA_004024745.2. Taxonomy (NCBI): domain Eukaryota; kingdom Metazoa; phylum Chordata; class Mammalia; order Artiodactyla; family Tayassuidae; genus Catagonus; species Catagonus wagneri. The sequence goes on from PVHT021183629.1 coordinate 22,801,222, forward strand.
CTTTGGCTCCTGCCCCTCCGGGTTCCTGCGGGGCCTGGCAAACGGCACGGAGCCACAGCTGGACCGGCGGAAGGCTGAGCTTCTGGAAAACTTCAGCCTGTTATTGTGCAGACTTGGGGAGCCTCCCAGAGTGCCGGCCTCCCCCAAAGCGTGTCCACGCTCCTCTTCCACGCGGTCCTGCCGGAGGGGCTCACTGCACCATTGAAGGAGGAGGCCAGCACAGGGCCATCGGGCCCCAGCAAGGGCAGCGATCAGCCAGCCTCCAGCCAAATAGCTTCCTGCGGAAACTTCGAGCATTGTTAGCCAACGTGGACTCTTCCCAGGCCTTCAACAGCTGGGAACCGTTTCAGGACCGTATTTTGCCAGCTGCAGAAGCCGAATCCCAACCCCCGTTGCCAGAGAGCTTTTAGTGGCCAGCGGAGAGAGCCGGTTCCCTTGGGGACGAATTCCCAAACGAAATTTGAGAACCTTCAAGATTCGCGTCCACAGAAGATTTCTCAAGGTTGCTATACTCAGACTCTGGAAGCCACTCCTGGGCAAGAAGGCCCGAAGGACCACCCCTTAGCAATGTGGGGTCCCTCCTTTGGGACAAGGGGATCTCTTCGCCTCCAGTGGTTCAGACCTAGCTGGCCCTGAGACAGAAGGGCTCCTTAATGTTATAGGGGAAAAGAGGTTTTGAGCATTACCCTTCCTAGTGGAGTTGTTTTTACATCCATCCAGGAAGTGGGGTTTTGTTTTGCTTTTTTTTTATTTTGTCTCTGAAATGACCTTAGGAGGTGTCATGGCCACAAAGTCCACCTACACCAACCTTGACCTTGCACGTGGGAAGTCCGAGGCCCCCAGAATGAAATGCATGGATGACAGTCACGCAGCAGTTAGGGTGGGATGGGTGCCCTCACCCAGGTTGCCCCCTACCCCCTGGCACCTGCAAGCTCAGGGTCTGCCACACTCCTTTACCAGTTCGTGCCCCAAAGTCCAGGTTCCTTTCAGGGAGCCTCAGGGTGATTCAGGGCTTCTCAGCAGTAAAGATCAAATTACCTCTGGTTTTTCTAAACTGATGGAGACTTGGAGGGTGGGCTCTGGCTTCCCCTGAGGACCACAAAACCCTCCTGTCCCTGGTGTCCCCTCCTTTCCACCGCAAAGAGCATGAAAGCGGACACTCTTCTGGTCTCCATGGGAAAGGCACCATTCCCAGATGCTGTGATGTGGAACTTCAGTGACCCCGTCGAGGTGACTAGAATGGGTCCTGTTGTTCTCTGCAGATCAGGCCAGGGCCCGGCAGGGTGCCCGCCGAGAGGACACGGCGGGCATTGATGCCGAGAATGCTCTTGCCTCCCTCCCCCGCCTCCCGGGCGCACCTGGGCAGGAGGGACCAGGCATGGGGCCAGCGTGCTCTGCTCCTGACCCTCCTGCCTGCGTCGACTCACTGAACTCACACAAAGCACTTCACTTGGAGCTGAAAGGTCAGGGATGATCAGATTTGTCCTTGATCTTGTTCAAAGGGAGGAGCCTGGGTCAGGTGAGAGAAATTTGGCCCCTTTATCAGTGTGGGAGAATATCTGTTTCTGGGCACAACTACAGTCATGCTTTGGGGAGGAACTGGGAACGTGGGCCTGAACGCTAGAGCTGGCCTCTCCCCGAACCCCATCTAAGCAAACTTGTGCAGCACAGAGAATTTGAAGGCAAAGATGTTTCTCCAAGCGACATTATATTCTGAAAGAGAAATCTAGTAGCTTTTATAAAGTTCCCATCTTTGAAGCTGATCTAGACCGATTCCCATATTCACCTTCTATTTTGAGTAAAAGGGGGAAAAATAGCTTTTATGAAACAGAAGCTTAGTAGAATGGAAATTTAATTCTATCACATATAAAAATAAATCTACAGTCTAGGGCCATTTCGGTTCTCCACAAGGTCAGAGCTTAGGTTCCTTCTTTCTGTTTACTTTGCCATCTTCAGTGCATGGCTCCCATGACATGGCCCAAAAGAGCTGCTAAAGAGCCAGCCATCATATCTATATCCCAGCCAGGAGAAAGGAGGAAGGGTGGGAAAAAAGTCTTCCTATCTTCCCTAAGGACATTTCCTGGAACTCACACACTGTATTTTTGCTACATTGGCCAGAACCTAACTCCAAGGCCACAACATATGTAAGAGACTGGAGAAGGTAGCCTTTATTAAAGGTGACCATGTGCGGGGATAAAAATCAGGAGTTCTTTTAACTAAGGAGGGAAAAATGGATAATAGGAGACAGCTTCTCTGCCCTGACTTCTTCTTGGGTAGGTAATATTAAAATAGGTTTATAATACACAGGGATCATATTTAGGATTTCAATATAATTATCAAGACTTGTTTTAGAAGCACTGACTGATATTAGAAATCAGCCAGTCTACATCCTCATTTTTCATATTAGGAGACTGAGGCTCAGGGAGGTTGATCAAGTCAGTGGAGATCACACAGCAAGTTGGTGGCATCTATTTTCCAGCTCACGTTCAGTGGGAATGTTTTTTGTTTTCTCTGTCTTTCTCTTCCTCTCTCCCTCTCTTTTTAAAAAGAAGAAAGCGTCATTCCAGAAGGTAACAAGCTTATGTGCCAAGGATGAAATTCCATCCATCACTGGGTCTCTGAGCTACAGGACACAGGCGGGACACTGACAGGACTTGCCTGCCCTGATCTGCCCAGCCCTGAGTCATGGCAGCTGGGGACTTTGCACTGGCCGGCTGGAGTATGCCCACGCCAGCCAGGCCTCTGCGCGTGCATGTGGCCCTGTGTCTGCGTGTGTCTTTGCCACACACTGACTCCAGCCCGGAGAAGCTGCAGGTCTGACTTGGCGTGCTTCTGTTTCAGGGAGAACTCGGCCAGGATGGGAGCTGCTCGCAAGCCGGACGTCTCTTTCCAGGCCGTGCTGACAATCAGCTGGTTTCTCCTGGCCCGCCTCTCTGGCCCCGCATCCGCAGGTGAGCTGATGCAACGCAGTTGGACCTAAGCATCTCAGCGAGGAAACACAGCCCCTTGCTGAGGCAAGGCTGCTGGGGGCCAGGAGCAGGAGCCTCAGAGCGGGGTCAGGGCGGCTGGGCTCTGCCCTGCCCCTGCTAGCTCTCCGATCCTGGGCAAGTCTCATCCTGGGCTTCAGTTTCAACATTCATAAAATGAAGGGGTTAGACAGGGCTCAGGCCTTACAAACTCAGTGTCTGCAGGCACGTGATGCAAAGCCGTGAAGCTGCTCTGGTGGAGATGTGGTCACCTGGGGAGTTCAGGTCCCTTTTAAGGGACGCGTGCTTCTCGGTTCTGGCCAGTCGCTGCCATGTGGGAAGGGAAGGTGGGCACCTGCTGCGGGAACTGTTGATTTAAGAGAAGCCAGAGATCTGGACTTTTATAGAAAATCTCTCCACGTGTTAAATGATGGCATCCACCTGAAATTTTACCAACCACTCAGGGTGAGGGTAGGGCAGAAACAAGAAAACACCTCTCTGCCTGCCAGCTTGCCAGCTCTGGGCCCACGTGATCTCAACGCTCCCTTCCCACTTTGCCATCTTGAGATCTGGGTGCCTTGAAGCACCTTGTTAACTGGGACGCTCTAGGCGAGGGTTAGCTCTGTCTTTCTGATCTCAATAGCATCAACTCTTTCTTTGAGTGATTTTTTTTTTTTTTTGCTTTTTAGGGCCGCACTCGCAGCATATGGAGGTTCCAGGGCTAGGTGTCCAATCAGAGCTGTAGCTGCCGGTCTGCGCCACAACCACAGCAACGCAGGATCTGAGCCACGTCTGCAACCTACACCACAGCTCATGGCAATGCCGGATCCTTAACCCACTGGGTGAGGCCAGGGATCTAACCTGCGTCCTCATGGTTCCTAGTTGGGTTCATTTCTGCTGCGCCATGACGGGAACTCCTCTGTGAGTGATTTTGAATTAACATACAGAAGCACAAGGCAAGTTTGTGTGGGCAACAAAAAAGAGCAATCAGGGTGTTCCCTCATGATGCAGCAGGTTAAGGATCTGGCATTTTCACTGCTGTGGCTCTGGTTACATCTGTGGGAGGGGTTTGATCCCTAGCCCAGGACCTTCTAGGGGTAGCCAAAAAAATAAAAGTAATGAAATAAACCAAGTGAAAGAGGGGAACAATTTAAAAATTTTGAATAGAGGTTTAGTAGTAATACCATCGCCATGGATTGCTTTTCAAGAAATGCTATTATTGGAGTTCCTGTCAAGGCTCAGTGTTACTGAACCCGACCAGTATCCATGAGGACTTGGGCTCCATCCCTGGCCTCATTCAGTGGGTTAAGGATCTGGCATTGCCGTGAGCTGTGGTGTAGGTTTGCAGACGTGGCTCAGATCCTGCTTTGCTGTGGCTGTGGTGCAGACCGGCAGCTACAGCTCTGACTGGACACGTAGCCCGGGAACCTCCATATGCCTCAGGTGCAGCCCTAAAAAAGCAAAAATAAATAAATAAATAAATGCTGTTATTATTATTTGAGCTGAATTGCTTTTCTACAATAGGAATAAAGGCCCTCCACTGTATTATATCTTGTTTTTCTCAACCCACTAGTGCAAGCAAGTGTAGTCTCTAGTAACTTGTGAAATTCCTTCAATCCTGTAAAATCTTTTCAGTCCGTAGGAGATACAGCGAGCAACCAATATTTTAACTCTAGATGCAACAATTGACACTATTGCTTGAATTCATTCATTGAGTCCTTTTATTATGTATTCAATTAATAAACACCCAGAGGACACTGACCCCATGCCAGGAACTGGATTTGGGATTCTTTTTTAGGGTGATTTACTGCAGGGCCTTGGGGAGGTCTGATCAGATATTTCCCTGAGTGTCTCCTTCCCCCTGCTGGGTCTCCCTTCTGTCTGAGTATAAACCATTCGGAAAGGAGGCTGTGCATCCGGTTCCTTCCCGTCTGTGCCTTTCTCTGACATCAGAGGGGTGCAGAAGCCAACCCCTGCCATTCATGCTCCAAGTAGGCCGGGCTTACATTCACTCTGAGTCCCGCTTCCTGCAGCCCTTCCTGGGAAGGGTGGTTGCCGTGGAGATATTTCAGCAAAGGCATTGACCATTTCCGGCCACTCACTGGTTCCTACAAGTGAAAACCCGCTGACAGCGACCTTTCCCAAGAGCAAAACGCCCAGCCCTAGGGAAAGAGCGCTGGTCCGCGGACGGCCGGTCTCATAACTGCCGTGCTCTTGCTGCGGGGTCAGAGCTGCCGGAGCGCTGGGATCTGTGCTCCTGATGCCAGGGGCGCCTGCAAGGGTCAGGCTGACCACCTTTGGATCCAGATGCAAGGACTGACGTCAACGCACGCGATTGGAGGATACAGGGGCGGTCGGGACCCTCCTGGGAGAAGTGGGCGGTGAGACCCTCAGGCTTCGTCCTGTGGAGTTGGCACCGTTCCTTCTCAGCACACTGACGGCTCCGTGCCTGGACCCCCGGGCTCACCAGTCGGCCACATGTGCTCCCCACATGACTGGGGAGTCACCGCCTTGGCAGCAGACGCTGCACGTCCAGGACTAGACGGAGGACAGCTGAGGGCCCCTGAAGGCCAGCCAAGCACTTGACCCCTCTGGAGGCAAACTCAGAGACAGGCATGGGCCCTGAGGAGGCCCTCAGCGGGACGGGGGGGCCAGGGTGCTCGTGACCATCCTTGGCCGCTGAGCGCCCGAGAGGGAAGCCCAGACCCCAGCCCACCCTGGCAGTTCGCTGGCAACCCTGCCCTTCCTTACATTAAAAGGGAAAACCCACCGCTGAGCAAGGGTCACATTTTTTTTTCACTGTTTTGCCACTGAGCCCCTTGGGGTTTACGAAAGCTGGAAAAACTGCTTCAGTAAAACTCCAAAAAATGTGAAATTCTCTTCTTAATGGGAGAGGCCCCAAGCCTGAGTTAGGGCTGCCAGTGAGACAGCTGGGGCCTGAAGGAGGCGTGTTCCGGGGGCCAGGAGGGCGAGGAATGAGACCCTGCCCTGAGGGCCCGTGCTGTGCCTTGCGGGGAAGTGAGGGGCCCCCCGGCTGCTTTCAGAGGGGCTGCGATGATGATGTGATCTGGGCTTCGGGGCCACATCTGGTGATGGGGAGTGTAGATAAAGGTGCAGGCCCTTCCAGTTCTCTTGACATTTATAAATATGACTTCGACGCTCTTAGCCCAGAGACAGCCGGTAACTAGAAATCAAGTCACATTTGGAACTGACACGCTAGCGAGTGTACTGAAGCCAGAATTCCTCCTGGGGTCCCACCGCACGTGCTGGATGTTGTCCACCCCACCTGCTTTGCTCAGGAGGCGTCGCCTCCCTCAGCAGCCCTTCCACCCGTGCTACCCTTCCTTCCAGAACCTTCCTGGGTCTTCACCATCTGAAACCTCACCCTGGCCGTGGGTTTACTACGCCTTCCCTTCCTGCTGCTCCATCCTCAGCTCGGTTATTTCAAAACCTACTGTGTCAGAGTTCCCGTCATGGCTCAGCGGAAATGAATCCGACTGGCATCCACGAGGACGCAGGTTCAATCCCTAGCCTCGCTCAGTGGGCTAAGGATCCGGCGTTGCTGGGAGCCATAGTGTAGGCCGCAGATGCTGTGTGGCTATGGCTGTGGCTGTGGCTGTGGTGGAGGCCAACAGCTACGGCTTTGATTCGAACCCTAGCCTGGGAACCTCCATGTGCCTCAGGTGCGGCCCTAAAAAGACACACACACACACACACACACACACAATCTACTGCTTCATACTCACAAGCTTTCTAGTGATAGAAAAAAAGGCGGGCACGGGGGCCCCGTTCTCTGAGGCAAGCCATTCCCGTTTTGCTTTGCCCGCTGTCTCTCCCCACCTCTTCCCTCTGGGTTTTCCCTGCCATCCAGGGAGATTCTTCCGGTTTCCAACACAGTCCTCTCATCCCACCATGCGTGGTACACCACTGGAGTCGAGGCCCCGCTGAGCCTCTGAAGAGAGGCTCTGTCCCGCTGCTTCTTCTGGGGTCGGGGAGAGTCGGCGACACCCGCCATGGGGACTTTTGAGTTCAGCTAAACGTTCGGACTTGCGAGGCCACCTACCACAGGTCATACTTGACGTCAGGCATTTGGAGGGCCCAGGACGGCAGCACAGCCTGCCATCAGAGCGGCATCAGGCATTTTTCTGCCGTGAGAGTGGTCCTGGCGGCATTCCCCAGAACCTCCAGAAGCCATCCTCTTTGGTGCCCCAGGTGACAGCTCCCTAGATGAGAGGAAGCAAGACTGTCCTTGGACAGGTGTGGAAACGGCCCTGTCAGAGCCAGTATCTCTCACGGCAACCCCATAGCTGTAACTTCCCGAGTGGCTCCATGGGACATGCCCCATCACGAGGGCCATGCCCTCGGGGAAGCCTACAGCAGGACATCTCTTCCAGGATAAATATAAACTTTGCGTGGTTCCTCCCAGTTTAGATGCTATTTACTAATCGGGGGTCACTTTTGTTATAAGCAGTGTTGCTTGGTAACAGGGTTTATATAATACCATCTTTCGAAGGTTTCCAGGGAAACAGAGTGAGAAAACTAACTAAAAGTCAAATTCTCATGCAGAAGGGGGAAGGGCTCTGTCAACTCTTAAGACACTTCTTTCCAAGGGAAAGGATGCCTTAGAAGACAAGTATTCTGAGTAAATCCTTGCCTAACTTTAGATCCCGTCATGTCCTAAGGAGTCATCTGGTCTACCCTTCATTATATAAAGGGAAAAACAGAGCCCAGAAGAGGGCAGTGCCTTGTTCACAGATACTTGATGAACTGATGAAGGACGTAGGACTGAATCCCAAGGCTCCTTCCTGGCTCCTAAGTCTGGGATTCTCTTTGTTCTCAAGGGCCCTGCTTTTAGCTCTAGTAGGGAGGAGGCTTGGGCCGTGGAAATGCACGGTAGCGCCCCCTTGTGGTCTGTGTCAGTCCGTGCTTGGTGAATTTGGTGGATGGTAGCAGTGACATCTCTCTGTCGTCGGCAGTGGCAGCTGAGTGCCCTGATCAGTGGCCAGAGCTGCAGCCCTGGGACCCCGGCCATGACCCGGACCACCACGTGTACATTGGCAAGGGCAGAAACCTGCTGCTCACCTCTTCAGCCACCGTCCACTCCATCCACGTCTCAGAGGGAGGTAAGCCACTACCCCCCTCCCACCCTCTCTGGCCCACTGCCTCGGGGCTTGCAGGTTACCCTCACTTAGATGGACAGAGCAAATGTCACGTACTTTGGGTTCGTAGCAGAGGATCTGGTTGTTTGAGATAGCCATGGGTCAGAGGTCCAGTCTTCATGAAAGCAGCATTTATAGAGGAAAATCCTTACTGGTGCTCTGAGTAAGGATTTTTGCTTATCTGACCTTCAGGTATTTGCTCATTGAATACATCACCTGCAGGGGTGGCAGTAGACCAAGCAGGCATTATTTACACCTCGCAAGGCAAAGAGAAGAGAAAAGTCCCCACTTGTAAGCACAGCAAGCATAGAAGTGTTTGAAAGCCTTGCCTTCTTACCTGCCTGGATGAGCTGGGGGCTTAGAGGGTCTGCCCTTGGCTCTGTTACACTCTCCTCGCTGATACTTGTGTTCTTAAGCGCACTCCATCCCTACTTCAGGAAAACTAGTCGTTAAAGACCAAAACGAGGCCATTGTTTTGCGCACCCGGCACATCCTGATTGACAACGGAGGAGAGATGCATGTTGGGAGTGCCCGCTGCCCCTTCCAGGGCCATTTCAGCACCGTTCTGTATGGAAGGTGAGTAGACAGCTTCCGTGGGTCAACTGCTATTCTTGGATCTGATGGGAAGGAAGTTTCCCATAGAAGACACGGAGGTAAGTCTTCCTGGCCCTAGTTCAGGAAAGGAATTACCATTCCATCCTGCCACATCATAATCATGAACAAACCAGAGATTGGTGGCAGTTCCCATCGTGGCACAGCAGAAACAAATCTGACTAGTATCCATGGGGATGCGGGTTCGATCCCTGGCCTCACTCTGGGTTAGGTCCCACACAGCTCATGGTATAGGTCCCAGACATGGCTTAGATCCAGCATTCCTGTGGCTGTGGTGTAGGCCGGCAGCTGTAGCTCCGATTCGACCCCTAGCCTGGGAACTTTCATATGCTGCAGGAGCAGCTCTAAAAAGACCAAAAAAAAGACAGACATCAGTGAGTTGGGGAAGCACACCAGGCGTTTTATTTATTGTGGTCCAGGTCTGGACTTAAGTTACAGAGAGTCCTGCCAGCCTTTCAGCTGCCTTGCAGTCGGGTCATGGCTCAGGGATTCTCCGTGGGTGTTTATTACTAGGTTACGCTGGACAAGATAAAGAAACATTCCAAGCAGTGTTTGCCCCTGGCTGTGCTCCCTCTTCAAGCCATTGAGAATTCTGAGCAGCCGGAGCCAAGAACACCTAAGGGGATGCAGTACAGGTCCAGGTGATTCCACATATGATCTGGAACAAATAAATAAAGTACTTAGAGCTGAAATGAAGTGCCAGGGTGTTAACTCTTGAGGAGTGTTTCTGTTTGACCCATTGGGCTCGTGTTGGTCTGGCCCGGGAAGACCTGGTTGCTTACGTAACACCTGCTGACCTTGTGAAATTCACCAAGTGTGGCCAGTTCTGCGGTGGCCACGGTGGGAGTCAAGGAGCAGTGCAGTCCCCTAAGGGCTCAGTGTCCAGTAAAGAGAGGCATCGGCCGACTCTGAAGAGCTGTCTTCTCTTGCAGGGCTGATGAAGGCATTCAGCCGAACCCTTACTTTGGCCTCAAGTACATTGGCGTGGACAGAGGAGGTACCCTCGAGCTGCATGGGCAGAAGAAGCTCTCTTGGACCTTTCTGAACAAGACCCTTCACCCAGGTGGCATGGAGGATGGAGGCTATTTTTTTGAAAGGAGCTGGGGTCACCGTGGAGTCATTGTCCATGTCATCGACGCCAAATCAGGGACCGTCATCCATTCTGACCGGTGAGGTCTGCCTTCGCTTAAACACCTTCATTCATTCATTCGGCATACGCTTACTGAGCACTTGTCCTAGCCAGACGCTCAAGAGGCTGGGAGCACAGCAGTGGGAGAGACAGACAGACGTCCCTGATCTCAAAGGAGTTCGGGCTCTGCTTCCAGAGGCATCTGCCTGATGAAGCTGGATTGAACAGGAAGGAACATGTACCTGTGCACACACGTACACACTTGTATGCACAGCGTGGTTTCAGACTCCGACCATCAGTAATTGGGGGGGGGGAAGACGGGCTGAAATCATAGAGAGGAACCAGGAAAGGCCTCTGTGCATCACGTGGTCGGGGGAGGCAGTGAAAGCAAACGGCATCTGAGCTGGGGACGGCGGGGTGAGGCTGAGTCAGGAAAAGAGTGTTCAAGACACACAGCGGCAAGCGCGAAGGGCCAGAGGTGAGAAAGGCATGATGTTCTCAAAGGAAGGGCCAGCCGAGCGATGGAAACAAGACACAGTCATGTCAAGGGCTTTAGGCAGGCGAGCGGTGGGGCCTTGGAGGTCATGATGAGGAGGTGGGTCTTAGTCTCGGTGGGCTGCAAAATCACCGGAGGGCTTTAAGAAGAGTACAGTCTGGAGCTCCCCTTGTGGCTCAGCAAGACGAATCCGACTGGGGTCCATGAGGACTCGGGTTCGATCCCTGGCCTCGCTCAGTGGGTTAAGGATCTGGTGTTGCTGTGAGCTGTGGCATAGGTCGCAGACGCGGCTCGGATCCCCAGTTGCTGTGGCTGTGGTGCAGGCCGACAGCTGCAGCTCTGGTTCGACCCCTAGCCTGGGAACCTCCATAGGCTGTAGGTGCTGCCCTAAAAAAAAAATACGGAAAAGGACAATATGATTTAAAAGTACGTTCTGGCTGCTATGTAGAGTGGGTTGATTGTGGAAGGCAAACATAAACCCAGCTGAGGTGATTCGACGGCCTCTGCCTGGTGAGGCCGGAGATGTCGCTGGCTAGGACTCGGGTAGAAGCAGTGCCATAGAGACGGATGGACTGGAGAGATGTTTCGGAGGCAGAGATGGAAGTCTCCCGCTCCCTGCGCTCTCCCCGGCCACAGTGTGAGAAGGCAGATTCTGCAGAGGCGCGTCCTGCCCTGTAAGCTCCCCGGGGGGACTCGTGTCCTGGCTCCGCAGAGGGAAAGATCCAGCAGGAAAGGCGCAACTAGGGGAGGCAAGCAGAGACAAGGTCATCATGGCGCTGCCGGAGGATGGAGTCGTGGCGCTCCTCAAAACGGGGCGTGAGCCATGAGCAGGCACAGGAAGGCAGCGGGGTACCCTCTCTGAGCCAGGGGCAGGTTGGGCCAAAGCATGCAGGACAGCCAGCCTCGCCCTGAAATCACAGGACTTTGTGCAAAATACCACATTAACCACTTCATCTACCGTATATAACCGAATTTCCAGGAACCCCCTGTGACTTTTGTTGTTATGCAGATGAGAACACTGAGGTGGGGGCAGGGGTGGCGCTAAATTTGCTCAGAGTCACAGGACTGGGGAGCGTTGGAGCCGAGACCCAAGCCCAGATCTGCCCAGACCCTAAACCGCGGGTGCCCTGGTACCAGCCACCTGCCTGGCCTGGGATGGAGCAGTCCTCAGCCCACAGGCAACAGATGAAGCCAGGATGAGCTTGATTGACGCAAAGTCTGTGAGAGAGCCACCACCTTCACAGGAGCGAGAACAGTCCCCCGAACTCTGTCCTGACTCCTTGGCACTGCTTCTTAAATCGGTACCATCTGGTTTTCTGCGGTACCTTAATCTGAATTCATTACTGAACTGGATAATGAGACGTTGTCTCGACAGCCAATGTGGAGCTTCCAAAGTCAGGATGCCCACTCCTTCCTCAGCTCCTTTGCTTAAAGTATGAGTCAGGACTTCAAGAATCTGATGACTGAGGGGAGTTCCCTGGTGGTCTAGTGGTTAGGATTTGGTGCTTTCACCGCTGCAGCCTAGCTTTAATCCCTGGTCTGAGAAGTGAGATCCCACATCAAGCTGCTATAGCAAAAAAAAAAAAAAAAAAAAAAATCTGAGAGTTGAATGTGTATGAGTAAAGATATTAATAAACACTGAATACACACAAAGAAATGCAGACTACAGACACCTGAACCCTGATTACCTGACAGTTACCTGGAGAAGGTTACCTGGAGGAATAAGAATTTATGTCGGCTCTTGAAAGGTAGTAAGTGTTTTTGATTTGAGAGGGAGGAGGTGAGAATGAATGAGTGAAGACAGCAATGGGCATGTGGAGTGTGCCAGGGCCATGAGGTGGGTTAGGCTCATAGCAGACGATTTCTGGGGAGAGGCCTGGAGAAGGAGGGGGCTGAACCCCACGGCGGGGTCGAACCAGGTTATATAAACAATTAACTGCAGGTTTGAGGAGTTCCCGTAGTGGCTCAGAGGTAATGAATCTGACTAGTATCCATGAGGACGTGGGTTCGATCCCTGGCCTCGCTCAGTGCGTTCAGGATCCGGCATTGCCATGAGCTGTACCGTAGGTTGCAGACATGACTCAGATCTTGCATTGCTGTGACTGTGGTGGAGGCCAGCGGCTACAGCTCCGATTTGTCCTCTAGCCTGGGAACTTCTATGTGCTGTGGGTTCGGCCCTAAAAAGCAAAGAAAAAAAGAAGAAAAACAAGGTTGAGGGCACAGGAATGTCCCCCACCCCCATAACACCACTGTTCTCCCTTTCCCAAATCTTGGCTGTTCACACTGGTTCATTTTTCTAGGTTTGTTTTATTTATTTATTTATTTATTTGTCTTTTTGCCTTTATGTAGAGCCGCACCCGCGGCATATGGAGGTTCCCAGGCTAGGGGTCTAATCGGAGCTGTAGCCGCCGGCCTTCGCCACAGCCACAACAACACGGGATCGAAGCCGCGTCTGCAACCTACACCACAGCTCACGGCAACGCCGGATCCTTAACCCACTGAGCAAGGCAAGGGATCGAACCAGCAACCTCATGGTTCTTAGTCGGATTCGTTAACCACTGAGCCACTAAGGGAACTCCCTCTAGGTTCGTTTTAGAACAATTTCGCTTGTTAAGTTCCAAGACAAATTCTTTTGGAACTTCCACTGTAATTGTACCAAATCTTTATGCTTAATAAATCCATTTTTTACTTAGAGTTGGGATCGATACGAAGATCGGTACTTCCTTTGTTTTTTTTTGTTTTTTTTCTCTTTTTAGAGCCACACCTGTGGCATATGGAGGTTCCCAGGCTAGGGGTTGAATCAGAGCTAAAGCTGCCGGCCAACGCCACAGTCACAGCAACGCAGGATCCAAACCATGTCTGCGACCTACACCAATGAGCAAGGCCAGGTATCGAACCTGAAACTTCATGGGTCCTAGTCAGATTCACTTCCACTGCGCCACAACGGGAAACCCCCCCCCCGCCCCATCCTTCCTTTGTAAATCCTTGCCACCTGCAGTATAGATTTTTTGGGAAGATGTATATTTCATGGATATTTTATGTGTGTGAGGGTGAGTTATCATTGTCCAGTCTGAGATGATGGACGTTTGCTGCAAGAAAGGCGTCTTTCTTTAAAATCACAGCCCTTGGGATTTTTGGTGCCTTGGTTGTCACACCACAGATAGCGGCTTAGAGCTCTCTTTGGGGGCTGCTGTTAGAATGCTTAAAATCCCCTCTCTCTGCCCTTTTTAGGTTTGATACCTACAGATCCAAGAAAGAGAGTGAACGTCTGGTCCAGTATTTAAACGCGGTGCCCGACGGTAGGATCCTCTCTGTTGCTGTGAACGATGAAGGGTCTCGAAACTTGGATGACGTGGCCAGGAAGGCAATGACCAGACTGGGCAGCAGACACTTCCTCCACCTCGGATTCAGGTATCGGCGTCACCTCCCCCTGCCCCTGGCTCCAGAGAGTGAAGCGGCGAGACCCCTAACTTGCCTCCTCTTTCCCGGGGGGCACGTCACCCTGGCGGTGACCCTGGGAGATGCAAGCACGTGACCCACTCACACTGGCCATGTTAGGGTGGGCTTCTTCTTAAAGGGAGCCTGCTTTATTTTATTTATTTATTTATTTATTTACTTTAGGGCCGCACCCACAGCATTTGGAAGTCCCCAGGCCAGGGGTCGAATCAGAGCTGTAGCCACGAGCCTACACCACAGCCACAGCAAGGCCGGATCCAAGCCTCGTCTGCAACCTCCACAGCAGCTCACAGCAACACCAGATCCCTAACCCATTGATCCAGGGATTGAACCCGCATCCTCATGGATCCTAGTTGGCTTCGTTACCACTGAGCCACCATGGAACCCCTGGAGCCTGATTTCTTTTAAAAGCATATTCCACTCTTCAAACTCCACGGATCTCTGTGTAGATGAACTCATTCATTCAGTCAGCTACTTACAAATATTAATTGAGCGTCTACTGTAGGAGCCAGGCCTCGGATGCACAGCCGGTGTTTGTTTTCCCTTTCTTTGGCGCAGGGGTCATAACGTGCCTTGGGGGTTGGCAGACATCTGTTTAGAGGTCATACCAAGTGCCTCTTCCCAGCCCAGGTTCCCAGCAGAAGGGGCCCTTTGATGTGCTCCGGGGCATGTTTTGCTTGCCTTGGATTGCAGCGTCCTGCCTGGCTTTGCCATGCGAATGCTCTGGCACCAAGAGGAAGCCGTTTACCCCATAGTAGCCACACCTTTTTATCATGTTGAATCAGATCGCAGCTCAGTGGAAAAGCTACAGTCATCTGCCCTGTGGCTGTGGGAGATAGGGCCTTCCCTCCCTTCGGCACCGCAGATCGTGGGCAAGATGCGGGCAGGTCGGTGGAGCCTTTTCTGGGCTTTGAGCAACGCGATTTTACTGGCTGGGTAGAGAGCCTCCCCGGTGCCAGGGTGCACTTTCCTGTAGCCCCGGGCTGCTCCTTCTGGAAGGGTTTGGGCAGGAAATTCAAGCAGCCAATGATGACAATGACGCCTTAGGACTGCAAAACTCTTTTGTTAACAAAAAACTGGTCAGGCCCTACCGTTTCCTTGTTTTATAAGCCAAAAGGCCAGTTTGTTAATTTATGACAGGTAGAGCCGCAAAGGGCCCGGCTATGTAGGGCTTCAGCAGAAGAAGGTCCAAGACCTGCATCTGATTTGGCCTGAATTTGAGCGTGGGCTGCACACTCCTGTTAGGTGTGACTGCAGGCAAATGACTCAGCCCTACTTTGCACGGTTCCTGCATCTGTAAAATGGGATAATTCAGGAGCCAGCTCAAAGGGCTTTGGGGAGGGTAAGTGTGATAAGAGGAGCAAAATATTTGCCACTGTATAGGCACAGAATAAGGACTCAATAATTGTTAGCAATTATTCTCTCCTTCTAAACAAAAGCCATGCGAAGGATGGACATCCTTTTCGGCCGCGGGTCAAGGGGCTAAGTAAGCGGGCCTTCCATTTTCACCTCTCCTTTGTGTATAGACCCACTTTGAGTGACAAATTCAAAGCCTCTGAAATCAGTAGATCTTGAGACTTGGACCCAGCATTGGTGCATTCACCCAGGAAGGGATTCTTGAGCCGATATTGGCATAAAGCGCCAGGCTGGACCAGCTGTACTGAGCTCTCGCGAGAAGACAGGCGTTAAACGGGAATTGACGACAGGGCTTGAGAGCGCAAGAACCGGAGAGGAGACAGATGAGGCCTATTGAGATCTCATGGGTTCCCGTCGTGGCAGCAGAAGCGAACCTGACTAGCATCCACGAGGATGCGTTCCGGTCCCTGGCCTCGCTCAGTGGGTTAAGGATTGCGCGTTGCCGTGAGCTGTGGCGCGGGCCGGCATCAACAGCTCCAATTTGACCCCTAGCCTGGGAACTTCCATATGCTGTGAGTGCAGCCCTAAAAAAAGCCAAAAAATAAAAAGAGAGAGAGTCTCATAGTAAGAGAGAGGCTGGATTGAGTATTAGGGGGAAGACAAAAATGGGTAAGAAAACCTTCCTGCCTTGGAGAAATCCACACTTCAGTGGAGAAAAGGGGAGTGTGTGGCTTTCCAAAATCCTAGCCCTTCTCACTCACCTTTGCTCCCCATCAAGACGAAAAGGAATCTCATTCCTTCCCGAGGCCCAGGCCCGGTGCCCATTCCTGGGGAGTCGGTCCCGCCCACCTCTGGCATTTCCCTCAAGCCTGCCTCTGGGGCGGCTGGCATGGCAGAGAGACAGCCTCTCTCCCCGGGAGTGTTCTCCGTGCTGTCCCAGAGGAGTCAGAGCGCTCGCTGCGGGACCTAATTGAACCTGGCAGTTGGTACCTAGGTCCGTGGGCTTGTTTGTTTATTTGTGATTCATACCCGGTCTGCTGCCAGAACGGGAGCGGCAGAGGCTCGGAGTCCACGAACAGCGGGGTGGGGCGGAAGGCCGGGCCTCGCCGAGAAAGGCGCTTGTCCTGCTGGAGAAGGGAAGCCCAGCCCGTGAACTCGTTTCCCCAGACAGCATCCCCGTGGCACTCTGTTTCAACTCTGCCCCCCGGTGCAGGCTCAGACGTGTGAAGAACTTGACTTTCTGTTTTGTTTTGTTTGCAGACACCCTTGGAGTTTCATAACTGTGAAAGGAAATCCGTCTTCTTCCGTTGAAGACCACATCGAGTATCACGGTAATAAACGGCCAGAGGCCAGATCCCCTCCAGGGTCTCTCTGACCAGAACACCCAGGGTCTTTCTGAACCACCTTCCTCCCTGGGACCGCGGCTGACCCACCGCCCAGCTCCCTGTGGAGGGGTAACTGCCGCACGGTCACGACATGAGCGGCCCAAGTCCATACTGATTTAAGGCCAGTCACTAAGATAATATTGACGTTTAAAAAAAAAACAAAACATTGTCATTGATTTAACCCAAAACAAGTGACATCAGAAAGATGAGAACTGGGACAGAACCAGCAGGGGTAATAGTTTGAGCTAAGAAGATGCTTTGATTAGGCTCTTACCAAATAGCCACCCCCCCACGCCCAGGGAAGGTTCTGGAAGGTACTGCTGGCGTATTCCTGGAGAGGAATTCGTGAGAGATGACAGGGTTCCAAAGTCTAGAGTTGTTGGAACACTGCAGTTGAATTTGCAAAACTGAAGCAAGAGAAAAGACAATCATCTGCTCGCTGAGTGGGAGGTTTGGCCCAACACTTTTTTTTAAAGACGGGCTTAAGATTCGTGTGTGTGGGAGGCTTTCTTCCCCTTGGTAGCACGTCCCTCTGAATCCAGGGGGCTGTCTGGTCGCTGAAGCCTCTGGTCTCTCTGACAGGACACCGTGGCTCCGCGGCTGCCCGGGTGTTCAAGCTCTTCCAGACGGAGCATGGCGAGCATTTCAACGTCTCTTCATCCAGCGAGTGGGTGCAAGGTGAGGCGTCTGGGGCACTTGCATAGAATTTAGTGGAGGGATCAAAGCCCGGGACTCACCACCTTCGCAGAAGGAGGGGTTTCCTTTTGTACCCATAGGGCCGCTTGATTGTGACAGCCTCAACTCGATTGGCCACTGAAAGCTGTCTTTAAAGAGTCAAGCCTCTCTGGGGAATAGTCCAGAGGGATGTTTTCGCTCAGGGAAAAAACCCTTGCTGTGCCAGGTGATGGTACTGCACAGGGAACTCAGACAGGAGTAGGACCCAGCCTCCAAGAAGCACACACTCAAGGACCAGCATGGGTAGGAAGTTCCCATCGTGGCTCAGTGGAAAGGAATCTGCCTAGTATCCATGAGGATGCAGGTTTGATCCCTAGTCTAACTCAATGGGTTAAGGATCTGGTGTTGCTGTGAGCTGTGGTGTAGGTCGCAGACGCAGCCTGGATCCCACGTTACTGTGGCTGTGGTGTAGGCCAGCAGCTGTAGCTCTGATTCGACCCCTAGCCTGGGAACCTTCGTATGCCTGGGGTACGGCCCTAAAAAAGACCAAAAAAAAAAAGGACCGAGGTTTGGAAAATATCTACCTTCACCTCAGTCCTCAAATAATGGGTTAACAGATGGACTTCATTTTTCTCCTTTTGGCAATAAAGACTATTGCTGTTATAAAATAAAAAGATGGGAGAGGAATTCCCACTGTGGCTCAGTAGGTTAAGAACCCAGCTAGTATCCGTGAGGATGTGGGTTTGATCCCTGGCCTCGCTCAGTGGGTTAAGGATCCCATGTTGCCACAAGCTGCGGTATAGGTGGAAGATGTGGCCCAGATCCAGTGTTGCTGTGGCTGGGGTGTAGGCCGGTAGCTGCAGCTCCAATTTGACCCCTAGCCTTTAAAATTCCATACGCCATGGGTGTGGCTGTACAAAGGGGAAAAAAAAAAGTTAGGGGAGGTGGGACAGTTGACAGATGGCTTACAAGCCACCCCTGGTACCCAGCCTGGACAGATGGTATTCAGTTCTCCCAGGGCCGAGGGTGCTGGGGGGCTACGCTGAGTGTGGCTAGCTCTCTTGGGCCCCGCCTGTCTGAACCTGCTCGCTGCTTCCTACCTAGATGTGGAGTGGACAGAGTGGTTCGAACACGACCAAGGGTCTTACACTAAAGGCGGAGAGAAAATTTCAGACCTCCGGGCCGTGCACCCGGGAAAGATCTGCAATCGCCCCATGGATATTCAGGTAACCAAACAGTGATAAAGGCTCTGTCTTGAAAGAGACCCCCTAGATCGCAGACTTCCTTGCCGTCTGAGTGGTGTGATTCTCCCGACCCTCCTCTGATGCTGGTAAGTCAGAGTCCCGTTGTCCTTTTAGGGACTGAAATGGAAGCTGGTTGTCTGCGCCAGGCCTCCCACCAGTGAGTTCCAAAGCTAGGACCCAGATTCTCTCCTGGATCCTACTGCTGGGGTCCTTTTCCTTCTCCACCTGCTTCTTCAGCCATGGCTGAGGGGGCCCAGGGTGGGGTGGCTTGGACCCACTCAGCCTCACTCTTCAGTTGACTTCCTTGGGGAACCCCATGTGTCTGGATCCAGCCGGGGTCTGGGTGCAGGCCGAGCCCAGCCCGGGAGGAGAGCATGCCTAGCCCTGTTCTCCACTCAGCTAAAGAAAAGCCAGTGTTCACAGAACAGGCAGCGTTTGTGTGGGACCTTCACCAGAAGTTAACTCTGTCCAAAGGGGACCTTGACTTTCATGATGGTTCCATCACCAGGGTGTGGCGTGAAGAGGCACGCTTACAATTCAGTGACTCAGCTAATGAGCTGCAGGGTTCAAGGGGCAACAGGAAAGACAGAGACATGGGCAAGGAAATGGGGTTTACTTCCTGATGCCTCATCTTCTTCCAAAACACGGTTTTGGGGCCTCTTGAATGTTTGATACAGAATTAGGAGTCACGGGGAGTTCCCTGGTGGCTCAGTGAGTTAGGGATCTGATGTCACTGCCGTGATGTGGGTTGACTTTTTTTTTTAATTTTTTTATTGTAGTTGATTTACAGTGTTCTATCAATTCTGCTGCACAGCAAAGTGACCCAGTCATATATATATGTACACACACATTCTTTTACTCACATTATCCTCCATCCTGTTCCATCACAAGTGACTAGATATAGTTCCCTGCACTGTGGTGCAGGTTTGATCCCTGGCCTGAGAGCTTCCATGTGCCAAGGGGGTATACAAACCAAAAAAAAAAAAAAAA